>CP139507.1:238656844-239061836 GCA_021014915.2 Artemisia tridentata subsp. tridentata | reverse complement strand
GTGAAGAGTAAGAGGCCAATAGTCGGTTATTTGGGATAAGCTTAATAATGCTAATTAGAATTAAAGGAGTGGAGTTCGAAGAGGTTTGGCGGATTGAATGATAAAATAAAAAAAATAGCATGGAAGCCATGGGATGGGAGCTAGAAGCAGAGTCGAGGTCCTTGATGATGAGAAAGGCGCAAGTGGATGGAAGCAAGACGTTTGTGGTCGATAAAGAAGAGGGAAAAGACTTACCATGCTTAGACAAAAGGCAAAAGTGAGAGGGATATAGACTGGATGAGATTCCCAAATTCTTTTCATTACTTTTGTGAAGAGGAGGAATATTAAGAATAATATTGCGGGCTCTTGGTTGATGCTTATGGTACGAAGAACCTGATAGAATAAAGAAGAGATGTATAGATTTTATAAAACTAACTTTTTGGGAACAGGTGTTTCAAGACCTCAACATATCTTGTCACGGTTTTAAGCTCGACTCTCGAGTGATGACGCAAACATTGCTAGAGACACTGGTTGAGGGAAAAAGAGTATGGGGAAGGCTGTTAATAATTGTGGTGGGGATAAGAGAGAGCTCTCTCCCTATACACAACACAACAGGTAGGCTCTTACACTTTACTCTCTCTCTACACAATAAAGTTTCACTACAGCGCTCCTCACTCTTCTACACACACACACGGCGCCACACATCAGAACACACGACATGTACAAAATAAGCGAAACTCATAACGCGAGGAATCAATAAGGACACTCTAAACAAACAAACACTAACCACGATGAAATTATATAAAATTTATCAGCGATGACAACAATTGTATCATACTGACATACACAAACACATCCATACGCAGATCACCTAAACTTGCTAATCTATCTACGCGATTACAGATCTCACATAACAGAACCCTGATAAGTACCAAGAACTTCTACTCAATCAACACACAGGCGTATGTCATACATAATCAACACTAACACTAACAGCTGCGACAAGTACATTCATAACGGCGACTGAACAGAGAACAACATACATCATGATACACGGGAAACACACAAGGTACGCGTCTAGACGCCGCGGACGTCACTACTTCACAGAATCTCACATCTATACTCAAATTCCTGACGTACACAGTCAGCAAAATATTCTCACATTCACACGCGATAGGTCTCTCTCTCTTACAACAAACAACACAACACAATGCTCGACATCAAGACTGACAATACTTTGCGATGAAGTCACACCACATATGCTTGCTTAAAATCGCCCTTCAAGGGTCGGTTTGGTTAAAGGGGGGCCCCACAATCAAATTTTTGGGTTTTGGGGGAACCCTGGGTGTTAGGCAAGGTGACCCATTGTCGCCATTTTTGTTCATTCTTGCGGCGGAAGGGCTAAATTCAATTATTAAAGAGGTGGTTAACAAAGATATCTTTAAAGGAATTAGTGTGGGATCTGAGAGAGTGGTTGTATTTCACTTACAATATGCTGAGGATACAATTTTCTTTGGTGAATGGGATAAAGAAAATGCAAAGAATCTAATGTGTATCTTGAAATGTTTTGAAAGGGTGTCGGGTCTTAAGGTAAACCTTAATAAAACTAGATTGTATGGTGTTAGGGTAAATACGAGTGAAGTGTCCAATATGGCGAGTTGGATGCAATGTAGTGTAGGTGAATTCCCGTTTACTTACTTGGGACTTGCGATTGGGGATTGCATGCGTTGGGAAAGTTCATGGAGAAATGTGGTTGAGAAATTCAAAAAACGATTATCCGAGTGGAAAGCAAAAACGATGTCATTTGGGGGATGATTGACATTGGTTAAATCGGTTCTAGGAAGTTTGCCATTGTATTATTTTTCAATGTTGCGTGTGCCTTTATGTGTGATAAAGAAACTTGAGATTATTAGGAGAGAGTTCTTTTGGGGTGGGGTGGGTGAAAATAAAAAATTCCCGTGGATTAAATGGGATACGGTTTTATCTTCTTATAGGATTGGGGGGTTAAACATTGGGTCTCTTAGGGCTAAAAATTGGGCGTTAGTGGGAAATTGGTGGTGGCGGTTCAAGTTAGAAAGTGATGCATTATGGGTGAGGGTGATCAAAAGTATTTATGGAGAGAGTGGCAGTTTAGAGGTTGTTAGGAATATAAATATTCATATGACGACTCGGTCACCCCGAGTACTCATTAGCATTAATTAGCTCGTAGGCTTAATAGTTTAGTTTAGATATTTTATCATTCATGGAGTTGAGTCGGATTTTTACCCACCGTCAGCTCACTCCACAGCCCAAGTGGGGCGTTTCATGTATGACTATATATAGCCCTTCCCACACAAGGGAAGGGTTGGACCTTCTCATTTACCTAATCTAATATCTCATAATTTCTCTCTCAAGGTTCCATCTTCTTTCTTATTTCTCACTAGATTCGGCCTGACCCACAAGAAACCATACGAGTTATGATTTGATATTACTTACAATTGGTATCAAGAGCCTTGGTTAGATCTTTTGGTTTGTGGGTAATTGTATTTTTATTGGTTTTGTGGTTTTTATTTTGGGTCGAATAGTTCTGGGTGAAAACATCTTGGTTTGATCTTGGTTTGTGTTTAGACTTGAGAGATGTTTGTACTTTCTTGATTAGGATTGTTGTATAAGCTTAGTTTAGTGGTTGGATAGCTTGTTTCATCCGTTTGTTGGTGTATTTTTGTCAATTCGTATGTTATTTTGAAGTTGCTCCTTGTTGTGATTTGAGTCTCGGTAAGACTTTCCTTGTTGCGATTTGAGTTGGTGAAGGAAACTTGTTGCGATTTGGTGTGCATCGGTACTGCGATTTGGCGTTTTACTTAAAAAGGGAAAGAAGACAAATCACAAGAAAGTGACTGTTTTGTTGTTTGTGTGTTGCGATTTGACCGGTTGCGATTTGATTAAGCTGCGATTTGAATATCTACGATTTGACTAGCTGTGATTTGACTAGTTGCGATTTGATTAGTTGCGAGTTGACAAGTTGCGATTTGACTAGTTGCGATTTGACTGATTGCGATTTGACCAGTTGCGATTTGACATTGCGAGTTGATACTTGCGATTTGACTTATTACAATTTGGTTAGTTGTGATTTGACTTATTGCAATTTGGTTAGTTGCGATTTGACTTTTTGCGATTTGATTAATTGCGACTTGACTTGTTGCGAGTTGATCAGTTGCGATTTGACTTTTTGTGACTTGATTATTTAAGACCAGTATTGCAATTTACCTTTGGTTATTCATTGTGATTTGCAAACCTTATCATATCACACTCAAGTAATCAGTATCTTACGGTTTCTTTTGTTGATTTTATAAAATCCCGCGAAAGATTTGATTTCTCGGTTTAAATCACAAGAGTTGTAAAATCCCGTGTAAGTTTACATCATGGCAAGCACTTCCTCTGATGACATTCAAGCTGCCGGGTCCGATACCTGCCCTCCTATGTTTGATAGGATGGATTATGAATCATGGGCACAAAGAATACGACTGTACTGCTTGAGAAAAGAGAATGGTGTCAACATTCTTAAATCCATTGATGAAGGACCCTTTCAAATGGGCACCACTAGAGATGCTGTCACTACCGATGAGAATGGAACTGTTACTTTTGGAATCGACAGGCCACGCACTTACAACGATCTTAATGAGGAGGAAAAGAAGCATTATGATGCAGACATTAGAGCTTCGAACATCGTGATTCAAGGACTTCCCAAAGACGTTTACAAGCTTATCAACTTCAACACTAAGCCAAAGCTGTTTGGGAAAATGTCAAAATGCTTATGGCTGGATCTGAACTGACCAAAGAAGATCGTGAATCTCAGCTATATGATGAGTTTGAGCATTTCAAGATGAATCCTGGCGAAAACATCACTGACTATTATGTAAGATTTCACAAGCTTGTGAATGACATGTGGATCATCAGGATGACAATGCCAAATATTCAGCTCAATTCTAAGTTTGTGAACAATATGTCACTCGAGTGGGATAGATTTGTTACAGCCGTGAAGCTCAACAAAGGATTGAGACAAACCAATTATGAATAGTTGTAGGCTTAGTTACAACAACATGAAAAGCATGCTGTCTATGATCGTCAACTAAGGGAAAAACTCAATCCAACAACAACAAATGATCCACTTGCTTTTATCTCAAATTTTTAGCCGATCAATCAATCCTCACATGATCAAGTTTAAATCACCATCCCTCTTCATCACAGAATCAGACACGATTTTTCCAATCATCGTTGCACCCACCATCTGCTGTGAACACCCATCTGGATTCAGGATACTCTCACACTGACAAGATGATTGATAATCTCTCCAACCAAGTTTCTCTACTTGTCCAACAGTTCAGAGCAACACTCCCTCAAACCAACAACCAACTTCGAACTTCATCAAATCCACGTAATCAAGCAACAGTGGAAGATGGAAGGATTGTGGTTCAGAATGTTCGGGGAAGGCAGAATGTGAATCAAGGAATGTTGCTCGGGTTAATATACAGAACAGAGTTGGGAATGCTAATCAGGGACAGGGAAGGCAAACCAAGTGTTACAACTGTGGTGGACTAGGACACATAGCAAGGAACTGCACTCAACCAAAGCGTCCATAGAACTCTGACTACTTCAAGGATAAGATGTTGTTGATGCAAGCTCAAGAGAATGGAGCAGCTTTGAACGAAGAAGAGTTATTGTTCCTTGCTGGTGATGAGGGGAACACGTTTGATGCTGATGTGGATGATCAACCAGTTCAGGACTTGGCACTGAATGATCCCAACATCTTCCAAGCTGATGACTGTGATGCTTTTGACTCAGACGTTGATGATGAACCCACTGCTCAAACCATCTTCATGGCTAATCTGTCTTCTACAGTCTCATCACCCCAACAAGCTGGTCCTTCCAATGCATCTATCATATATGAGGTACTAAAGCTTTATGACACATATAACATGGTAGATGAACAGAAGATTCCTAATAAAGTAAAATAGACAGATGTTGTTGAATCAGATATTGTTGATATGGGAAATAGTAATGTTATTCCATATGAACAATATGTAAATCACAACAACGTGTCTGTTGTACCAAGTAGTGCATCTTCTGTTGTAGATAATGCTTGTGTTGTAGATAATGATTGCGAGTTGCATGAGAACACCGTGTTTATCCCCGATGACACCTTGACCACTAGACTTAACATCTATAAAGATCAGGTAGCCATATATGAACAACGTACAAAATTTGAGCTAACTGAACGTGAGCAGAAAATGGATAGTCAAATGCGTGCATTCATAACAGAACGTAATTTAAGGGAAGAAACATTGAAAAAGGAGTTATATTCTTTACGAAAACAACTTAATCAAACTGTTAAACAAAAAACAGGAGATCTAAGAAAGTGTAATTACACTAAAACATGATTTCAAAGAAAAAGAAACAAAACTCTTAAATGATTTTTCCAGACTTAAAACATTAAAGAACAAGATTGAAAACAAATTGTACACACAAGACCAGACCAGACAAACTGCTTAAATGATTCAAAAGCATAAAAGGCTGTGTGATGAAAATAGTGAAAAGGATGTAGGTGAACCTAAATCAATTTTACTTAAGAGTGTTAAAGTTGCCCAACCTGCCTTATATGATGCAAATGTAATGCTTAAGCCTGGTCATGCCCCTCCCGATGTGTCATCATTAGAAGAGAGTAATGCGATAGAAGTAATAAGTAGAGAAAGAATGGCTGAAAAAATGAAGGATCCCAAATGTATAGCCAATCGAGTCATAATCAAACCCCATGATTACTATGAGGAGAACCGATTGACTGTTTTTGCACCTCAAACTAAGTTGACGCTAGAACAGATATTTTGGTCTTTGGACGTAGAAAAGAGAAAGGCCGAAGAACTTAAAGCCAAAACTCCACCCTTTAGAAAGATAGCTGCTGCAACGGTGTATCCACCCGATACACCTAGGCACTTAGTTCCTTTAACTCTTCCCACAGAATGTAAAACTCTAATTAGCATATATGTTCTTTGTCAACTATTTTCTGATTTTGATAAAACATGTAAAAAGAGAATTTCGCCAACGGAAATTACTGATGGGGAAAGGGGTTTTGAACTAACAAAAGAGTGTTACTTAACTGAGGTTATTCCATTCTTTAAACTCCTCAAGGAACATTTTGAGGGCATGCAAAAATCCATTAAAACTGAAGTAAAAGTGATGAAAGAGGTATTTAAAGATATGGAAAATGATGTGTCCCAAAATGCGATAGAACTTAAGAGTTGTGAGATTGAGAGAAAGAAAATTCTCATCACCAATGAGAATTTGATTGCTAGATGTATTGCACAGGATGTGTTTTATACGGCTACTAATTCTGCCTTAACTGCCTGTCAATTTCATGAGTTGTCTATTGCATTGAATGTTTCCTAGAATCGTGTTGTTGAGCTTGAGGGGGAGAATTTAAAACTGCATGAGAAAATCCAAAACGATGACCATGATAACATGGTCAGGCATTTTTCAAAACTAGAGGTTGATAATCTTAACTTGCAATTAAAATATCAACATTTAGAAGAAAGAGTTAAAATCTCAAATGCCAAGACATCTTTGGATGCTCCTGAATTTGATGCATATTTTGAATTAAGCAAACGAGATGAAAAAATTCAAGCTCACACTAACACGATTCGAAAATTGAGGGTCCAAATTGCCCAATTAAAATCAAATAAGAGTGATGTGATTGGCACCCATAAACCATCGTCTTCAGATTCTCAGAATTTTCACTATCAAGACACCATCAATAAATTACAATATAAAAATGAGTGTTTTCAAGCTGAAAATTCAAAAATCAAACAGCATTACAAAGAGTTATATGACTCGATTAAAGTCACACGTAACAATCACAATGAAAAGATAACTTCTTTGATAAATGAGATTGAGAATCTAAAGACTCAGGTGAAAGGGAAAATGCCAATCAACACTAGTGAAAATGTTGTTCCAAAGGTTTCTACTTGTAGAAAATATGCAATTGATGCTGTGACTATTCCGCTTCCTCTTAGAAATAATAGGTCAGCTCATCAAGTTTATCTCACTCATCTTAAGGATAGTCTTGACATTCTTTGTGAGACCGTAGAAGAGGATAGGATAGAGAAACCACTAGATAGTGCAGTTGTAGATGCCTGCTTCCTCACTAAACGATCTCAGGAACTCTTAGAATACGTCATTGGCACATGTCCTAAGAATGATAACAAGCGAGATAGGTTTATTGCATCTTCCTCAATGATTAAGAACAAGCATGTTACCTTTGATGTACCATTGAAAACATCTGAACCCAGCACATCAAAATCGGAAAAACAAATGGCAGTGAAACAAACTAATGTTCCCATCATTGCTTCTACAGGAGTAAACAGTGACACTAAAGCTAGCGGGTCAAAGCCTAGTTGCAATACAAAGAAAGATAGGACTGCGCCAGCTAAGAGTGCTCATGAGAAGTAAGTAGAAGTCCACCATAGGAACAATAAGTTTGATTTGTTCAAAAAGAATCGTGTTGATTCTAGTATTAGCTATAAGCGTACTGTAATTAATTCGAATTCTAATGCTATTTGTAAGACATGTAATGAATGCTTAATTTTTAGTAATCATGATGAATGTGTTGTGTCATTCTTGATGTCTTCTCAACGATCCCCAGATAAGAATGTTAGGAAACCTAAACTGATTAAGCAAATGTGGAAAGCAACAGGAAAATTGTTTGTTCATGTTGGTTATCAATGGAGACCCACTGGAAGAAAATTCACTTTAGGAGATCAGTGCCCCTTAACTAGAATGATTAATCATAAGGTAGTAACTGTTAAGGAATGGAAGCCAACTGATCGAATTTTCCCTCTAGAGACACAATGCCTTGTAACTAGGTCAATTGTTTCCACTAGTAAAGTTTCTACTGTGAATTCCATGGCATCTATGAATCCTGTAGTTCCAGAATTTGTTTGTGCTAACCAAACGGACCCCAGTTGCATGTGGGGATCTACCTTTTTCAGTTATCCATCGTTGTCTATTTTCAAATGCAGGTAGTACAAATCGTCCTTTGGTATTAGGACTCAAGCTGCTCAAAACATATGACCGGAGATCGCTCACGGCTCAAGAATTTTGTGAAAAAGTTTATCGGGACAGTTAGATTCGGGAACGACCATTTTGAGGCGATTATGGGTTATGGAGATTATATGTTTGGTGACAGTGTAATTTCCAGGGTATACTACGTGGAAGGACTTGGGCACAATTTGTTCTCTGTTGGTCAATTCTGTGATTCCGATCTTGAAGTTGCTTTCGGAAAACACACATGTTTCGTCAGAGAATTGGATGGTATTGATCTCCTTAAAGGCAGTCGTGGCACTAATCTATACACCATCTCTATTAAAGACATGATGTGGTCCTCTCCCATTTGCTTGCTGTCAAAGGCCTCAAAGAACAAATCATGGCTTTGGCACCATCGTTTAAATCACTTAAACTTCGGAACCATAAATGAACTTACTCGCAAGGATCTTGTTCGAAGTATGCCCAGATTGAAGTTTGAAAAGGATCATATTTGTTCTGCTTGTCAACTGGGAAAAAGCAAGAAGCATACTCACAAACCCAAAACTGTCAACACCATCATGGAAGTTCTTCACACCCTTCACATGGATCTATGCGGACCAATGAGAGTGCAGAGTATAAATGGGAAGAAATATGTTCTTGTGGTGGTCGACGACTACTCACGATTTACATGGGTGAAGTTTTTGAGAACCAAGGACTAGACTCCAGAGGTTATCATCAAACTTATCAAACAGCTACAAGTAAGACTCAACAAAACCGTCAGAATTATCCGGACAGACAATGGAACTGAGTTTGTTAACAAACAACTCATTCAATTTTATGAAAGTATTGGCATAACTCACCAGAAAAGTATTCCACGCACTCCTCAGCAGAACGGGGTTGTTAAAAGACGAAATCGTACTCTTATGGAAGCTGCATGAACCATGCTGATATTTTCTAAGGCACCGATGTTTCTTTGGGCGAAAGCAATTGCTACAGCTTGTTACACCCAAAACAGATCCTTGATACATACTCTTCATAACAAAACTCCCTATGAGCTGATACATGGCAAGAAACCAGATCTTTCTTTTCTACGAGTGTTCGGTGCTCTATGCTACCCAATAAATGACAGTCATGATCTGGGAAAACTAAAGGCTAAAGCAGACATAGGATTCTTCGTTGGATATGCACCAGATCGCAAGGGATACTGAATCTACAGCAAACGAACCCGGCAAATTATGGAAAGCATTCACGTGACATTCGATGAGCTGACTGAGCAAACGGCTCCTAGACATACAAGTTCTGGACCCACACCTAATCTTTTATCTCCTAGACCAATTAGTTCAGGTCTTGTATATCATCCCACTCCTGCAGTTCCTTATGTACCCCATACCAGTGAAGAGTTGAAGACTTTGTTTGATCCGATGTTTGATGAATACTTTGAGCCACCAACGGTTGATACTACAACTGAAGCTCCACCGGTACCTCCAGTTGTTAATGCTCCAATTCCACAAAATTCAGAGGGTCCATCTGTATCTGTCTCAATCAGTCAAGATGCACCAGCTACCAATCACTCACCATCATCTTCAAATATTCAAGCTTCTTCGGTACAACAAGGCTCTGCAGTAGAAAATTCTTTTGAAGTGAATCCTTTTGCTCCTGCTGAGGATGTTCCATTCGAGAATATCTTTGCTCCTGAATCTTCTACAAAGACATCTTCTTCAGGGGATCCTAACACGGCAACATCAGTTCCTTACCCTCAACCACACGAAAGCAACTTGCCACCGATGCCTTGTGGTGCTTCTTTAATTCCGTACTGTCCAAAGTCGAACCCAAAGATTTCAAAGATGCTTTGTCTAAAGACTGCTGGTTTACTGCAATGCAAGAAGAAATTCATGAGTTTGATCGACTTGAAGTATGGGAATTAGTGCCTCCTCCAGATTGTGCAATGATTATCGCTCTAAAGTGGATCTTCAAAGTGAAACTCGATGAGCATGGTGATGTTCTGAAAAATAAGGCACGGCTTGTTGCAAAGGGGTATCGTCAAGAAGAAGGCATAGACTTTGAAGAATCATTTGCACCGGTTGCTCGAATTGAAGCCATCAGAATCTTTCTCGCTAATTCTGCCAGTCAGAATATGACAGTCTACCAAATGGATGTAAAGACAACATTCTTAAATGGAGATTTGAAAGAGGAAGTCTATGTAAGTCAACCTGAAGGATTTGTGGACCCTGATCGTCCTAATCACGTCTATCGCTTGAAGAAGGCCCTCTATGGCTTAAAGCAGGCACCTAGGGCGTGGTATGACACTTTGTCTAAGTTTCTTCTGGCAAACAGATTCTCCAAAGGTGTTGTTGATCCTACACTATTCACTAGAAAAAGGGGCAAACATCTACTTCACGTTCAGATCTACGTAGATGACATTATTTTTGCCTCCTCTGACCCTAGGGAATGTGATCGATTTTCTAACGAGATGAGTTCTAAGTTCCAAATGTCTATGATGGGACAAATGTCGTTCTTCTTAGGTTTACAAATCTCTCAAAGTCTTGGAGGCATCGTCATTAATCAATCCAAATATGCAAATGAAATATTGAAGAAATTTGGATTTGATTCAAGTGATCCTGTTGACACCCCTATGGTTGAGAGATCGAAATTGGATGAAGACCTCTCTGGGATCCCTGTTGATCAAACCAAGTTTCAAAGTATGATTGGATCCCTAATGTACCTCACCGCTAGTAGGCCAAATCTCTTGTTTTCGGTATGCAAGTGTGCTCGGTACCAGTCTAAACCCACCAAAAAGCATCTGGAAGTGGTAAAGCGGGTCTTTTGATACCTTCAAGGAACTATTCACATGGGTCTCTGGTATCCTAAAGACACCGCCATGGCACTCACGGCCTATGCAGATGCAGACCATGCGGGGTGTCAAGATACTCGTCGAAGTACGTCGGGAGGTGCTCAGTTTCTGGGGGAAAAGTTAGTAAGCTGGTCATCTAAGAGGCAAATGAGTACATCTATATCTTCCACAGAGGCTGAATACATTGCCATGTCTGCGTGATGTGCTCAAATCCTTTGGATGAGATCTCAACTATCGGACTATGGCTTTGCATACAACAAGATTCCTCTATATTGTGATAACAAAAGTGCTATATCTCTTTGCTGCAACAATGTCCAACACTCCCGATCAAAGCACATCAATATCCGGCATCACTTTATAAGGGAACAGGTTGAGAAAGGGATTGTTGAACTCTACTTCGTGAGGACTGAGTTTCAGTTGGCTGATATCTTCACTAAGGCACTTTCGAGAGAACGGTTCCAATTTATTCTCCCGCGATTTGGCATGAAGAGTTTGACGCCTGAAACCCTCCAGCATCTTCAGGAAGAGAATGAGGAGTAATGGATTTGCTTCATATATCCTTGTATATATTTGTATACATTTTAAACCAAAAAGAAAAGAGAAAAATATAAAACCTATAAAAACCATAAAAATCAGAAAAACACAAAAATACCAAAAATAGTTGCTCTAGGCATGTCTTCTGTTTATCGATAACATTTTCGGCCCTAGAAATGTCATTCAATAATGACACGGGACTTTAAATGAAGCTCGAGAAGAAGTTCAAATAAACTGTTAAAACATGTCTTATCGGCTTGCAGTTACTTCAGACTGTAACCCGTTCTTCATTATGGGGTAAGCACGTCGCCAAAAAGACGGTTGTTCCTCCCACTCACGTCGCCAAAAAGACGGTTGTTCCTCCCACTGGGTGAAGTTCACCCGGGCATAGATTACTTTACATCCATGTTTCTTCGATTTGATGTACGTTTCAGTGCATCATTTATGGTATAAGAAGAGAAGTCTTCTTTACATCGCAAATACTTTTCAATCTATGATTCTTCAGGAAAGTATTTGTGCTAAACTTGGTGGTACCATGAATTTTTTTGGAAATCAATAAGAATTAAACTTTTCATAAAAATCTATCACTCAATCACTGACTACAGCTCTTTAAATAGAAAACGGGTCATCGATTGAGGGGGAGAGTGATTTCAAAATTTCATATCATCAAAACATGTCACTTTGTACATAATAAGCAGTGAATAAAATGTGGTTGTTATGTGTCAGTGTATGATTTTTTTTAAATTCAAATCTTCCAAACCTATCATACCTGACACTAACATTCACCCTCATTGATTGAGGGGGGCATTAGTATGTTCCATTATCAGCACATATTAAACCTGACCACATTTTCTCCCATATTTTCTAAACTTATTTAAATCAATTGGGATCACAAAATCTCAAAAGGTTTGAAATTTTTGATCGGGGGAGAGAATGTGATTTAAATATGCAATCTGATAAAAATGTGATGTTTTGGACTTAAATGTAAGCTCTCCCATATGTGCTAAACTCTTTTTCATATCAATGCACATATTGAGGGGGAGCAAATGGTTTGTGGTACCAAAGGATATGGCATCTCATGTGAGCGCGACTTAGACTTCACCAATGAATTGACGAAACAAAAATTGTCATTAATCAAAAGGACATGTCCTGGCCGGGTAATAATTTCAAGCTGGTCTAACCAGTGATGTAAGCGTGTCTCAAAGAGGACGTGTCTGAGTAGAGTGTACCGTTTCGAGAAACTTTCTATGGACTTGACCAGGCCGGGTAATAATTTCAAGCTAGTCTAACTAGTGATGTAAGCGTGTCTCGAATCGGTCATGTTCACTGAAAGTGGATCAATTCAAAAAGTGCAAGCTCTACCCAACATGTGCAAATTTATAATAAAAACATCTGAGCACATGTTAAGGGGGAGCATTTGAAAAGTTCAAAACTCTCAAAGTGTTAGCAAAATGTGTTTCTTAATTATAAACACTTTGAGAGATTTTTCAAATAAATGGTTTACGGCAACATAGGATAGTCATGGTGTTATAAGGTGGCTAAGGTTAGGAAAACCGTCCTATGATCCGCCAGAGCCGGAGGGATCTACCCAAGGACAATACCGAATAGTTAGTATTAGAAAGTCCTTAGGTATGATTATGAAAAAAGGAGTAATATGAGAAAGGAGAAAGAAGGGGTTGAAGAATTAAAAAGAAATGTAACGAGAAAGGGTGAAAAGAAATAGCCCTCCAATTATTCAACCTTAGGGCAAAAACCGGGTTCAATTCATATGCTACTGGGGGTTACTAAGGTAACACCAGTATTGAATACAAGACGTCATGGACCCAGTGACGCATTGCACTAAACCTTCTAGCCACTCAAGTTCTCTTAAAAGGACTTGTTTCATTCTCACGGGGAACCCTGCATAATCTATCGACCGCTCATTACGAGTTATGTTGATATTGAAACAGGAGACACCGCTCCAGTCTTCGACTACCAAAAATGAACTTATCGAGTCTAGAGCCACGAGGTGCATCATTAGATCTCATAGGAACCCATGTTACTTCTACACTGGTTGTTCAACATTAAGGACACCGGTTGTAAACTTATGAGTCCTACGCAGATCTTAGCAATCTGCCAGAACATTTATGAGGGAATTTACAAATGTAATTCTCAGTGATTGAATGGAAATTCTTGCCAGGGTCAACATCAAACAGCCCTGAAAGCAGGTCACTTCGGTAATTCCTTGTGGATTACGCTTAGTGATCGCGGCGGTTTCAAACGGTCTACAGTCGTGGAGTGAACTCCAGCGACTCACCTAATCGTTGATGTACTTCGGTAGATCTTGTAAGCCCTCTCAAGGGTATCCGATTTAGAAACGGCCTTGGTAAGGATTAGAGAAAGTTTTCACACTATGCTGTTAACAATCTCGAAGTCCGAACCTGTAAGTACCGGACGTTTTATTGCTAACTGTCTGCTTGCAGGAATCCCTGGCGGTTGCAGCTGATTGCTGAAAAGATGCCGATTCATCACCCCATGCTCACACTTCACAATATTAATCAAAGAAATCATGATAATTGAAAGACTTTCAACACTGCTTCCGCGACTCTGATGCTGAAAATCATGATCCAGAAAAGTGTGAGCATGTCTGTCCAAAGATCACAACATCACATGGAGACAATACTGCAAAAAGACGACTTGGAGACGTACGTTGGATGATGACCTCAAAGAAGCCTCAAAGATCATCCAAGACAAAAGAACAGTCATCAAAAGTTCACTGCTGAAAGTACAAAGACTAAAGACTTTGAAGAATCAAAGACTACGAGCTAGCAACTCTAATCTATGTAATAGAATGCTAGAATTCAAAATGTAATTTCCAAGGTGACCTCCCATAGGGGGAGATTGTTAGGAATATAAATATTCATATGAAGACTTGGTCACCCCGAGTACTCATTAGCATTAATTACCTCGTAGGCTTAATAGTTTAGTTTAGATATTTTATCATTCGTGGAGTTGGGTCGGGTCTTTACCCACTGTCAGCTCACTCCACAGCCCAAGTGGGGCATCTCATGTATGACTATATATAGCCCTTCCCACACAAGGGAAGGGTTGGACCTTCTCATTTACCTAATCTAATATCTCATACTTTCTCTCTCAAGGTTCCATCTTCTTTCTTATTTCTCACTAGATTCGGCCTAAACCACAAGAAACCATACGTGTTATGATTTGATATTACTTACAGAGGTTGATGGCGTAGGTTTGAGGGTAGGTAGGAGTGGACTGTGATGTGATATTGTGAAGGTAGGTGTAGACATTGACAAAGTCGGGATTGAGTTTTCTTCTTCCTTCTCAAAAAAGTTGGGTGATGTGGGTGATACGCTTTTTTGGGAAGATAGGTGGGTCGGTGATATATGGCTTCGTGAAAGATTTCCTAGGTTATTTCAATTAGATAGGCGTTAGGAGGCGTGGGTGGTTGATAGAGGGAGATAGTGTGAGGGGGTCTGGAAGTGGGAATGGGATTGGGTGAGGGAGCCTAGAGGGAGAGCCTGTGGCGATGTAGTAGAGCTAACGGGACTTTTACAAAATGTTACTTTATCTCTTAATTGCAGGGATGCGTGGTGGAATCTTATTGAAGATGGTAATTTTAAGGTTAAAGACTTGGCTTCTATGGTGGATGAGATATGCCTTCGTGTGGGAAATACGGACCAAGAGAATCTTTGGAATAAATGCGCCAAAAAAAGTAAACGTTTTTGTATGGAAAGTTTTGCATGGGAGAATTCTGGTTCGTGTAGAGCTCGACAAAAGAGGAATTGAATTGGATTCTATATTATTTCCATGTTGTGATGATAGTGTGGAATCGTGTGATCATATCTTAGTGACGTGTAATGTGGCAAAAAGTATTTGGGACAAAATTTTTGAATGGTGGAAGATTAGCCCGGTTAATTTTTTTTGGCAAGTGACTTGTTTCGCTTTAGTGGGAATGTGGTTGTTCAACCTTACTCGAGATCTTTGTGGCAGCTAGTAATATGGACAGCCAGGTATTTCATATGGAAAGAGCGTAATTCTCATGTCTTCAAAGCAAAAATGGCTACTATTAATAAAATTTTTCGTGAAATTCAAGTTAAGAGCTTTGACTGGGTTTCAAGGACATCGAAGAAAGTTTCCTTCGACTGGAAGAAATGGTTCATCGATCCCTTAAGCTACAGAATTCAGTGATGGCATCGCTAAGCTTTCTGTGATATGTTTCTGTTCGGTTGGCATGTTGTAAGTTAAGTGGTTCGCAGCACCTTTCACCTACATAGTGTCTGCAACGCTATTGGTTTTGACAGGGAGTGAGGTTCTGAGTTTTGCCAATGTTTAAATATCAGTTTGGTGAGTACTGTTGGCATGTTTTTAGTGTGGCCTGGTAATATCTTTATTATTTAGTGTGTCCTTCATAGTAAATAGAGTGTTTGGGATAGTATGGTACTGTGGGTCATGTTTGGTTTGGTCCATGTCTCCCCTTTTTTCTTCTTTGTTTCTTGTTTCAGTGGTTGTATTTTCTTTGAGGCCACCTTTTTTTCTCAAGCATCGTGTTAGGAGGAGGGTCTTGTAGTTTGTATTTTGTTTGGTTGGGTTAATATATGATTGCCTTTCAAAAAAAATCATTAAGACGACGTTCTTCGGCGGCTGTATATTCTCGGGGTATGTAAGCCCAACTGTGTAAACTACTTGATGCATCGTCGTCGTCGTCAAAGGCTAGAAACTCTTCGTGCATATCGTATAATCATAATAATTTGTCGGCTTGAGTTTCAGCGTTAAAAAGATCCATGGAAGCTAAAACTTTATGAAATATAGAAGAATGGATTAAAATGTAAATGAAAGTGTATAAATATTGTGATTTGGTTGGATTGTTTCAAAATAATGTGTGTTAAAATGGGTACATATAGTTGAAAGTGGTTGTAATTTTTTTTGCCCATTGCTAAAATATATCCATTGCATAACGTTAAAAAAAATAAAAAAAAATGCCACAAGTTTACGTTTGGCGTGAGCCACTCAAGCAACTCAAATCCATTTGGCACGAAATTGGCGTGATGCCTAGTACAGCGAATGGCGCGGCGCGCCATTCGTCCAAAAATGGTGAAATTGGCGTGTTATCCTCCCCATACTGTGTGCTTTTATAATCGCAAATTATTAAGAAACCTTCTGATAAGCTTCATTATATTTAAAAAAATCTACACATTTGATGACTAGATATTTATAAATATACTAATCACAACAAATAATATATGTGGAAGAGTTCCACATCTATCCCGTATGAAATATTTGTAAAATAAATATCTAAAATATTTGCACCACATTGTATGAAATATTTGTAAAATAAATGATGACGTATAGTCTACACCCGGGTCACGAACCCGGTTAGTAAACAATACTAACAATTAAGCCCACCACGCTTGGGCCGCAACTGGACTACCAGTTATGCGGCTTGGGTCGACAAGGCCCAAACCCAAAGTTATTTCCGGATAATATATAGAATATCTTCTAAATAAAGAAGATATATACTATATACCCGATGTCGGCTAACACGCCGAAGAGTAGGGAACACGAAACCCACTAGGGTTTCATGCATATATAAAGGGCACCCAAGCCCTCGGTAAAGGTACGATCTTCAATAAACCCTCACCATAAACTAAACCCTACATTCGATTACTTACTCTCACGCCGGAGGATAATCGGGGGAGACAATCCCTCGATAAGCCTAACGGTGTTTGTCCTTTTTCTTAGTGCGCAGGTCTCATCAAGCATTAAGATTCGAATTGGTACGAGAATAGAAGCCCTATCAAGGAACGCCCAACTTTTGTATCAACAAGTGGCGCCATCCGTGGGACCCTACACTAAGGATTTTACCAAAAAACTAGAATGACGAAACACGGAAGTCATAAGAGTCCGCATGGGAAGAAAATGCAGGACGATCCACTAGGAAAGAAGCATCAAATTGATACGGCTTCTAAACAGGCCTCTGGGACAACCAGTACGCCTCAAAGCTTAGGAGCGCACCCAAATCTGGTCTTTCCTGCAGTGGAATCGCTTACCAGGTTTACCCCCGCTATTACGACAAGTACTAGCGAGATAGAACTGGAGCGCACACCTCTTGTCATGCCAGAAGTGAACTTCACTGAGCCTCCCAACGCGCCTGCACGAAACAAGGATCCAGCTTTGGAAACCGACTCTATCGCGCTAGAAGGAGTTACCTCCGAATTAGCCCCAAGTGACTTCGTATCTCAAAACTACGAAGCCTTGACTGCGCTCATGCGAGAGGAGGCAAAGAAGAGGTCAAGCCAAAGTCTGCACGCCAGACTCAACTTTGACCCTAATCCTGACGCATCCCCACCGCGTTACCGAAAGGAAAGACGCGAGAAGGATAGCCGTAAACAACCAGTGTTCGCCAGGATTGGAAGGAAGGTTGTGGACGATGAAGCAGCCGACCTTCAACATCTGGAAGAGCCTGAAGAGGGGGAGCGGCGCGCCAATGTCCACGCTAGGCTTGGCAGACGCAGAATCCAAGATAGGCTTGGGCGACGATGTTCCCCAAGTGAAAGCCCCTCAAGCTCTGACTCTGAGGATAGTCGGCGCAAGCGCCGCAGAGGAGCAAGCTCAGACTCTGAGGATAGTCGACGCAAGCGTCACAAAAGAGTCCGCTCATCCTCAAGAGATTCCTCGGACAGCGAGACTGGACACTGGAAATCAAGAGGGAAATACCGCGACCAGGATGATGAAGACATGTCTCTCCCCTGGCGTCGCCAAAAGGTTGATGCGTTTACTAGGCGCATCAGTGACTTTTCTGAGAACAAGAAAAGGCGCATGCCTGCTAATGTCAAAACATATGATGGGACAGGTGATCCTGATGATCACCTAAAAATTTTCGAATCAGCAGCTACTATCGAAAATTGGCCACAGCCTGTGTGGTGCCATATGTTCAACTCCACATTAGTAGGGAATGCGCGCAACTGGTTTAGTAAGCTTCCACGCAGAAGCATTGGTGGGTTTGAAGAGTTGCGCAGAGCATTTCGCTTAAACTTCACTCAAAGGAAGAAGTGCGCCAAAAACCCTGTCGAACTCGCTAGGGTTAAACAGCGACAAGGGGAATCTACAAGTGCTTTTATGGAACGCTTCAAGGACGAGTGCATGAAAGTCAAGGCGTGTCCAGAGATACTGAAAATATCGGGTTTTATGAATGCAATCAATAACCCAGATCTGATAAAAAAGCTAAACGATAAGGTTCCCCTAACCTTCGATGAGCTCATGAAGCGCACGAGGTCTTTCGTTCAAGGAGAAGAAGCCGCTGCGGATAGCAAAAAAGGCTATTCGAATCATAGACCACAAGAAGAGTCAAGGAGACAATCCAATGACCAGGGTGGCAGTCGTAACAGCCGCAGCAGAGGCTATCGCAACCAAGGGAGTGGAAGAGACAATGATAGATACACACCCCTCACAAAAACCCCAAGGGAGATATTTGTGACGGAGGGCGCAAACTTCCCGAAACCACCACCAATCCGCACCCCAGAGGATAAGCGCATAGGGAATGGTTATTGCGAATACCATGGACAGAAGGGCCACACAACCAACGATTGCGTCCAACTGCGCCAATTGATTGACAAATTGGTAAAGGAAGGAAAGATGGACCATCTTGTAAAAAACATCAGAGAAGGGAAAGACAAATCAAAACCAGGGGCCAAGAAAGAAACACCGAAAGAAAAGGCAGATATCATCTACATGATACAGCCATGGCCCCGCGCGACAAGACAGAAAGTTAGTCAGCGTTTTTCTAAGGGAAACGAAATTTCTTTCCCCTCCCTGACTGCGAACAACGCAGTAGTGGATCCACTCACCATTGAAATACATACGGGGGGTCACGACATCCGTCGCATGTATATAGATGGAGGTGCATCCGCTGATATCATATACGAACACTGTTTCAAGAAGCTGCGACCTGAGATACAGAGTCAGCTGACCCCAGCCACAACACCGCTCACCGGCTTCACAGGGGAGAAGATATGGCCCACGAGGCAATTACGTCTATTTGTAGAAGTTGGTGACAAACCACACTCTACAACTACCTGGATGAACTTCATGGTAATCAGATCCCCCTCCCCGTATAACGGTATTATTGGGAGACCTGGAATATCATCCATCCGCGCCGTGCCATCCACAGCGCACGGAATGCTCAAGTTCCCAGTGGAAGGAGGTATTGTCACCCTTTACAATACCACCACACCACCCAAAGAATGTAACGCAGTGACAAGTGACGTAAGTATTGTTCCAGAACAGCGCGCGATCAAAGTCCCAAACCTAACGGTTGCCATTCACCCTGAATACCCGGATCAACAGGTATCTATTGGTGGGTCTCTGTCTGACAAAGGCAGGTCAGCTATATGCGCACTCTTGCAAAATAATTTGGATATCTTTGCATGGGAACCTAAGCATATGACAGGAGTGCCACGCTCCATCACGGAACATAAGCTACAAATCCGACAAGGATATCCTCCAATACGACAGAAAAAACGCGGACAAGCTCCAGACCGCGCAAAAGCCATCCTGGAAGAAGTACATAAGCTGGTAGACGCAGGCATCATGCGTGAAGTCTACTACCATGACTGGCTCTCTAACCCAGTGATGGTAAAGAAGAGCGATGGCAGTTGGAGGATGTGCGTAGACTTTACGGATCTCAATAAAGCATGTCCACAGGACTGCTACCCGCTACCGGAAATAGACTGGAAAATTGAGTCTCTATGTGGATATCCCTTCAAATGCTTCCTGGACGCATACAAGGGATACCACCAAATTCAAATGGCGGAGGAAGACGAAGAAAAGACGGCCTTCCACACAAGTCAAGGGGTCTACTGCTACACAAAGATGCCCTTCGGCCTAAAGAACGCAGGAGCAACATACCAAAGATTGGTGGACACTGCGTTCGAGAAACAAGTGGGACGCAACTTGGAAGTATACGTCGATGACCTCGTCATCAAAAGCCATACAGAGGACGAGCTGGTGCGCGACATGGAGGAAACGTTCAACACACTCAGGAGAATCAACATGAAATTGAACCCCAAGAAGTGTACGTTTGGCGCTACGGAAGGCATGTTTCTCGGGTATTTGATAGAACCCGATGGGATCAAACCTTGCCCAGAGAAGACTCAAGCAGTCATTGACCTCCCCTCACCGCGCACACTAAAAGAAGTTCAGTCACTAAACGGCAAGCTAGCCGGACTGAACCGATTCTTATCTAAATCAGCAGACAAGTCACTTCCCCTATTCAAGACACTCAAGAAGTGCACCAAAAAGGGAGATTTCAGGTGGACTGCGGAGGCAGAAGAAGCCTTCCAACAGCTCAAACAACACATAGCAGCGCTCCCAAAGCTTGTTGCACCCCGACCAGGGGAAGAGCTGATAATGTACCTATCTGCGACTCAAGGAGCAGTCAGCGCAGTCCTACTGACAGACAGGAATTCCGTCCAAACACCCATCTATTTTGTTAGTAAGGCGCTGAAGAAAACGGAGATTAACTACACTGCAATGGAGAAATTGGTCCTAGCCTTAGTGTTTGCAGCGAAAAGACTACGCAGGTACTTCCAGGCGCATCCAATCGCTGTTATCATGGACCAACCCATCAAACAGGTTATATCGAAACCCGACGCATCGGGACGCCTACAAAAATGGAGCGTGTTACTGGGCGAGCATAACATATCATACAGACCGCGCACTGCAATTAAAGGGCAGATATTGGCCGACTTCATCATCGAGAAGCCGGATACAGATACTCCACCTGCGACAAGCAAGGAGGAACTTCAAGAACCATGGATTCTATTTACTGATGGATCCTCATGCGTAGATGGATCAGGAGGCGGCCTTATTCTCACCAACCCAGAAGGAGTTGAATTCACCTACGCACTGCGTTTTGAATTCACAGCCACGAACAACGAGGCAGAATACGAAGCACTCCTAGCTGGGTTACGCATCGCAACTCAAATGGGTGCACACAACCTAGAAGTAAACGTCGATTCGCGGCTAGTGGCTAACCACGTTTCAGGAGAATATATAGCAAAGGAGGAACACATGATCCAATACCTCGAAAAGACCAAATCTCTGATCCAGAACTTCGATAGATTCATCATCAAGCAGGTTCCTAGGAGTGAAAATAGGAAAGCAGATGCGCTGAGCAAAATTGCATCCACCAGTTTTGCGCATCTATCAAAACAAGTTTTGGTGGAAACCTTGAAAAACAAGTCAATCACAGAGATGGAAATATCCACGGTGATAGAAGAGGAAAATCCTACGTGGATGACACCGATCATTGACTTCATCAGCAAGGGCATACTTCCCCAAGAGCAGAAGGAAGCTCGAAGAATCCGACGCACAGCGCAGCGATTCGAGCTCAGAGACGACGTCTTATATAGACGCTCATTCCTACAACCATGGCTTAGGTGCGTTGGACCTCTCCAGGCAGACTATGTACTTAGAGAGATCCACGCAGGCTCATGCAGCATGCACTCAGGAACACGGTCCATTGTAGCGCGCGCCCTAAGGTCTGGATACTATTGGCCTACTATGCACCGTGACGCACGCGACTTGGTACGGAAGTGCAACGATTGCCAAGTTCACAGACCTATTCCGCGCCGACCACAACATGAACTAACACCTATTACATCGCCATGGCCCTTCTACAAATGGGGTATTGACATCGCTGGACCTTTCCCCATTGCCGCAGGAGGATTGAAATTCCTCATTGTGGCAATAGATTACTTTACCAAGTGGATCGAAGCAAAGGCAGTAGCGACTATAACGGGTAACCAGGTGAAACGATTCGTGTGGGACAACATAGTATGTCGCTTTGGATTACCTGGAGAAATTATCTCTGATAACGGAAAACGATTCCGTGATAACCCGTTCAAGGACTGGTGCGCACATCTGAACATCACGCAGCACTTCGCATCAGTAACTCATCCACAAACCAATGGTCTGGTCGAGCGCGCAAACAGAAGCCTTGGCGAAGGAATAAAAGCGCGCCTGGACAGACACAAAGGTAGATGGGTAGAAGAACTATCACATGTTCTTTGGGCGCACCGAACAACCATCAAGGTTAGCAACGGGGACACTCCCTTCTCTTTGGTCTATGGGACAGAAGCGGTTATACCAGCTGAAATTGGAATGCCAACCATCCGTACTGCGGAAGTTAACGTGGCAACCAATGACGATGAGCGGCGCATAGACTTAGATCTGTTGGAAGAGCGACGTGAGCGCGCAGCAATACGCGAAGAGAAAGCTAAGTCAAGAATGAAAAAATACTATGATACCAAAGTACGCAGCACTTCATTCAGACCAGGCGACTTCGTGTACCGCGACAATGACTCAAGCCGCGCAGAAGACACTGGTAAGCTAGGACCAAAGTGGGAAGGACCTTACGAGGTCATAGAAGCACTTGGCAATGGAGCGTACAAGCTACGCGACAAGGACGGAAATGAACTACAGCGAACATGGAACGTCCGCAACCTTAAACGGTGCTATCTTTGAAGAAGGCTACGGCCTAACATGGACACTAATGCGCTTTAGAAAGTGCCCTCAATAAAGATCCATGTAATTTTATTTTTATGAATTATCTAGATAAACATTCTTTTTCAAAACTTGCAAGTATTAATAAAACGTTATGGTTTCTAGCTAACTCCATAACATATTTAACTTTATTGTTTGCATCTTTTATTATCATGTTTCAATATTGTTATATCCTTGCCTACATGGCGTGCATGCACACACTAAGACCCACGATGGCAGAAAGGATGAGTAAACCTAATAAACTACTCGTTGAGTAAGAGGGTTGCAAACCCATCAACACCGGATCACGAATCCTTGTTAAACACCTTGCGCTCAAGACGTTGGCGCAAGCTCCTCACGCACCCCACGACGGATGCGCGATAAAGCACACTGTGCGCGTTTAACAACTCAGGAAATCAAGACTCTTGATTCCTTAAAGTACAATACGACAAGTAAACTTACAAAAATACATAGACGACTATGATTAAGTTGGAAAAATTCAACACGCGACTACGGTCCTTAAGGAAATTCATACACGATTATGACCCTTATTTTCTAAATACGCTTAAACACTTAAAGTTATCTTCACGCAAGGATACATAAGTAATATAAGAACTACGAGTTCAAAAAGCATAAGTATTTAGAAGTTATAGAAACACTATGTACAAAAACAACTTTTTATTCATAGAATACGGTTCTACAAAAAGACTTGTACAAAAGAGCTAAATACTATATGTACGCCTTAACTGGCTGGAACCCCCGCTCAAAGCCGCTTCCTTTGCATCCGCGAGCCTCTTCAACAACTCTGCATCATCAAGGGAAACAGTGGCCACGCAGACAGGCACACCATCGGATCTAGGCTGATGCGCAGCGCCTATGCCGCACAGAATGGCCTTTCCTTTCTCACCTTTCTTTCGTGCGACCCTGGAAACATGCGCATTTAGCGACCTTTGCAAAGAAATCTCTTTCTCAAGACGGAAAGGATTCAGAATGTCACGAGGCTGAGCAAAAATGGGTACCTTCAACTGCGCCACATCAGGCTTCAAGTAGAAGTCCACCTGCTGATCTGCATCATCCTGCAGATGCCTAGGGAGAGTGAGCCCCGCCATGATCACGCTGATCGGCTGGTCCTGATCACGCTCCAAGAGAGCGATGTGCGGAAGCTCAAGCTTCTTTAGCTCCTCCATGGCAGCAACAAGCTCAGCATGGGCATCCGCCTTATACCCAGGCACCTCAGCAAGCGGCACGGTCAGCAACTTGGCCTCCGCAAGCTTGTCTGCGGCCGAGGTCTCACCGTGCGCAATAGCGCAATTTACAACCTTCCCAAAGGATGCGGTGACCTCAGGATGCTCTAGCGTACACATGGTGGCCAGGCGAAGACCATGACTGATCAACCACCTACGAAATAACACAAGTGTTAATAAGAAAAAGGGTCCCAAATATATATAAGATATAAGGAAGTAAAGCAGCATGTACCTGCGCTCAGCCACAGACTGAACCAGATGGGGGTACAGCTCCTCATCGTACTCAATGCTGAGCTGGCGGAGCTTCTCCTCTTGCGTCTTCAGGGCAAGCTCAATACGGCTGCGGAACTCTTCAATATTAGCAAAGTGCTTGCTCCTATTCTGTTCCAAGTACTTCAGCGCCCACAAGGAGTTACGCCTCTGACGGTCCGCAAAAGCACGCTCCCGCTCCAACTCAGCCATCACCATAACCTTCTCCTCACCCATTCTTCGCGCAGACGCCTCCGCGCGCTCCAGTTTAGCCTTGGAGCTCAGCTGCTCAGCTTTAGAGCTTGCTAATTCAGCCTGCACAGACGCTAATTGCGCCTGCAGTCTGGAAACCTCCTCAGACTTGTGCACTCTTGCTTGCGCCACCAGCTCAGACTGGCGCACAGCGATAGAGGCAAGCTCCTCCATCGTAGAGTCAAACGGACTTGACTCCACTTCAACGTCCCTCGGTGAACGCGCCCCGTCCAGAGCATGACTCACCTCGGGTGGCGCACGCCCATCTAGGACGCCAGCGTCCTCCACAGGCTTTTCGCTGCAAAAAACATCAAGAGACAAAGTTAGTGCACGGTCAATCATACACAAAACGCTAAGGAAACGCTAAATAATACTTACATGGGGGGAGGAGTCAAGGACACGTCCTTCTGCTTCTCAGTCTCAGTCGTGGACGCACCTCCACCAGGCTTCTCAGCATCCACACTGAGGATACGAAGAAACAAAGTTAGAATACAATATAACTTGACAAAAGTTTCTAACTAATAAGGTACTCACCTCATCTGCACCTCAGTAAAAGATGGGCTTCCACTAGCCTCAGTTCGCGGCCTCTTGGAAGGCCCTTCACCATAACCACCAGACGCTCTCTTCCGCGTCAGTGGGGAGCTCTCCTCCATCTCACTGTCAGTCTCCTCTAAATGGATCACCGTTTCAGGAAGAGGAGGCTGCGCAGCGTCAGGACTTGGCTGCACAGGAGGAGCCACCTCCTGTATTGGCTCAGCTGCTATCACATCAGGGGACCTGCCGTCGCCTGCAGAATAGTCTGCTCACCGTCCCCCAGAGGACGCACTCCCACCGCCACAGCACGCGGATTCTCCAGCCTCACAACAGCGAACAGATCCATCTCTGCGCATCAAGTAAACAAAGAAAGGCAAGTTACATAAAGTATGAAAAAAGAAGAAGAGCTTACACTAATAACGACAGTAAGGCGATAGAAGGAGCACCCACCCGTGCCATCCGCATGCAAGAATGTGGGAACTTCTGTCTCATGCTCATAATAGTTCCGACTGATGCCCATGTGCACCAGGAATGCTTCCGGATAAGGTTTGATCGGAAGGCGATTCTCATCTATTATCGCCGCATGATCCACGTTATACCACGTCTCAGGAGGGCGCTCATCCTTGGGCAGATTGGCACGGGTGTAAAATGGAAAATGGGAAGGGAAAACGGCGTCATCAACCCAAAAGAATTTTTCCCTCCAATCCTTGAGCTTATCTACCTTAGTCTGATAACATTGTAACTTCCCTACGCGTTTGGCGAAGGTAACCCAACCATTTGACCACGTCAAATGATAAAACGCGCGAAATAAGTGGAGAGATGGGTGAACCGCTAACAAGCGGCAGTTCACCTCAAAGTTAGCAATCTTCCCAGCACCAATACAGTGCAACTGGGAGATGTGGAGGTCGTAGTAATGGAGTATGTCACTCAATAACACGGATATGGGGACGCGCTGATTCGCCCACTCAAAAAAGCGCGTATATAACCCTACCTTCCCGGCAGGGAAATCCGCGATGGTATCATTCGGACCGGGTACCTCTGGGCGCAGGCCCAAAGGGATAAAATAATCCGAGGTGAACTGAATCAGTTCCTCCTCGGTTATGTTAGAATGGAAATCATGAAGTTGCGCTACCATTTTCTGATTCAGATTATGTGCGCACGCGCAATTACCTTTGAATTATCTTTTTTGGAAGAAGATTTGAAGATGTAAAAATGGAGGAATGGCGATTTTTTAACTGTGGACGTCACAGTGAATGAGAGGCGGTAGTTTATATACTTTTCCCATCCACCACAGATAAGTGACACGTGTATCCCACTAGCCCCAATCGTGTGGCTAGGATAAATGACGGTACAAGGCAAGTGGGCAACCTCTCCATTTCCCAAGGTACCCAAATTACACTTTTTTGGACTAGATACATCACACGTGTGGTTTTGGCGGTATATTTTTTGAAAGCTTCCCGCGTACGCATGGGGAATAATTTCGACACGACTCTAGTCTAGCGTCCGCAGGTTTTACCCTGCGCACACTAGACTGGGGGGACATGATGACGTATAGTCTACACCCGGGTCACGAACCCGGTTAGTAAACAATACTAACAATTAAGCCCACCACGCTTGGGCCGCAACTGGACTACCAGTTATGCGGCTTGGGTCGACAAGGCCCAAGCCCAAAGTTATTTCCGGATAATATATAGAATATCTTCTAAATAAAGAAGATATATACTATATACCCGATGTCGACTAACACGCCGAAGAGTAGGGAACACGAAACCCACTAGGGTTTCATGCATATATAAAGGGCACCCAAGCCCTCGGTAAAGGTACGATCTTCAATAAACCCTCACCATAAACTAAACCCTACATTCGATTACTTACTCTCACGCCGGAGGATAATCGGGGGAGACAATCCCTCGATAAGCCTAACGGTGTTTGTCCTTTTTCTTAGTGCGCAGGTCTCATCAAGCATTAAGATTCGAATTGGTACGAGAATAGAAGCCCTATCAAGGAACGCCCAACTTTTGTATCAACTATTTGTAAAATAAATATCTAAAATATTTGCACCACATTCATTTTAAAAGTAATTTGTATCATGTTGAGAAAATGAATCTATAAACAAACTTGATTTCTAAACCTTATATTAGACTACAAATTTAAAGTTAAATGACATCAGAAACAATTAAAAAAAGAAAAGAATATGAAAACACCAAATTAGTTGGACCTAGTCGCCCAAGAAATAGGGACACGTGTCACATTTTTAAAGGAGTCGCCCAAAACAAACCTGAGGCAAAAGTCGCCCTGGTGCGTTTTGAGAAATAGAAAAATTGAGGCACATGGGGGTAACCACAAATGTACCTTTTGGGCATTTGTGGAATTTGCTTATTTAAAAATATACACCTATGCGAAGTATCTAGCATGGCCTATTAAACATTAGGATTCACTAACATGGCCCTGTAACCTTTTACGCCACATTTCTGACCAATCTCCCTCTACGCTTATGCATTAGCAATCATTTGTTCAACATACTATGGATAAGGGGGTTTCGTTATTCCAGAAGTCATACCTTACACTATGTTCTCAAGCTAAGTAAAAGGGAGGAAAAAAAAGAAAGTGATAAAAGTTGTGTTTTCAAGTTTTTTTAGCAAGTAAAGTGAAAGTAAATGAGTGAAAGTGGGTGGATTTTGCTTTCAAAATTTTCACCCCACTTTTGGGGTGAAACACAACTTTACTTCATCTCTCTTTTTTTACCTTTCTCTTTCTTTACTTTACTTTCATTTTATTTTATTTTTTATTTATTTTTTTTTTTTTTTGAGAACATAGTGTTAATTTAGTAGTTTAATTCCAGAGTTACAGTGATCCCTTTTTTTATGTGATTATCGTCTAGCACGTAAGCTCATCTTGAAGTTATATTTGAATATATTTTCAGGATGTTATTTTTTTTGGTAGTTCCCGCATGGCCAATAAAACATGCATCAGCAAAAGTAAACCCATATGCGGCCATGCAGCTAGACAAACCCTAGCTAGCAAGATATTTCCTAATCAGTGACATAACCTAGTCCTAAACACATATGAAGGGTGTTTATAGAAGACTTACTTGTTTCATGCAAATGTTTCAGCTTTTTGATCAACTGCAACGCGCAGGTTCACCTTCTTGAATATGGGATGATCGATCTGGGGTTTTCGAGAGGAAAACCACACCTTGGATTGCGTTAGGTATCCACCAGTACTGCATAGGTAGAACTAGGGCTTCGAACCCCTAAGCAAGTTAGGCGAGCTACGAAATCCAGTAAACCCTAAATCAACTAGAGTCGATTTAGGGATCGACTTAGGGTCGATTCTAAGTCGTCAAAGGGTTTAGACACCCTTTGGTCGATCGTACGATTAGAGAGGAGATGGTTTAGTTGTGTGTTATGAGAATGCCATAAGAAGCTTTTGTATTTATAGGCTCCTAGGGAACATTCTAGAATACTTGTAGGACAAGTATTCAAGTTTGACAAGGAGTCAAACTCACCCCTCCCTGGGTATTCAAGTATTCTTGTGAATGACAATTAATAATGTCAATTAGATTATGATGAATTGACGGATTCAAATTTAAATGGTCGCGGTTGCCAATGCTGTGAAAATTTATTAACAAATTTTTCATGCAACCTTGAGACATAACTAAAAAAAATCTGTTCACAAATGGTTTTGAGATAACTTTGAATTATCTTAACTGAGAGTAGAATAACTTCAAGTTGGCTATTAGGGCTAGTTGTCACCTAAAAACTTATAATGTATCCCTTTAGCCAGCCACGTAACCTAGTGCTCAAAGTTTTGACATGTTTAGGGAAATCTCACTCTTATGCTAACAAAAGCTCTTTTGAGATAACTAGGATTGACTTGACTAAGATTAGAATAACTTTAAGCTAGTTATTAGGGCTAGTTGTCACCTAAAAACTGATAATGTATCTATAACACCCTCAAAAATGGATTGCACCGGAAAGGTAGCTGGGGTGTTACTTCATTTAAGCAAAGTTACAAGTTATATTGAACGACTCTAAATGAGACGCTTTAAAAAAAACTACCATTCAATAAATGAAATTTGAGATACAACAAGAGATCCCATAGTACTAAGTTACATAAACATTTTTAAAACATTACTGAATGGTAATATAGTGCTTCAAAGTCTTCAAATGCCATGCGACTCAAATGCTACAAATGCAAGCTATTGCCTTACGGACCTGAGAAATACATGCTAAAGCGTCAACATAAAGTTGGTGAGTTCATAGGTTTGTACAAATAACAACATTGAGTAAAAGTAATGTGGGTTTAATAGAAAGTTTTGTGACCATTGTGTCACCCACAATGTCATGAAAAATAAATATTTACCTTTAAATAAATTAGTATTGTGGACCACAAGGTTTTCGAGTGTGTGATTATTATACGCATACAATATCAAGTAAAGTATTAGTGACTACTGTTTCACTTACAACGTCAGGAAAAGTATTAGTGACCATTGTATCGAATACAATGTCAGGGAAAGTATTACGATAGCGCTAAGTTCATGACACTGAAGCTACGACAATGGGGTATGCAAGTTAAAGCACATGGTATAAAGGCCCGGTAAGTGTCTAACCCTCGACACTTAGGTTTCGACATGGTATATGTTCGTTTGCCTATCCGGTCAAACCGAACAAGGGAGTCACCCCGATAGATCTATCTATAACACTCGCGCTACCCGCAAGAACTTACGGTTCATGATAATGGGCATAGTGGGTTACAATGCTTAGGCTAGTCCGTAATAGTTTAAAATTATGTACTTGTGTCCATAAGAAAAGAGAGTATTGTATACGAGAAATCAAATGTAAGTTTAAGCAATGCGAGTAGTGTGTTTAAGTATACAAACAAAAGTTAAAGTGAGTAACGTATATAGCTAAACGAGTAATAAGATTTAGCAAACAAGCATGCAATGTGTTTGGGTAATGTGTTAGAGTAACAATAAATTTTAGTAAACGAGTAAGGTTTTTTAGTAACAATCATGTATTTAAGTAATATGAGGAATGAGTTTAAGTAAGTCGAGCATGCATTCTCACCCCAAAAGTTTTTCAAAATAGTAAAGTAGGGGTCATGAACTCACCTTAGTAAAGTAGTACTCCGGGAAAAGTATATCAATGTATAGAAGGTAACGGTTCCGACACGCGACCTAAGTAAGTATGGTTCGACTTAGTATTACTCTATATAAAATGCAAACAGTGTGAAAGTATTTCCTAGACTTTGTAATCACCATGACATGTTTGTGCTTTAGTTTTATAAGTGAAAATACATTTTTTGCCAAGTTATGTCCTTTTAATAGTTTCTGACACTTTAACAAAAGTTCCCGTGTTTACTGGTTAAGCGGCCTCGCAATAAAAATAGTCTCGTTTTTATGTTAAGTGTTTAAGATAATACTCCTTTATAATTTTTAAACATATTTCGTCTTTTTGTCAGTTTTCGTCTTTTTATCTGGTTTTTGAAAATAATAACTATTTTATCACTTATAAATGTCTAGTCTCGTCTATTCGATGCGTTTATAAGGAAAATATGCTTATAAATGTCTAGTTTGTCGGTTTAGTTTTTATATAGTCATTTAAGAGAAAGTAGTCTAATTATTAAATTTCTAACGAAAATTCGGCATGACCCGTTCGTAAGCTCGTACTTTCCCAAATTTACTTATTTCGTTTCTAGTGTTCCGAAAACCATTTCAAAGTTTATAAAATCACTTTTTCTACCTAATAGTGTAGTTTTCTAGTAAAATTATATTTTTGCCGTAACTTGAAAATAGTGTAACTTTCTCGTTTCCAGTCCGTTTTTAGTGGCAAGCGGCTACGTTTAGCTTATAGAGTCTAGTTTCTATTGTTTTACCCTAATGTTGAGAATTATAAGTCCAAATAGGTGTATTTTCTGTTTTGGGACAGCGGACTCTAAAAATGTATATTTTGTCGCCTAAACTAGTTTTTCAACCGCAAACAACACCAACACGCTAAACCTAATCCCTTCCACTGATTGTTGCAACATTCTCATCAACTCAACAACTTCAATCTAACCTAGTTTTCCCTTCCACCAATTTGTTACCATAACATGTCATATTAAGTTCAAAAACATAAAAGCTTGAGAGATAAACCACAATTCAACCGCAAGGACTTTTGTACATCAAGATTAAACAAGAAAATTTCACAAACATGGTGATACAAGAACCTAGAGTTTATTATGTATGTGTGTCGATTTGTATATGTATATGTGTACATCAAGATCTTTTGTTTCGTTTACAAATTACATAAATAGATTGTATTTTAGTAAGCTTTAGACCATAATCAACATGAATAAGCAACATGAAAGTACAAGTGATTTGAGTAAATGAACACTTACAATTTTGAGAAAATATTTGTAGATCTAGTGTGCTCAAGAACCCTAGCAACCTCCAAATCACCCAAGAACTATACTATACAATCTAAACCTGAAAGTACAAGTGTTTTCTTCAAGAACCAAGCAAAAGATGATGGTGGTGTGGTATTGGTGGCGTTAAAGTGAAGAGAGGAGGAGGGAGAGAATATTTTTTTGTTGCTGAATTGTGATGTGAAGTAAAATGAACGTGTTAGTGTTTTTATGTTGCAAGTTCAAACAAATAAATGACATCATGATCCACTAAACAAGATCAAGACACAAAATTCTTATTAGTTTGTGGTGGTGGGCGGCAACAAGAAGGGGGGGGTGTAACACCCCCTAATTTGTTTTATGGCAGCGGAAAGATTTTTAGGGTGTTAAGGTGAGGATCGAAGTTAAAATTTCAGAAAACGGCCCGGAAGAGGCGTTTTGAAAGTTATATGTCATTCAAAATAATATTTTTGATACAAAGGTGAAATATCTGATTTGGAAATCCCACAAAAGGGTGTGGTAATTTGGAAAGAATGACATATTTGATTTTACACCATGTAGTTTATCAGAGTATATAATGCCCGTTCCGTGTCTTGTCCTGCTCCGTTAATTACCTGAGATAAACATGCTTAAAACGTCAACACAATGGTTGGTGAGTTCGTAGAGTTTAATGGAAAATAATTTATTTCAATAAATTTCAAGAATGTTTGGTGGTGTTTGAAATGAGTATAAGTACAAGTAAACAGTGGCTTTCAATAATTTCAAAGGTGAAGTGATATTTGAAATACGTTACTATCAGTAATGGAAACGTAAATGAGTTACACTGGGTAAAAATCACAAGTATGTCACATATAAGATCAATTAAGTACAAGTATAGGATCATAATCCTAGCATGTAGTGAGTATAAGGATGTTATGCATAAAGTCTAAAAATGTGGAGTGGTGAAATACTAATACAGCTGTATCTAAATATATATGAAAACATTCATATAATTATATTGCCCTAAGCGTCATGACACGCAAAACGTTAACAAAGTACCGTAAAACGGCGGAGTCCACATCAGGTTACTGATGGGTTTGGCCCTCAAGTAATAGGTGATTTGCCAATTCCTATTTTTCTCAAATATAGTGCATCGCGACTAAATACGACTAACCATAAGTCATTCCGTCAAAGTATTTAGTGGGATAGGTCGTCAGCCTCTAACAGGTTTCGAAGCTGTTCACTATATTCGCGCTCACCGCAGTGATTAATGGCTCATGATCGAGGGACTTTATGGCAATATAGTAAACTTAGGCAATATAGGTTTCAGAGGTTCATAGAATATGCGTACTTTAGTCTTGGCAACTATTTTCAGTGAAATGTAGAAATATCATAGTAAAGTTAACTGTACATTTAATTGCTATATGAATGTATATAATGAGTTTCAGTATCATGTTACAACAAGTAGTTTGAAAATGTTATCTTTCAAATACAGTGTTTAAGCTAAGCAAGCAATTTACAAGTATAACGAGCATATATCCCTTCCAAAGGGTGACTCAAAACATGTAACACAGAGTTGATGATTTTGAGTAAATCATTAGAGTTTTCAGAGTATAAAAGTAAACTTAAAACAATTGAGCATGTATCTCCCCCAAAAGTATAAAACTTGTAAATAATAAAAGTGGGGCTACGACTCACCTTGAGTGTATCTGACAAGATGGAATTATAAGATCAAGTAAGATTATGGGAACGATTACGGAATCTTCTTCAACACGAGACCTGAATATAAGGGAGTCTAAGTATTTGACTTACAACTAATAATGAGTGTGAAAATGAGAAATCGTATAACGATTTGACTGGTGATGTGAGTGTGATATGCTTAAAATGCCTCAATTTTAAAAATAATATTATATATAATATTATCTTGATTCTTATGTCAATTGACTCAAAATATTACCTCCTCGAAATATGATGAAATAATATGCAAAGTGGAGTCGTTAAATTTCTAGTTATAATAAATAACGAAAATTAAATAATACATAATTAAAAGTATGAAAATGCATATGAAGCGATGGGGTGAAAAAGGAAAATGAAATAAGAATGTCAAGTAAAATTAGTTGATTCTTGCCCTTTTTTCAATTGTTACTCTTTTTACCCTAACTGCGTTGCGTTACACCGTTAGTCATTCGTTAAGTCCAAAGTCCATAAATAGTCCAAAACTTGTCCAAAAGTACCAATAAGGCTTGGAATTCAATAATATGTCAAATCATACTCTTTATGTTCTGTTTTCACAGCCTCAGTCCATATAATTCTCAGTTTGGCAGTTTTAGTCCCTCTAGGCAATTTGCGTTACATTCTTAGTCCAAAAGTGTCAAAAAGGAGAGGAAAATTATGGTGAATGTTTCTAAGGCTTAGTTAAGTCGAATGTAACCTATTCTAACTGCTTATTAGATCGTTTGCTTATTTTTACCTTAATTGGGCTTTAACGAGCCAAAAAGTTAGCCCATTTACGTTTATTGATCCGTGGGTCTTGGGGGGGTTTGGCATATCAAAAGGGCTTATTTTTACATTAAATGTATGTATTGAAAGTGCCATTAAGCCAGCTTATTCGTAGCTTATTAAAACAGTTGATTGGGCTTAAAGCTCAAATCGTTATTCTAAAGAGTTTTCCAAAAACAGTTTTTACGAAACACTTTGGCTATTTTAATGGGACGAATCATGGTTTTCATTATGAGTTGTATAAACGAAAAATGTAGTTTGCTAGCTTGTTTAATGGGTCGTGTGAAGAAAGTACGAGGTTGTGTGATGAGTTTGTAAGTTATACATTCGTTTTCCAGGCTTCATGGAGCGTTTCATATTAAAAGGACTTAGATAAATTTTTGGTATACTTCATATATAAGTTATACGTGTGGTGTTAACGTTATTTGCATGTTGTGATAATACATTTTGTGACCTGTGGGGTTGAGAGGAGAGTGAGAGGTGTTCGTTATGGTCTCACACGAACTCATTCGTTATTTGCATGGTTCGAAGCATTTTAAATATGTACGTATATCATAGAAGTATGTACGTTCGAGTGAACACAACCAAGATATGCAATGCATGAATATTAGCGTGAAATGAGGTGATCTTAAATAGTCCTTAGAGACAGTTGATCATCGTATGCAACTTACTCTAATATTTTAACGTGGCAATGATACAAAAGAATATATGATACGTTCGAATAAATGTGTGAATTATGCATGATAAAAACTAACGTGATAAACTGATTTAGAATGGGATCTAGACTCTTACCACACCTTAGAAAGGTGGTGAAGAAAACTGTGGAAGTCAAATGGAAGCACAAGAGCAAAACAGTCTACTCGTTAGGTACTAGATACGTTTCTTCGTATTACTTCTTTGCTCGATTGCTTCCAAATGTGAGACAGAAAGTTTTCTGAATTTTTAAGGTGTCTTTAGGATTGAAAGAGAGTGAGATGTGAGTTGGGTAGAGTGGGCTAGAAGGATAGTCTTATAGAAGGAAATTTACACACGTTTCTTTGACTTTCAAAGTCTTCAACTCTATTATTGAGGGCTACTGTACAATGGCAGTAATTGAGTGGTCATTGGGATAGGTTTATGATATTTTAAGATCTTAGGAAGATTTCATAAGGTAGGTAAATCATATCTTTTGTGTTTGATACATATATGTATTCGGTTTGTATTTTAGAATGGTGCAAAATGGATTTAGCAAGCCACAAACATCTCTTGTCGTCCTAAGGGTCTTTGTTGACATAAATAATGCCTAAAAACATTATCAATATTTATTCATATCTCAATGTTTTGATGATCACAAAATGTAAACTCATTAAAACATAAACTTATAAAATAAACAAGTACTTAGTTGTAAATATTCACTTCTACAACTAAAATCACTTAAGGTATGAATGAACTAATGCTTAATGCATTATATGATCAAAGGAACATTTTCTTAATAACTAGATTTTTTATAAAATGTCAAAAACATTTTATATCTTTTAGAAAAACATTTTTGGTAATAAATAAAAAGGTTTAATTCATTATAAATTTATGAATTCAAATTTTTAACCAAAATCAGTAAAAATGTTCCAGAAAAACCTTCCCCACAAAAAGACAAAACTGGGCAACGGACGGCTTGGGCGGCCCCCTTAATTTTGCTAGGCAGCCCCTTTAAAATTAAGGGGACCGCCCCCCTATTTAAGGGGTCGGCCACGCTCCTGTAGGTTCCAGCTGTCCAGTTTTTCTGCCTATAAATACCAGCCTTCCCCTGGATTTTTACTCATCCTTTTGCACCAAAAACTTTCTGTTGTAGATCTCATTTCATATCTTCAAAAACCTTTGATCATGTAATCTTAAGCATTGGTTTTCAAGTGATCCAAGCTTCCACTATCCAAGTGCAAAAGAAGAATACTTCTATCAATAAAGACTAGAAGTATTACAACTTAGTATCATCTTGTTACTCAAGTTGTTTGTTTTGTATATTTTGTAAATCATTCATTCATTTGTGTAAAGTGTGTATATAAGTTGTAAACATAAGTGATTAGGCTAAAGTAGTGGATAAGTAGTTGTGGAGTAAAGAAGTAGAGTAGAAGCCTTGTAAATTTGTGAAGTAGAGAAGTCTTGAAGCCGTTGTGAAGCCATAGCCTAGAAGTCGTGAAGCCGTAGCATAGAGGTTGTATAGCGGTCGTGTTGAAGCCATGAAGTCCTAGTCGTGAAGTCCTAGTGTTGAAGTCGTGAAGCCGTAGCATAGAGGTTGTGTAGCGGTCGTGTTGAAGCCATGAAGTCCTAGTTGTGAAGTCCTAGTGTTGAAGTCATGAAGCCGTAGCATAGAGGTTATGTAGCGGTCGTGTTGAAGCCATGAAGTCCTAGTCGTGAAGTCCTAGTGTTGAAGTCGTGAAGCCGTAGCATAGAGGTTGTGTAGCGGTCGTGTTGAAGCCATGAAGTCCTAGTCGTGAAGTCCTAGTGTTGAAGTCGTGAAGCCGCAGCATAGAGGTTGTGTAGCGGTCGTGTTGAAGTCGTGAAGAAGTCGTGAAGCAGTCGTGAAGTTGTGAGATTGGTTCTAGCTACGATTAGAACTCGACATTTAGCTTTGTGTCGTTAAACCCGTGTAAGCCAAAGTTGTGTACGGTTTTCTCCGCCATAAGGGAGCTTATTGAAGTTGTGAAGAAAAATCTCGAGCTTGGTGCTCGGGGAGTGGAGTAGGGCAAGGAAGGTGTCCTTGTAGCCGAACCACTATAAATCCCTCGTGTCTCGGTTAGATCTTTCCATCTCTTACTTACATCTTTATTTATATCGTCATTACTTTTATAACATATAGGCATATATAACTGTTAGTAATAATTAGAAGTTGACTTCACATATAGATCAAATTGAAACTCCATTCAAGAAACCAAAACTTTTACAATCAATTTAAAAGAATACATATATAACTAATAATAAGGTTCAAGTTTTATTTTTCATACAAACTTGAATCCAAGTGTTTTAAAAATAAACAAAGGTTTTAATAATAAAATTAAAAAGACATAAAACTATTCAACCCCCCCCCCCTCTAGTTTTCCACAGTCTTCTTAACATCACAATATTCTAATATGATCATTAGAAATGCTTAGGAAAAAGGCGTGGTTCGAAATGGTTGTGTTTTGTGATTTTTATATATGTCGAACTAGGCAAAATGGGACAAACAGTTTGGTATTTAAAATCATATCAAAACTCGACATTTATTCCTGAAAATTGGCACATACATAGCCTAGTGGGCGGTGAATGAGGGTGTGTAAAAATATTCGAGTGTTGTGTTTAGTATTTGAGAGCACGAGTGGCATTTTGGAGGTGGTGTGGGATCGAATACCACATGAAATCATGAAAAGAGGAAGTGGGCTTGGGAGTGGGCCTTGAACCGGGTAGTGGGCTGGATAATTGGGTCCGATTGGTTTGTAGTTAATCAGAAAAAAAATAATTGTGATTAGTGTATAAATTTATTTGTGTTGTTTGTAATTGGTGAGATTTGTAATTTGTGTAATTTGTGACTTGTGAAATATTAATTCTTGTGTAATAATTATGTTCTGTAATGCACGTCGTGAACTAGTGTCGTTATTGGGTGGATTTTGTGATGACGTGACGTTATGAGGATAAGAAATTTTTAAAATTTCCCCGTAAAAATGGTGGTTAAGATAAATGACTGAGATTGATGTATAATTAAACGTAACTAATTAGAGGAAATTTTTGCAGTTTGCTACAGGGGGGGGGGAATTTCATTTTTTTATGTATTATGTGTATAGTTTGAGGTTTAATGCAACGGTGACGGGTCAGTTTAGTGTTTTTAAGCACACGTACGTAAAATAAAATTTTGTAAGCGCTTTTATGAAAATAATATAAAGTGAGTTTATTGACACTATAATGTATTTATTAGATGCAAACCATAGCTAGTTTGGTGTCGGTACACGTTCGGGCTCATTTTTCACAGTAAGCGAGATAACTTCTCGTTCTTGAGTAAAATAAGTTCGTAAATGATAGAAAAGTAATATTTCAAGTTTTGTGATGAAAAATAATAGTCTGAAAATTGTCGGCATTTGCTTACTGTACTTTTTCAATTTACGCCATTTAACCTAACGGTTAACGTAAAAGTAATAAAGTAGTCGTTGAAAGTAGATAGTTTCGAGTTTGTGAAAAGAGTAATGACCTGAAAATTTGTGAGTTGTCACAGTATCCCTTTAGCCAGCCACGTAACCTAGTACTCAAAGTTTTTTCATTTTTCTGGGAAATCTCTATCTCATGCAAATAAATCATCTTTGTAAATGTTTTTCTTAACAAGTTTTTCAAGTATATTCTAGAATACATATGTTTGATGAAAACCCGAAAATCTAAAACGTATTAAAAGACCAAAAATGCCCTCGAATTTAAAATTTTGAGAAAATCATACAAGTAACACAAATCGCATTTAACTTAAGGTACATTATATATTAAGTTACCTAATGAAGTTAACTACTTAAGTTAATATTTATATGCTAATTAAAATAAAAATGTTCTAATCTATCACAAGTACAAAACGCCTAAACCACATGAACCTTAACTAGGATTGTGACCAAGTGCAATGTGTAACAAGTTAATTTGACTAAAAGCCCAAATCCCTCCTAATTATGACCCAAGATTCGGTCCATCAAAGCTCCCAAATTAACTACACGGTTTCTTTTTCTTTTGTTATAACCGAATGACCAAAAACCACATCAAACCCTAAAAACCAAAACACGGTTCTCTCTTTTCTTTGCTGCTGCCATTCGATCGAATCAACCCCAAAGGAGACGTTTTTGGTGACCTTGATTTTGTTCTTGTCTTAAGGTAATCTCATTCACTTGTTTTCTATCCATTCGTGCCCTTGATCAAGCCCTAATCGACCCATTTTTGTCCCTTGTTTCTTGCTGCCAATCGAACCAAAGAAGAGAGGAATGAAGGAGGCTTGTTGGTGATTTGATTGTGTTGTGTTCTTGATTCTTCGTGTGTTCTACAAGGGTATTAATATCATCCCTTTTCCCTTTTCAATTCTTGATGTTTAGCAAGTTTTCATTCACATAAAATCATAAAACCTAAAACCCTAAAACTTGTACTATGGATCGATTGGGTTGTATATGGTGTATAATTCGATTTGAATATGTAACAAACTGATAAGAATTGACCTTAATGTGTTTTGAACTCACCCAAAGTCGTTTGGTATATAAAACAAACGAATGGATAAAGAAAACCCTAAGTAATTACATGTTATATCGAAAACTGCTTCTGAGATGAATCTTTAACTGACTTTAACCGGATGTAACTTAATCATATGAACGTATATTTTTATGTTTCTGGAGTCTAAATTGTAGTTTAATGAAATAGCTACCTGGAGAAATTTAGTTTATAATTTTTAGAGGCCTAGAAGGCTACTTTTTGATTTTTGGGAAATCACATGTCTGATCGGATTTGTAAAGTCTGGAAAAACAGTCCGGGTTTTTCATTTATCATTTTAAAACCATAACGAATTAGGACATTTCCTTTGAACTGAGTAATATATCACATGTTAGCTAATTACTGGAATTTTTGTAGAATTTTATAAATTTTCTAGACTGGGTAAGCAGATGGATAATGGTCGGGTGTTTTTAATTGATCCGGTTCTGGAACAGGTTGGGGAAAAGGATTTTTAGTTCGTACCTAGACAACTTAATAAAATCTGAAAAAATTACATAAAATACTTAAGACCCTGGGGAACGTCTGTGAATTTTTATAGATTTTATTTCGAAGGTTTAATATGGTTTATAAATTATGTAAAACGGGTCCAGATGATACTTAAAAACTGTTAAGACATGTAAAAGGTTATAAATGGTAAATCATGAAACTTGAGGATGATTCGAGTAATAAATCATATTAAAAGGGGTTTTGTGTCATCTTGATAATTAAAGGACCTAATATGTAACTATTAATAAACAAAAGATGGAAACATAAGTAAAGGAACCAAAGATGTAAAAGTATTAATTTGGAGGACTTATCTTGTAAATTATACATGATGGAAGGGTTTGTAATTCTTGTCTACCCCTCTAGGTGTGAAGAAAGAGAGGTCCTGATCCACTCTGTTATCCATTTCTGAGTTTGTGTTTGCTTTGGAATAAGGTACAGATATTCTGACCTTCTCTGTAAGGTTTCCTGTGATCTCTTCCATGATTCTGATCTGTTTAGCCTCTGACTTGATACTTTGCCATGATTCCTTTGCTTTGAACCTTTGATCTATGATATGAACCTAGACTGTGAAAACCTCTTTAATTCTGACCTGGAAATGAGTTGAGAAAAAGCTATTTTAAAAAATGATGTTTACAAATGTGATACAATACTCTTTTAATTGGGATTTTACTAACTTTTATGAAAACTATTTAAAAATACTATCGTTATGAAAAACCGTTTTGAAAGATCATTTTTATGAAGATCATTATTAAAAGATTGTTTTAAATGGACTCTTAATTAGAAACCTTTTTAAACGAACTGTTACTAGGGAACTTGGATTATTTGACCTTCTGATATTGACCTTCTGATATTGGCTTTCTGATGTTGAACCTTCTGATATGACACCCTGATTATAATATGCACCTTTGACCTTTGACCTTTGACTCCCAGTTTGATACCCGAGCCAAAATTTGTTCCCTAGCCATGAAGGTAACATGGCCGTGTCTGTGATGCACCACTGGCATGACTCGTGTGTGGTTCGAGTGATTAGCCACACCGTCCCCATTCTGATTCTGATATGCATGCACACTACTGATATTATGGCCAATATGATTTGTTCTGGGGGGCGTATGGATGCATCCTAGATTTGTTCTGTTTTGTGAAGATCTGATATATCTGATATTTGGTGACTGATGATGGGTGCAATCCACGTCTTTCATGTTCTGGGAGCTAGCTACTCCATATATTTCTGTTGGATACATGAGGTCACCCCTCATATTATCTGGGTACTTGAGAGGCATCCCCTCTGGATTTCTGATATGGTTACATGGATATGATATTTCTGTTTCTGGGCTCGTGGTGGATTACTGTCCTAAACATTTACTCTCTCTCTGTACCTTTACTTATCTATTTCATTATGCTATATCTGTTCTTTTCCTTTTACTTCCATTTCTGTTTGCTTTCATTTCCGTTTATTATATATCTGTTCACTGGGCTTTTTAAGCTCAGCCGCACGTTTCTTTTCGTGTGCGGCAGGTTTTAGTTGGAAGCTGGGTATGAGTGAAGAACTGTTGGACTTAGAAGACCTTGATAGTTATTCTGAAGTAGAAGTCATTAGAAGGATTGCATTGCAGACTTAGTATTTAGCTTTTGTTTCCTTTGTAACCTTGTGTTTTCAGTATTTCATTTGTATCCTTTGAGAATCCTTGTATTACTATTGAATGTATGCTTTGTTGGATCTGATATGAAGCCATTAATGTGATACTTCTACCCTTGCTGGGTTGGGGTGTTACAAATTATGGTATCAGAGCGACAGGCTGCGATTCGTAATACATTTACCCTTGGCCTGTGTAAGTTAGGACCACTAAGTTTCCATTGTAGGTGCTCATAAGACAACCCTTGAGAATTTGCTTTAGGATTCCCTTATATGAACTTAAGTTTTGACCGGTGAGGAATGGGTAGACTATAAGACATTTGTTTAGGTATCATTGTTTCCGCATCACTCTGATCGTACCTTGCTTAAAGCTTGTTGAGATCACTTTTGGAAATTGAAAGCTTGTGCCCTACACCTAAGATTTGAAACCTAATTAAGTTTTGAGACATTGAAACCTGCATAGAAAGTACCTGACACTATTGAACCTTATCTCTAGATTCCGACAATGATATCTGATCAGTTTGTTAATCATCTTGATGCCTCTTCGGGCAATTCTGAGAATCTCCTTGGTGATGACGTACTCGATACATTCTGTTGTTTGTCTCCTGCTTTGATAAGCATCTATGAATCTTCTAACGCCATTTGACTTCGTCTTACCCCTCTCTATCCCTATGAAAAGTCTTGTGGTGTTTAACCATGAGTATAAGATGTTTCCCTCTCACTTTTGAACGATAAGATTTGCCTTGTTGATCCGTCTTTCTTGGATAGTCAACTTCGATTTTATTCTGATAAAGGATTGGTTGATTGAGCATTCGAAATTTTGACAACAACGGCGACTACCCTGAAGAGTGAAGACATCCTTTACAAGGCAGGAGTGTTGGCGATGCAGAAGAAGAAATCTAGTCAAGACAGCGAACCTGGAACTGATGAAGACATGCACTCTAAATTCCCTATTCACCTTGGTTGTACTAAGATGAATTGAGAGCGGAAGCAGACTCGATGATGAAGGATTTGAAGATCGTGCCAGAAATTCTCATTACTCCATCACATTCCGCGAAGAACCGCAGGAGACTCGACGAACCAGATACAAGTTCATGATTTTGTTTCACTTCCCGAATTATGGACTCACTTAAACTTCGTTATATAATAGTAAGACCCTCTAATGATTTAAGTTCCTGAGAAGCATTTCAGTTCCGTGTCTATTCGTACGTTCGATGATGGCTTTGTTCTGAGGAAATTTTGGCGAATTGTAGAAGATCTGACGCTTGTGGACGTCGTACCTTAATCTGCTAGGCAATCTGGGATTCCAATACTCTTGCAAGTAGTTGTCTTTCCCTTTTGACTATGACATCGATTTTGTTGACCTCTGAGACTATAGAAGTACTAAGTGGATTAAGATAGGTTGTTTTGTTCACAACTTGAGATAAAGTATGATCATCATGAAGGCATAATTATGTGGTGCTGGTATTATTAACGTGATAATACTTACACCATATAACGTGCCCTCATTGTGGCCATAGGATGTCTTGGGAAGTACCTAAGAAGTTAGAATTTGATCTCCGTTGAATTACCCATAATTAGTGAGACTTTAGGGTCATTCCACCGATACGTATACTCTGCCTTCGTTCATTAGATATCTGAATGAGTTTGGACTCTCGTTTTTCATTCTGCTGACCTCAGTTATAAATCCTGAACCCTTGAAGAGCCATCTGCTGTGAATACAATTTGATCTGAAATTTTGCTCGTGTTCCATATGGGCCTTTCCGAAGATTCATCTATCCTCCATTTTGTTGCATGGTCTTTTGATCGGAAACCACCTAATTTGTCTCTGTCTGAGGAAATGTGAACCCACTTCGCCTTGATTCGAGTCATGAGAAATTATTTGGTCCGAAGATTTTTTTTTTTTTTGAAAGAATCTCCCCGGGCGTGAGAATGTTTGTGACGATCTTTTGCGACTTGCTACGACTTCGTCTAACTTTGCGACTTCAATTTTCGAGGACGAAATTTTTCTTTTAGAGGGGAAGAGTTGTAAAACCCGAAAATCTAAAACGTATTAAAAGACCAAAAATGCCCTCGAATTTAAAATTTTGAGAAAATCATACAAGTAACACAAATCGCATTTAACTTAAGGTACATTATATATTAAGTTACCTAATGAAGTTAACTACTTAAGTTAATATTTATATGCTAATTAAAATAAAAATGTTCTAATCTATCACAAGTACAAAACGCCTAAACCACATGAACCTTAACTAGGATTGTGACCAAGTGCAATGTGTAACAAGTTAATTTGACTAAAAGCCCAAATCCCTCCTAATTATGACCCAAGATTCGGTCCATCAAAGCTCCCAAATTAACTACACGGTTTCTTTTTCTTTTGTTATAACCGAATGACCAAAAACCACATCAAACCCTAAAAACCAAAACACGGTTCTCTCTTTTTTTTGCTGCTGCCATTCGATCAAATCAACCCCAAAGGAGACGTTTTTGGTGACCTTGATTTTGTTCTTGTCTTAAGGTAATCTCATTCACTTGTTTTCTATCCATTCGTGCCCTTGATCAATGCCCTAATCGACCCATTTTTGTCCCTTGTTTCTTGCTGCCAATCGAACCAAAGAAGAGAGGAATGAAGGAGGCTTGTTGGTGATTTGATTGTGTTGTGTTCTTGATTCTTCGTGTGTTCTACAAGGGTATTAATATCATCCCTTTTCCCTTTTCAATTCTTGATGTTTAGCAAGTTTTCATTCACATAAAATCATAAAACCTAAAACCCTAAAACTTGTACTATGGATCGATTGGGTTGTATATGGTGTATAATTCGATTTGAATATGTAACAAACTGATATGAATTGACCTTAATGTGTTTTGAACTCACCCAAAGTCGTTTGGTATATAAAACAAATGAATGGATAAAGAAAACCCTAAGTAATTACATGTTATATCGAAAACTGCTTCTGAGATGAATCTTTAACTGACTTTAACCGGATGTAACTTAATCATATGAACGTATATTTTTATCTTTCTAGAGTCTAAATTGTAGTTTAATGAAATAGCTACCTGGAGAAATTTAGTTTATAATTTTTAGAGGCCTAGAAGGCTACTTTTTGATTTTTGGGAAATCACATGTCTGATCGGATTTGTAAAGTCTGGAAAAACAGTCCGGGTTTTTCATTTATCATTTTAAAACCATAACGAATTAGGACATTTCCTTTGAACTGAGTAATATATCACATGTTAGCTAATTACTGGAATTTTTGTAGAATTTTATAAATTTTCTAGACTGGGTAAGCAGATAGATAATGGTCGGGTGTTTTTAATTGATCCGGTTCTGGAACAGGTTGGGGAAAAGGATTTTTAGTTCGTACCTAGACAACTTAATAAAATCTGGAAAAATTACATAAAATACTTAAGACCCTGGGGAACGTCTGTGAATTTTTATAGATTTTATTTCGAAGGTTTAATATGGTTTATAAATTATGTAAAACGGGTCCAGATGATACTTAAAAACTGTTAAGACATGTAAAAGGTTATAAATGGTAAATCATGAAACTTGAGGATGATTCGAGTAATAAATCATATTAAAAGGGGTTTTGTGTCATCTTGATAATTAAAGGACCTAATATGTAACTATTAATAAACAAAAGATGGAAACATAAGTAAAGGAACCAAAGATGTAAAAGTATTAATTTGGAGGACTTATCTTGTAAATTATACATGATGGAAGGGTTTGTAATTCTTGTCTACCCCTCTAGGTGTGAAGAAAGAAAGGTCCTGATCCACTCTGTTATCCATTTCTGAGTTTGTGTTTGCTTTGGAATAAGGTACAGATATTCTGACCTTCTCTGTAAGGTTTCCTGTGATCTCTTCCATGATTCTGATCTGTTTAGCCTCTGACTTGATACTTTGCCATGATTCCTTTGCTTTGAACCTTTGATCTATGATATGAACCTAGACTGTGAAAACCTCTTTAATTCTGACCTGGAAATGAGTTGAGAAAAAGCTATTTTAAAAAATGATGTTTACAAATGTGATACAATACTCTTTTAATTGGGATTTTACTAACTTTTATGAAAACTATTTAAAAATACTATCGTTATGAAAAACCGTTTTGAAAGATCATTTTTATGAAGACCATTATTAAAAGATTGTTTTAAATGGACTCTTAATTAGAAACCTTTTTAAACGAACTGTTACTAGGGAACTTGGATTATTTGACCTTCTGATATTGACCTTCTGATATTGGCTTTCTGATGTTGAACCTTCTGATATGACACCCTGATGATAATATGCACCTTTGACCTTTGACCTTTGACTCCCAGTTTGATACCCGAGCCAAAATTTGTTCCCTAGCCATGAAGGTAACATGGCCGTGTCTGTGATGCACCACTGGCATGACTCGTGTGTGGTTCGAGTGATTAGCCACACCGTCCCCATTCTGATTCTGATATGCATGCACACTACTGATATTATGGCCAATATGATTTGTTCTGGGGGGCGTATGGATGCATCCTAGATTTGTTCTGTTTTGTGAAGATCTGATATATCTGATATTTGGTGACTGATGATGGGTGCAATCCACGTCTTTCATGTTCTGGGAGCTAGCTACTCCATATATTTCTGTTGGATACATGAGGTCACCCCTCATATTATCTGGGTACTTGAGAGGCATCCCCTCTGGATTTCTGATATGGTTACATGGATATGATATTTCTGTTTCTGGGCTCGTGGTGGATTACTGTCCTAAACATTTACTCTCTCTCTGTACCTTTACTTATCTATTTCATTATGCTATATCTGTTCTTTTCCTTTTACTTCCATTTCTGTTTGCTTTCATTTCCGTTTATTATATATCTGTTCACTGGGCTTTTTAAGCTCAGCCGCACGTTTCTTTTCGTGTGCGGCAGGTTTTAGTTGGAAGCTGGGTATGAGTGAAGAACTGTTGGACTTAGAAGACCTTGATAGTTATTCTGAAGTAGAAGTCATTAGAAGGATTGCATTGCAGACTTAGTATTTAGCTTTTGTTTCCTTTGTAACCTTGTGTTTTCAGTATTTCATTTGTATCCTTTGAGAATCCTTGTATTACTATTGAATGTATGCTTTGTTGGATCTGATATGAAGCCATTAATGTGATACTTCTACCCTTGCTGGGTTGGGGTGTTACAAGTTTTTCAAGTATATTCTAGAATACATAAGTTTGATGAATATCAATGATCCATTTTCTCAAACCTTTCAAAGATGGTAAGATGAACATATATTTTTCTTCATGAGAACATAAAAACAACGTTCAGTCTTCACCTTAAATCTTTCAAAAAACTGAAAAAGTATTGATGTGTCTCGAAAGCTTTAAATAAATATAACTAGTTCTACCAATTTCTCTTAGTTCAAAACACACGGGTAAAAGTATAACCCTCGTTTATAGTAAAGAGTTTTGGTAAGACCAGGTCGTTCCACAGGGAATGAGATTATTCTATATATCAATTAACTAATTAAGATGATTTAGAAAGCGTTTTAGATAATTATGCAAAAACTAAATGAGATTCAAATATGAGACAAATATGATTACTTGGATAGTTACTATAACTCAGTGAATGGTTAGTGATGATGATCTCAATGATGGAGTAAGTTCAACCAATGATTAGTTGTTTTCGTCAAAATAACGTTTTCACGGATTAACAAGTTTGATTCAAGACTTATGTTTACTAGCACTTGAGCAAGTGGGTAACAAGCTCAAGAACTAATTGCAATGCAGGAAACTTTGTTGTTTATAACTTAACAATAGCGGATTTCTCCAACCAATTGATCAAGATACATAGACATATTTCAAAAACTATATAATACCAATTGGTTCTTTCGACCTTTTCCAATTGACAAGTATAATCAAAAGTGATAAAAAATGGATAAAGTGTTTAGAACACAGCAAGGTTTCAACATAAACAAGAAATCAAATGAGATCATATCACAACCAATCACTTTATTATATTAACATATCCAAGCAACCATAAGGAGTTTAGCCTAACATGGCTTTAGTAATCATGCTTACAGTGATTGATTCATTTACAATGAGAGTCATACTTCCTGAAATGCTTACAATGATTGAGCTACCATCACTAGCGATCACTATAACAATACCAAGATAGTACTTCAACGTATTTGGAACTTTATCTTCACTTGATCACTCCAATTGATGTAATTCGAATGGTAAAGAGTTAGTAGAGCTTTTGTAATAGTTGGGATGAGAGGTGTGTTGATTGAGACGGATTGAGGCTCTATTTATAGGCTAGATGTGACTGATCATATTCTGAAGTACGCCGCACTTGAGGTAAGATCGGCGGGCTTCACTTGCGATACCGACGAACATAGTCAGTAACACCGGCAGACTTCAATAGTTTTCTTGGCGCCAAAGGGTCATTAATTGAACTGAAGACCGGCGCACTTTATTCTTGAGATCGCCGTACTTGACGATGCTGACTCAGATTTGTATAAGACTTATTACGCCCCCCGTAACCGGCGTACATTGATAGAAAAGACGGCATGCTTTTTTTCTTTATCAGGCAATTCTTTGCTCTAGCATCCACTTGGCTTAGATGCTTACATTTTATCTTGGTTCTTGAAGTTCTTTGTCGATTGGACCTGAAATGTATTTTCATGTAATTAAGTATCGAAAGTCCATAGAACCTATTAAGAAACTAACAAATAACGCTATATAAAATATGTATAATTCGAGCGTCATCAAGTATCAATGAAACAAACTTTTGGTGAGGAAATACAAAAATAGATAGAGAGAATTAAATCACATGTTAAAAGAAAAGAGAGCATGCGCTTATGCTATAAAAGCAAGAAATCATAAGAAAAGAAAATAAATATGCTCGAAAAAGAAGTGCCAGAGCATACAAAAACAGAAGGAGTGGAATAAATTTAAATTTATCCACGTACTTAACAAATTTTCAATATCATTTAAGAATCAATTCTCACAAATGGCTCATCCACAATAACTAGTTCAGGAAGAACAACCATAACTCACCAATGATGAAATCCTTCCTGCTGACCAATATCTTAGATATGGAGTCAACAACTTCCTATTTGCCCCTGAACATTTCAAATGTGATCATATGATCATAGTTGAGATTCTGAAAAACCATCCAATATTTCCTTCACTATCCAAAATAGCAACTAACATCCCTGAAATTTATATTTAGCAATTCTGGAACACTATCCATGTGGTAGATGAAACCAAACCACCAACCCTTGAAGTGACAGTAGACATGCATACTACTACACTTACTTCAGAGTCACTTCGCACAGTGCTAGAACTACCAGCTAATAATGCCAATGAACATAAAGGATATGAACTCTTGCCTACTTTAGAAGAGCTGGTAGAATTCTTCAAGACCCTCGGTTTTTACACGGATGCCAAGAACATCCGCCTTATATAAAAATTTCAAAAGAAAGTATCTACCAGGGAGATGGGTTACGGTCTTCTATATTCTTAACCGTTGCCTGACCGGGAAAGAAGTCATGATAGATGCTGGTAGATTTACGGTTTATCAAATGATATATGGTGTTGTAAACCAATGCCACTTTGACTATACTTCTCCCATTTGGATTGAGCTAGCTGAAATGGTATACGGGAAAAGAAGATGGTGACAAAAAAGAAGGGTCCTTACATTACTTTTATCATATTCATCAAGCTGTTGATACAAAGCATGATGAAATCTAACAAACTATCAGCAAGATGTATAACAAAAAGTGTTAAAAATAACATAATGCACAACCACCTGCTGCTGATGCTACAAAGAAGCCACCAATGGATATCCCACATGAGTTGCTAGATCTTGCTGATAAGGAATCAGAGGTGTACAAGGAGAACATAGGATTAGCCAGCGCTTCTATGGAAAGCTCAAAATCGAGCGGACCTGCCCCTGAAGCGCATAGGAATTTAGAAACTAACGCCAAACTAAGATCTGAGGAGGAGAGAAAGAAGAAGAAGGTTGATCGAGGTGGTAAGAAGTTGATGCAAATCCTTAAGCTGGCTGAGAAGTGGATTCCGGGGATGAAATGCAAGTAGATCTAGATAGAGAGCTCGATTTGAGTGTTGAAATGTTTGAGAAAACAAGAGTAGAGGCAGAGGATGAAGCCAGTAGGTAGACCAAGGATGAAAAGGAGGGCATGGAAGCTATGAAGCAGGATAAAGAGGATTATGAGAAGACTGAGTCGGATCATCAAGATGATGACGACCATGGTGATGATGGTATGGATGGAGGTGGAACAACCCTTAGGATGGAGACTAGTAAGAAGGATAGGTTAGAATCTGACACTAGTAGTATTGTTAAGTCATCAAAGATTCACCATCTCCTAAATCTAGGTTCTTCCCTAAGCCTAAGCATAGGATTTGGACTGGGTGTAGTGGATTCTCTAGCAGGATCTTTTACGAGGATCACATGGAAATCTGGCCAGTGATAAAATCATGCCAAAACTGAATGCCAGTCAAACTAATCCTGCATCATTAGTTGATACATCGACTAGTTTTCCATCGGTACCTCTGTATGAGTCCAAACCGTTACCGGTTACCCAGGCAGTTCCACCACCACCAACAACAGCACAACCAACAACAACACCACCACAACCAACAACAACACCCATCCTAACGGAGGCAAAAAGAAAGGAAACAACTAAAGACATCATTCACACCACCAACTTCATCCAAGAAAACTCTAGAGATACTACCAAAGTATGTTACTGAAGGTTATCTCAAGAAAATAGTGGAAGGTTGTCTAGGGAGTTTAATGAGCGTCTTCAGGCTGAGGAAAGTCAAAAAAACAAATTAAGTAGTAGGAACCTTAGAAATAGAAGGGTTAACATTTAATCAGCTCAGTGCTATAATGCTGAACAGATTCTTGGAAAACCCTCCCCTACAACAACAACCACCAAATCTCTCATACTCCTTCATTGAACCATTTGCATCACGATCAAACTCCATTCTTCGTAATGAGATAAATAAAATGAAAGAAACAATGGCTGATACAAACTCCAAGCTTGTTGCAGTCATTACTTAGCTCAACGATGGAGTTTTTTCATTGGAACAAACCTGCAAGGGTCAATCTCGAAAACGCCATCAAGATGATCTTGAGGGGGAGAGACGTTCCAAGAGATCGAAGAAAATCAAACACGCTTCTTCAAGAACAACTAAAGAAAGATCATCACACCCTAAACCAAGCAAGTAAGCTTTTGGATCACAACCTATTGATGTATCAGAAGAACAGATCAAGGCTGCAACAACAGAGTTAAGTGGTAAACAAACTGAAGAAGAAGTGGTCAGGGCTGATTTGGAAATGGGGGAGAAAGGCAAGGATGCAGAAATGGGTAAGTTAAGTGATAAGGTGGAACACTTAGATAAACCAACGGTTGAAAAGCCTGAGGGAGTATCATCTACTTATGTTCACACCTATGCGGGGTCACTGATGTGCGTGTGTATTGCTCTAATTTTTATAACCACGGCAGCGGCTCCAAAGACTTGGTGCGCGCGTGTTGTGTCGTTGTGGTTTTAGCAGTATTCAAGTTTTAAATTTATATTTAGCCGACTTATCAATAACACACACTTTAACGAGCAGTGTACCCGGTCAGTATGAATATAATGGTAAGTAGAGTGTCGATCACTAAGAGTGGAACGTATTATCTAGTTATTCTAATCAGTATTTTAATATCTTAAGTTAGCTATACAACCTAATCTAACGCAAAGGGGTTCAGCCTGAAAGACTGACACGGTTTGATTGATTAAATATAAACTAAACTAATAGGCACGAATCAGCGATTAGCACACACGTACACAGATAAATACTTGAGACAATAAGAAGACCTGTCCTGATAGTTAAGTAGCTTGTCACTTCTTTTATTGCTAGTTTTATATGAAGTGTATAGTTCGATGCAACGCACCGAGATTAATCCCTTTCTCGTTGGCTCTAATCTTATCGGCGAGTAAACCCTTAATGATTACTTATGTCTATCCTACTTATCTTTCTTCCTACTTTTCTACAGACGATAGAATGCATAGGCGATAAAATAAATAGGCGAGGACAGAGGCATGGCGACCCGATCAATGCTCAGCTAGACACAGAGGTTATCAATGCACTAATAAAAGTCACCAAAGACATCAACATATAAACTTTAATTAATGGGAAAGCAATTTTAAGGGGAGTTGAAGTGCATGATTAAATCAATGACACAAGCCCATCAATCCTGATAAATTAAAGTGTACTAATACAATAAAACAAAACTACTTAATGAATTAAATACATGCAGGACCTTCTTACAGCTCTTGTATCTTCGTTCAAGGTGTGTCTTGTGCTGCTACTTCGTCTGAATTCGTCCTAGGGTTTCTTCGGTCTTTTGCTAAATGTCGAACTCAAGGTCTCGAAATTCGTCTGACTTTGGGGTATTTATAGTTTCTGTCTGAGGGCGAGATGCGGCGCATAGAATAAGTAGATGCGGCGCATTGACTTAACTTCGCGTGGGGTCCAAGATTAATATATTCAGGAATATTCGTACACCGCCAGAAGATGCGGCGTAACTCCATTTCTTGTATGCGGCGCATGTCCTTTGCCGTCTTGGATTATAACTTGTGAAATCTTGATAGTGATGCGCCGTATATAATAAGTAGGATGCGGCGTATCTGGAGCAGAATGGTCTTGATCTTGTACATTTCAGTAGACTCTTAGCATCTTGCTTGTTTTGCTCCATAATTAGTCCAAAATCGCCAAGTTTCACATAATACTTGTTTTTACCTGAGAATTACAAAAGTAAACATTAACGTATCAATTCTCACAGATAATATAATAAAACAAGTCAAATAAATAGGATAAATGATGGTAATAAAATGTACTTATTTGAGTTCATCAAATATCCCCCCACTTGAATTTTACTTGTCCCCAAGTAAACCTTAGAATTAATCTTATGAAAATGTATCCTAAAAGATATTAGGATTTATTTTTATATTTAAGCATGTATTCATTTTGTCATAATCACACAACCAAACACTTAACGAATTAGAAATAAAATAAAATATTTTGATAAAAGCAAATCTAATCGTTTAACTGTCCAGTCGTGACGAATATTCTATCATAAGCTTGGCAAGTATACGCATCTCCCCCACTAAAGCCAAGGAATAACAAGTCTAAAACGGTAAAAGGGTTTGTAGGTTAAGGGTTAATCATTCTTCTTAATCTCTATCGATCTCAAATTCCAGAAAAGGCGACAAAATCACAAATACATGATCGAATCCACGAACACGATACTTGCAATTGCTCAAATCCTTAACTCGAATAGGCTAAAGATAGGACCAAGTAATCTTCACCAATAATATTATATCAAAAAGGGCGACAAAATCATAAATACATAGCCGAATCCACGACTACGATACTTAAGATTGCTCAAATCCCTAATCTCAATAAATCAAAGGTTTGGATAAAGAATAATATAGGGTATGGATAATATTTGGGATATAAATTAGTGTAAAATGAAAAAATAAACAAAACAGATAAATTAAAATCCTAAGTGTGGTAAATTGCTATCCCAACCATCCCATGAATAAGACTCATATCATTGAATAACTCACGCTTTAACACTTAAAACACATGCTTTAGGTAGACACGAATTATACTCAACAGGATCTCAATCAAAGAATAACCTTTAGTTGGTGTTCCCATAACGGCCAACTCTCATTCAATCCATAGATATAATATACAACAACTAGTGGTGATATCGACCACTTAATACAAAACTTTACATAAGTTGGTTAAACGAACATCCAACTTTTCCTTTTTCTTTTCTCATTTTTTTGATTTTTTTTTTTTTTTTTTTTTTTTTTTTTTTTTTTTTTTTTGAACTTGAAACATAAACATAGATGTGTAAAATTTCACCACATCACTATAACGATAACTCTGGATAATTTTCCATACTTTTCATGACTTCAGAAATAACGATAATAGTGAAAGTAGTAAACACACGAAAAATAAACTCAAAGATATACAATATTTACTTTCACTCCAATTGCATTGTGCAATTTCCCGACCTAACCAAAGATAATGAATTACGCACGCGAACACAGGTAATGTAAGGAAACACACTTTGCCTAAAGCAATTAACCAACCACGGATTTTAATCTACAGGGTAGGCTAAGGTGTAAGGGTGTAACGAAACATTATAACAAAGGTGCAAGAAACGAAAGGAATGGCTCTGAGTGTTTTTCTAGGGGTATCTTACTCTAAAAGTGAGAGTAACAAAAGGTTTATACGGGGGTTAACTAACCAGTGTAGTTAGCTAATAACACATAACATATAAAGGCTATTTGGGTGTAATCCTAGAAATTTACCAATTTAGACTAGTCATTCCAATTATGTAAATAATACTTATTATGGTGGTCTCGAATAGTATACAAGCCAAGTTCTAAAGTTTACAAGTCACCGGCACACTCATAGATTTGTAAATTTTGAAAAGTTCACAATTTTTGAAATAATGTCATGTGTGCAGCTATGTAATTTAGACTTTAAACAAAAACATGCTAAAAATTTTAAATTTTGATATATTAAGCACATTTTAAGCATATTTTGAAAAAGTTTAGGACAAGTAAGTGTTCTAATTCTTCAATCCCCCCACTTAAGTTAAACAACGTCCTCGTTGTTTGTATAAAAGATTAAAAACTGGAAAATAAAAGAATTAGAACAGAAAAACTCCTCTGAGATTTGCTCGGTATGATCCTCCATTGTTTGTGTAAGAGCAAAAATCATCTTTCTTGTGGATGAGAACGTTTAAGCTTCATATTTGATGTATCCACAGGAAATGCAGGAATCTATAATACCATCAAGACTTTAACACACCTAAGTTAAGAAGGTTCAAACTTGCATAATACATTAGTAGTTAGGAAAAATAAAACATAAAAATTAAAATGAAAATCATCAGGTCAGTCGATACGCCGTATCTTATGGAAGAAGATACGCCGTATCGAGCCTGGAATAAATATGAATCAGAATAAAAGATGCGTCGCATCCTTAACCAGGGATGCGCCGCATTAAAATAAACTGACAGAAAGTTTTAAAGTCAAAAGTAAAAATGCAGAAAATTAAATAAGATATGACCAGTGCAGGAGATGCGTCGCATCTAAGGATTGAGATGCGCCGTATCTTCTGCGGGCCTGACTGACTCGACACAGAACAGAATAGTAAAAAAATTTCTCTGGGTTGTCTCCCGGTCAGCACTTGTCTTTATTCCAGAATCTTCAAGTTAGACTCACGTTCAGCTCCTTAATACCGATCACTGAAAGAGTCGGAAGCATCGCGCTCCCTCATCGCCAGTTCAGTAATATTGAACACTCCTTGCTCGTCCTTAATTTCCACGCCGTTCTTCTTTAATATCTGTATAAATAAAGATCTGTTCCTTTCGGGCAGAGATGACAAAATAACAGACGGGAAATTCTTATTATTATAGAGGCACAAATATGCAAGGTGGGGTGGTAGTTCAATAAACACATCATTATTCAAATTTGTATTCTCAACTATCCTCCTACGTTTGTTAATTACTACGCAATCATACCACTCATCATCAGAATCATCAACTGTAAAACCCTAAAATCTAAAAGCATGTAAAATTACCAAATTGCTCCTATAAATTAAAAACTAAATTAAAAGCTTATAAAGTATCAAATAAATTCCAAACTTCTGGCAATGCACAAGTTATGATCCCAAATAATTTTAAGAACTTCATTTGACATTTATACAAGTGGCAAAATTACCATTCTACCCTTACATGTTTCGTATATAATTAAAATGTATTAATATGGTATTTAAAATTAAGTAAACATGGAAAGAAATTAAGGAAATCAATCACAACAATATTTCCAGCCATTATTCCGAAAATTATGGTCCAAGGTCTCCCCTAGGACTCGGCCAAATCTCTCCCATAATTTCCCTCACACGTTTTTATTATTCAAAACCCTAATACCGAATTTTCACACACAAACAATTCAACATAGCCTCCATTCGACATTCTAAAATCCCTAGACCATTTTTCTAAGTTCAAGCATCATCCAAGGAGTACTAGAAAAATCATTGTGAAGGTGTTCATCATTCGAATCGATCGTGGTGAATTTTTGTAAGTCGCGACATACAAAAGAGGTATAATTCGTTTTGATTCACTCGACCTTTGTAAAATTCGTCTCTTATTTTTCTTGTGTTCCTCACATCATATGTGACCTGTGAAAATTGGTTTCATGATTTTTAGATCGTTTTTGAAGTCGTGGTGATTTTTGACCCGTTTTGGCTAATCGCGTACAAAAGAATTCGTACACCTCATTCCACGCGTTCAAATCTTGATTTGGTATTTTTCTCAGACCCTATATATGTTAAGAACATCAAAGAAAATGTATAAGTCAATCCATGCATGCTTTATACAATATTTGTGAATTAAATCTTTAAAACATGCATAAACCCTAAATAATTAAATTCGGAATTTTGAGGCTTCATATTTATTTTATTTGGACTCTATACAATCATATTAGACCTGGAAAAATGATACTTCGAATTGTTGAGGCCAAGAACAATTATTTTTGAATTAAGTTAAAATCGGCTAATAAGAGAAAAAATGGAAGAAATGGAATTCGATTGAGAATCTGAGAATTAGGGCTTGTTTGTATGATGATAATTAGTGTTTAATGATATAGTGATTATTAAAAATGGTTTGGAAAGATTAGGGTTTGGTTTCATGATTTTAAAAGGATTAACGATTTGTTTTAAAATGTTTAGGGTAGGTTTTGTAACTTGTAAAACTCAAGGGTTATGTTTAGAACTTATTTTGGGCTGTGAACATTTCGAATAAAATATAAGTTGAGGGTCCCATGTGTAATTTTTATATTTAAAGGGGTTAAAATGTTTATTTGATAAAGTATAAATCGATTTTGAAAATAATTAAAATAGAGGGACTAAATATGTAATTTCTGGAAACTTAAGGTTGATTTGAGTAATTAATTATATTCAGGGGGTTAAGTGCTATTTTGGTAATTTAATGGCTTAATATGTAATTATTGATAATTAAAGGTTGAAATTGTAAATTAAAGGACTAAATATGTAACTTTGATAACTTGAGGGACTTAATGTGTAAATTATGAATAATTAAGGGTTCATTTGTATAACTCACTAAAATAAGTACTCATTGTGTAAAATTGATAAAATAAGGGTTTAATGTGTAACTATGAATATTTGAAGGTTTAAAGTGTAACTTATGTAATGAAAGGGGTGTAAAGTGTAAATTATGAAACCCTAAGGACTAAATGTGTAAATCTTATCAAAGAGACCTTATTTCATTTAATAATGGTTTAACTAAGTTATGCTACCCTATACTTCTAAATATGGAAACTTTCTATATAAGGAAACTTTCTCAAAATGGAAACTTACTAAAGATGGACACCTGCTATAAATGGAAAGTTACTTAAATGGGAAAGATTGTAATTCTCTTCTACCCCTTTAGGTGTGAAGAAGGAGTGACTTTGAGCTGTTCTCTACTTTTCTGTGCTTTGTTTCTGTTTGTGCTTTCGTCATAAGGTACGGATACTCTACCCTTTTTAAGAAAGGGTGTCTTATCACCTATGCTTCGATGTTGAGCTATGAACCTTTGCTATGACCCTTTTGCTATGAACCTTTTGATATGAACCTTTTCATATGACTTTGAGATTCACTTTTGACATGACCTTGAGATATGCTTTGATATGACTTTGAGATGAACCCGTTTGCATGACCTTGAGACCTGACTCTTAGTTTGATACCCGAGCCACCTTTTTGTTTCCTAGCCAGGAAGGTAACCTGGCCATGTCTGTGATGCACCACTGGCATGACTCCTGTGTGGGGGAGTGATTTCTCACGCCGTCCCCTTTTATATTATGATATGGCCATTATGATTCTGAGATTATGATTTTGAGATGACTTTGAGTGGGGGCGTATGGATTGCAATCCTAGGCATGTATGTTTAGTGGATTTAACTATGACTTTGAGTATGACTTTGAGGTGACTGGTGCATGTGTGCTATACACGCCTTTCACATTTCTGGGAGCTAGCTACTCCACCCCTTTTGATACATGAGGCCACCCCTCATATTATCTGGTTGCCTGAGAGGTATCCCCTCTGATTGTGAGATTATGACTTTGAGATTCTGATGTTGAGATTATGACTTTGAGTTATGGGCTCGTGGTAGATGACTATCCTATATTTCCTTATTTCTCTTTCGCTTTGATTATACCTTATGACATCTCCAGTACTTCATTATATTACCGTTTCGTTATCTTTGCTTGTATTATGTATCTGTTCACTGGGCTTTTTAAGCTCAGCCGCACGTTTTCTTTTCGTGTGCGGCAGGTTTTAGTTGGAAGATGGGTACGAGTGAAGAGACTTTTGGACTTAGAAGACTTGATAGTTTCGGCCTAGAGATGATTAGAAAGTATTCTATTGTTAGAAATTGTATTCGCTTTTATAACCTTGTAATTCCAGTATTTCATTTGTAACCTTTGAGAATCTGTGTGTTACTTATGAAGGTATGCTTGTTATATCTGATATGAAACCATTTGCGTGACATCTTTACCCTTGTCGGGTTGGGGTGTTACAATTATGGTGTCAGAGACAGGTTGCGATTCGTAATACATTTACCCTTGGCCTGTGTAAGTTAGGACCACTAAGTTTCCCTGTAAGCGCTCATAAGATAACCTGTAAGATTTGCTTTAGGATCTCCCTATAGGAACCTAAAATTGACCAGTGAGGAATGGGTAGACTAAGACATATATGTGAGTATCATTTGCTTCCGCATCACTCTGATTCGTGCCTCTGCCCTTAGTTAAGCCTCATCAGAAACTTTTCAGGAGTTAGAAGTTTTGCAACTTAAAGTTTAGAAACCAAGCAAGTTTGGAATACCTCAGAAACCTCACCTGGATACCTTACACCATTTAAGTTTCATTTTCAGATTTTGACACCCACCTCCGATTTGTTTGACAAGCTGTTTGACACCTTTTCGACCATGTCGTAAGCCACTCAACCATACTGTGCTCGACACATTTCGTGAAGTCATTGCTTATGCTGAATGTAAATGTATCATCCGATACTACTTAGCTTGCATAAATCCATTACTACTCCTATGAGAATCCTGATAACTATTAACCATATGAGGTTGTGTTCCTTTTCTTTGAATGACAAACCTTGTTCTGTCAACCAGTTCCTTTGGAAGGATATGAAGTTATACTATCTCTGGATAGGTTTGTTAGCTGAGCATGATGATGCTGATGACTGATATTCCGTACATCTCACTTTTGACAATTATACGATGTTCGTATTTCTGATAATACACGCCCTACTTACTGCTTATGCTAAGAAGCCGGACAAATTCCCACACTTGAACTGTTCGTTTATCCATCTCAACTCTTTCATTGAACTATCCGCCTGATTTGATGAATGTATTCGTGCTATGAATCTTTTGATCTTGACATGTCTTATTGTGTGGTCTTTGGTTTGGACTGGATGACTATTTGTAAATAAGACTACCGTATCTGAAATGTAATTTTGCCAATCTGCTTCACCCTATTTCGTTATGATGAATCTCTACACCTGCACCTGCTAAAGTTTTGCCGCTATGAAAGCACCAACCCTGAACTCATATGATTATCAAGTTTTCCTGACAACCATTAATATCCACCCTTGGAAAGTCTACCATCTGAAATAATTCGTTGTACGAAGATTTTCCGGTAGTTCCGATGTAATATGATTTTGTTCACCTCGGCGATTCTCTTGTATGCTCTTGCTAGTTTATGAAGAAGAAAGGAAGAAGGATATGTCGACGTATCGACTGTTGTAAACCGAACCGTACCGCTATCAGTAATCATTATCCGTTTCCAAGTACCAATAATTGAGTTGGTCTTTCTTGTGAAACTTCGTAACTCATTACATCATCTTAGATTGGAAGGGCTGAAGCAGCAACCACAAGAACTTCTAAGAAGGGGGTTAACTAACCGAGAGTAACCTCTGTGAAGTATTCTGTTTTATTTTCGAAGAAGGAAGGCGACATGAAGTGTATGTGAAGGTTTTCCCTAAATGATTTCAGAGACTGTCCTTTCACTCGTTATAACCTTATGAGTTAAATGATGCCAATGGTATTGGCTAAGATGATCATGTCTTCGTGTGTTTTGGGACAAATTGTCATAGTATGACAATGGGTTATATTCAAAGGCGAAAGAAGAACATAGAGATTAATGATGAGACGACCACTTGATCTGGAAGAGAAACTTGATTGACATTCGGAAACCATTGTAGACGACGCTACCCTGTATATCGTGAAGACAGAGTTTCCACAGGAAGAACCGAGATCGAAGACAGTTATCGGAGTGAAGAACTTGGTGGAAGAGTAGTAGAAGACGGTGGCGACAAGAATTTCCATGGATGAAACCCATAAGAAGAAGAGACGAACCATTCAACACATGACCTGGAGTCGACGGCGGCGGTGTTTACCTTAAAAACCTGGAGCTGGGTTAGAAGACCTGTCGAAGAAACGAAGTTTTGCTTCTCTATTCATTTTAGTTGTACTAAGAGGAATTGAGAGCAGAAGCAGACTTGCGGATGGAGGGATGCACAATGATCGTGTCAAAGACTGCCATTACGACATCACCATATTAAGAAGAGTTACTGAAGGATTGAGGAATCAGACTCAAGTTTGTGATTTCATGTTCGCCGTGGGATAAGATAGACAAGCGCCAGACTACTCCAACTTGGAAGAACTTTAAAATTTTGTATAAAAATGGACGAGTTTTGAAGCAGACATTTGTATGTAGACGAGATGATTCTGTGGAGAATGAAGCTATCGACGACGTATTCGTTTCCTCTCAACCTACTTAAATTCCGTTACCTGGTGATGAGGTCCTTCGAATGATTTGATTCTCTGTTAGTAATTCCGTTCCATGTTCATTCTGCGTTTATTGAATGACGATCTGTACGAGAATTTTTAGGAGCTATGGAAGGAATTTTGATATTTACGAATAAACGGATGATGAAGTAACCACTTATTTTGGCTGAATGGATTTCGATGAGTTTTGAAGTCTTGGATCTATTAACGACGTACCTGAATTCTGATGAACATTTTGGATTTCCGTTATTCATCGAGTAATTTCGTATTCTTAGTTATGATGTTTGACTTTGGTGACCCTGAGACTATATGTAGACTAGGTGGATTTAGATAAGTTGTGTTGTTCACGACTTGAGATAAAGTATGACTATCATGAGGGCATATTTATATGATGCTAGTATTATGACGCCTGATCAACGTGATAATACTTACATCATATAACGTGCACTTGTTGTGGGCATAGGATATTTCGAGAAGTGCCTTAGAACCTTAGAACTTCTGATATCAGTTTGAGATCATCCGCGGTTAGTGGGACTTTGGATTCACTCTAACAATCCATTTGATCTGCCGTCTTTGATATTCGACCGGATGCGTTTGGATCCTCGACGCACGTTTTGCTAGCCTCTGTACTTCCGATAATAACCTTAGATTCTATTATAGAGCTTCTGCCATTTGATGATATCTAACGATATGCTTTCTGTCCGTATGGAGTCGATCTGTTATGATACAAGGGTATGCTTATGTCCTGCTATATATACGTTTTGTGTTCGTTGAAATGGTTCATTGTGATCTGCTATGGGTAAGACTTGAGATTTTAGACCGAGGAATCTATTCGAGCTAGTTATCCTCATTTTGTATTCCGATCTGGTATGTCTTTACTTCGTTTCCGATTCGTTTCACTTCTGATTCTTTGCAAATTTCGAGGACGAAATTTTTCTGTTAGAGGGGAAGAGTTGTAAAACCCTAAAATCTAAAAGCATGTAAAATTACCAAATTGCTCCTATAAATTAAAAACTAAATTAAAAGCTTATAAAGTATCAAATAAATTCCAAACTTCTGGCAATGCACAAGTTATGATCCCAAATAATTTTAAGAACTTCATTTGACATTTATACAAGTGGCAAAATTACCATTCTACCCTTACATGTTTCGTATATAATTAAAATGTATTAATATGGTATTTAAAATTAAGTAAACATGGAAAGAAATTAAGGAAATCAATCACAACAATATTTCCAGCCATTATTCCGAAAATTATGGTCCAAGGTCTCCCCTAGGACTCGGCCAAATCTCTCCCATAATTTCCCTCACACGTTTTTATTATTCAAAACCCTAATACCGAATTTTCACACACAAACAATTCAACATAGCCTCCATTCGACATTCTAAAATCCCTAGACCATTTTTCTAAGTTCAAGCATCATCCAAGGAGTACTAGAAAAATCATTGTGAAGGTGTTCATCATTCGAATCGATCGTGGTGAATTTTTGTAAGTCGCGACATACAAAAGAGGTATAATTCGTTTTGATTCACTCGACCTTTGTAAAATTCGTTTCTTATTTTTCTTGTGTTCCTCACATCATATGTGACCTGTGAAAATTGGTTTCATGATTTTTAGATCGTTTTTGAAGTCGTGGTGATTTTTGACCCGTTTTGGCTAATCGCGTACAAAAGAATTCGTACACCTCATTCCACACGTTCAAATCTTGATTTGGTATTTTTCTCAGACCCTATATATGTTAAGAACATCAAAGAAAATGTATAAGTCAATCCATGCATGCTTTATACAATATTTGTGAATTAAATCTTTAAAACATGCATAAACCCTAAATAATTAAATTCGGAATTTTGAGGCTTCATATTTATTTTATTTGGACTCTATACAATCATATTAGACCTGGAAAAATGATACTTCGAATTGTTGAGGCCAAGAACAATTATTTTTGAATTAAGTTAAAATCGGCTAATAAGAGAAAAAATGGAAGAAATGGAATTCGATTGAGAATCTGAGAATTAGGGCTTGTTTGTATGATGATAATTAGTGTTTAATGATATAGTGATTATTAAAAATGGTTTGGAAAGATTAGGGTTTGGTTTCATGATTTTAAAAGGATTAACGATTTGTTTTAAAATGTTTAGGGTAGGTTTTGTAACTTGTAAAACTCAAGGGTTATGTTTAGAACTTATTTTGGGCTGTGAACATTTCGAATAAAATATAAGTTGAGGGTCCCATGTGTAATTTTTATATTTAAAGGGGTTAAAATGTTTATTTGATAAAGTATAAATCGATTTTGAAAATAATTAAAATAGAGGGACTAAATATGTAATTTCTGGAAACTTAAGGTTGATTTGAGTAATTAATTATATTCAGGGGGTTAAGTGCTATTTTGGTAATTTAATGGCTTAATATGTAATTATTGATAATTAAAGGTTGAAATTGTAAATTAAAGGACTAAATATGTAACTTTGATAACTTGAGGGACTTAATGTGTAAATTATGAATAATTAAGGGTTCATTTGTATAACTCACTAAAATAAGTACTCATTGTGTAAAATTGATAAAATAAGGGTTTAATGTGTAACTATGAATATTTGAAGGTTTAAAGTGTAACTTATGTAATGAAAGGGGTGTAAAGTGTAAATTATGAAACCCTAAGGACTAAATGTGTAAATCTTATCAAAGAGACCTTATTTCATTTAATAATGGTTTAACTAAGTTATGCTACCCTATACTTCTAAATATGGAAACTTTCTATATAAGGAAACTTTCTCAAAATGGAAACTTACTAAAGATGGACACCTGCTATAAATGGAAAGTTACTTAAATGGGAAAGATTGTAATTCTCTTCTACCCCTTTAGGTGTGAAGAAGGAGTGACTTTGAGCTGTTCTCTACTTTTCTGTGCTTTGTTTCTGTTGTGCTTTCGTCATAAGGTACGGATACTCTACCCTTTTTAAGAAAGGGTGTCTTATCACCTATGCTTCGATGTTGAGCTATGAACCTTTGCTATGACCCTTTTGCTATGAACCTTTTGATATGAACCTTTTCATATGACTTTGAGATTCACTTTTGACATGACCTTGAGATATGCTTTGATATGACTTTGAGATGAACCCGTTTGCATGACCTTGAGACCTGACTCTTAGTTTGATACCCGAGCCACCTTTTTGTTTCCTAGCCAGGAAGGTAACCTGGCCATGTCTGTGATGCACCACTGGCATGACTCCTGTGTGGGGGAGTGATTTCTCACGCCGTCCCCTTTTATATTATGATATGGCCATTATGATTCTGAGATTATGATTTTGAGATGACTTTGAGTGGGGGCGTATGGATTGCAATCCTAGGCATGTATGTTTAGTGGATTTAACTATGACTTTGAGTATGACTTTGAGGTGACTGGTGCATGTGTGCTATACACGCCTTTCACATTTCTGGGAGCTAGCTACTCCACCCCTTTTGATACATGAGGCCACCCCTCATATTATCTGGTTGCCTGAGAGGTATCCCCTCTGATTGTGAGATTATGACTTTGAGATTCTAATGTTGAGATTATGACTTTGAGTTATGGGCTCGTGGTAGATGACTATCCTATATTTCCTTATTTCTCTTTCGCTTTGATTATACCTTATGACATCTCCAGTACTTCATTATATTACCGTTTCGTTATCTTTGCTTGTATTATGTATCTGTTCACTGGGCTTTTTAAGCTCAGCCGCACGTTTTCTTTTCGTGTGCGGCAGGTTTTAGTTGGAAGATGGGTACGAGTGAAGAGACTTTTGGACTTAGAAGACTTGATAGTTTCGGCCTAGAGATGATTAGAAAGTATTCTATTGTTAGAAATTGTATTCGCTTTTGTAACCTTGTAATTCCAGTATTTCATTTGTAACCTTTGAGAATCTGTGTGTTACTTATGAAGGTATGCTTGTTATATCTGATATGAAACCATTTGCGTGACATCTTTACCCTTGTCGGGTTGGGGTGTTACATCAACAATATCGCGTCTAAGTTCGGTAGGTACATTAAGGTCAATAAATTCCTCGAAGTTTTCATGATTAGGATTAGTTGAGTTGTTTTGAATCAATGTTTCTCCCATAAGCCTAGCTTCAAGATCGATGTCTATACGTTCTCTTAATCCTAGCACATAGACGCCTCTAATTATGCTTTTAGCAGGATCTTGGCACTTATAGACTAGTTTATTATTCCCTACCCTTAATGAGATTTTTCTTTTAAACACATCAATCTTAGCATGGGCGGTAGACAAGAAAGGTCTTCCAAGGATTAAAGGAATCTTAACATCCTCAGGCATATCTAATATAACAAAGTCTACAGGGAAAACAAACTTCTCAATCTTAACTAGCACATTATTAGCAATCCCTTCAGGTCGTTTTACCGTTTTATCAGCCAATTCAATAAGCAACTTAGTTGGTGCTAATTTTCCTAGTCCTAGGGTAGTGAATGTCTTAAAGGGCATAACATTAACACTAGCTCCTAAGTCAGCTAACACATTATTGAAAGATATATCATTAATTGAACAAGGTAAAGTAAAACTTCCTGGGTCCTTTTCTTTATGAGGCAAGGCATGTAAGTCGGTTGCAGAGCTCTCTTCTTTCATTGTAGCCTTGATCTCCTCTTCAATCTTCGTCTTCTCTTTGAATAACCTCCTTAAACTGATTGAAGAATTAAAGAAAAATTCGGGTCTTGCACCATCATTAGCATTCATCAATCTTCTAGGAAAAGGAATGTTAGGCATGACTTCCTCAGTGGTGCTTATGGCCTTGACATGATCTCTTGGGTTGGTTTCAGTTGAGCTAGGTAAACTTCCATATCCCTTTTCTTGAAGAACTTTGCTCATTTGACCAATTTGTTGTTCCAATGCTTTGATCGAAGCTCCTTGATTTCTTGTAATAGTGTCCGTTGAAGCTCGGATTTCCTTGATCATAGCAGTGTTCTCATCATGTCTTTTAGCAGCATCGGCCATAATTTGTTTTAGAGTGTCATCTAAAGTCTGCCTCCTCTCTTGATAAGTGGGATTAAAGTTGTTCTTTTGATAGTATCCCGGAGTAGCTTCCCTAAATCTTCCTGAAGGTCGGAATGGTTGTCCAAATTGTGTGTAGTATGCTTCTTCAAACGTCTCACTTTCATTCTTATTAGGGCAATCTTTAGTGTAGTGAGGTCCTTCGCATTTTTCACATCCAACTTGGGCAGCATACACTTTCTCATCACGCTTCTTCATCTCTCTACTAATTTTATCCAATTGAGCTTGAATTGCAGCAAACCCGTCAAAATTAGTGCTGCTCTTAGATCTAGTAGAGGTCCCATCGTGCCATTTTTGAGAATGATCAGCAGCTTCTTGGATAGCTTTCCTAGCATTGGCTGCACTCATTTGAGGCACAGCTCGCTTAGCATCCAAGATTTGTCTAGTAGGCACGTCCAATCCTTGATAAAACAATATTATCTCCTGCATTTCACTTAGATAATGTTGAGGGTATTTCATCAATAGGTCTTTAAATCTTTCCCAAGCTTGATAAAGAGTTTCATCAGGCTCTTGCTTGAAACTGTTGATAGCCTCCATCTTTTTAGCGGTTTTAGCAGGTGGACAATATCTTTTCAGAAATTTGCTCTTTAAATCTTCCCATGTAGTGATTGAACTAGCAGGTTCATTCCTTAGCCACTTGTTAGCAGCTCCTTTTAGCGAAATTGGAAAGATCCTTAGCATAAGTTGATCGTCAGAGACTCCTTCTGTAGTAAACAAATCTGCAATCTCGAGGACCTTTTCAACATGTTCATTAGCATCTTCATGTTCCGATCCACTGAAAGCATTTTCTCTTAGCTCCTTGAGAAACTGACCCTTCAACTCAAATTTTGACTTTACATCAAACTTTGGTCTAGCAACCCCTGAAGTGTAATCAGCACGGGTTTTGTTCATGTATTCCTCCATAGTAGTGTTTTCCGCCATTGTTTCTGTTTCTACTTCCTCTTTCTCTTCAGAAAAATAATCAAGCTCGAATGAACTTGAGATATCAAAGCTTTTTGTGTTGAAAAGCCTTTTAAGCGAATGGAAGGCTCGTTCAGGATCTTCGAAAGGTTGAATCAAGTTCCTAGTAGAACTCCTGGTCATGCACTTCCTGAAACTATCACAAAAGCATCAGTAGGGTATGTTCAAGAAAGTAATATATCAGAAAATCAACAACGAAAACGGAATACGAAAAATAAAAGTTACTGATATCTGCAGACGATGCGCCGTATCCAAAATGTTGGATACGCCGTATCTTATAATCGTTAAAATTTAATCAGACTTTATTCAGAAAATAGATACGCTGCTTATAAATTTAGAATGCGCCGTATCAGTTTTAAGTTATAAAAAATCAACGTATCTAATTTAAAATTAAATGCGTCGTATTAACAAAAGTTAATGCGCCGTATTTTCGTTACGTTTCAAAATACAAGATTTTTGATTCAGAAGATGCGCCGTATCGACAGAGATCGATGCGTCGTATCTGTTTAATAATTCGAAAACTGTTTTTAATTAAAATAATAGATACGCCGTATCTGCTAAAGCAGATGCGTCGTATGGCGTTATCGTTTAGAAAAATTTCTTGTTAAAAACAGAATACGCCGTATCTTGGGGAAAGATGCGTCGTATCGAATTTATTAAACGCGTTGTATTTTATAAAAATTAAACGCAATACGCCGTATCTATGAAAATAGATGCGCCGTATCGTTTGAATTAGCTCAGTACAACGATAGCAGTATGTTGAAGAACAGAAAAAAAATAAAAACAAAAATAAAATCAAACAAAAAGAAACAAAAATAAAAACACACAAAAACAGAAAATATGCAAATAATACAATGAATGCAAATTAACTAATATATAACAGGGTTAGCGGTTAGAATAAAAATTAAAAAGAAAAACCTAATTAAAATACTAATCAAATTAACAGATAATAACAATTCACTACCCGGCAACGGCGCCAAAAACTTGATGTGCGTGTGCGTTGCTCTAATTTTTATAACCACGGCAGCGGCTCCAAAGACTTGGTGCGCGCGTGTTGTGTCGTTGTGGTTTTAGCAGTATTCAAGTTTTAAATTTATATTTAGCCGACTTATCAATAACACACACTTTAACGAGCAGTGTACCCGGTCAGTATGAATATAATGGTAAGTAGAGTGTCGATCACTAAGAGTGGAACGTATTATCTAGTTATTCTAATCAGTATTTTAATATCTTAAGTTAGCTATACAACCTAATCTAACGCAAAGGGGTTCAGCCTGAGAGACTGGCACGGTTTGATTGATTAAATATAAACTAAACTAATAGGCACGAATCAGCGATTAGCACACACGTACACAGATAAATACTTGAGACAATAAGAAGACCTGTCCTGATAGTTAAGTAGCTTGTCACTTGTTTTATTGCTAGTTTTATATGAAGTGTATAGTTCGATGCAACGCACCGAGATTAATCCCTTTCTCGTTGGCTCTAATCTTATCGGCGAGTAAACCCTTAATGATTACTTATGTCTATCCTACTTATCTTTCTTCCTACTTTTCTACAGACGATAGAATGCATAGGCGATAAAATAAATAGGCGAGGACAAAGGCATGGCGACCCGATCAATGCTCAGCTAGACATAGAGGTTATCAATGCACTAATAAAAGTCACCAAAGACATCAACATATAAACTTTAATTAATGGGAAAGCAATTTTAAGGGGAGTTGAAGTGCATGATTAAATCAATGACACAAGCCCATCAATCCTGATAAATTAAAGTGTACTAATACAATAAAACAAAACTACTTAATGAATTAAATACATGCAGGACCTTCTTACAGCTCTTGTATTTTCGTTCAAGGTGTGTCTTGTGCTGCTACTTCGTCTGAATTCGTCCTAGGGTTTCTTCGGTCTTTTGCTAAATGTCGAACTCAAGGTCTCGAAATTCGTCTGACTTTGGGGTATTTATAGTTTCTGTCTGAGGGCGAGATGCGGCGCATAGAATAAGTAGATACGGCGCATTGACTTAACTTCGCGTGGGGTCCAAGATTAATATATTCAGGAATATTTGTACACCGCCAGAAGATGCGGCGTAACTCCATTTCTTGTATGCGGCGCATGTCCTTTGCCGTCTTGGATTATAACTTGTGAAATCTTGATAGTGATGCGCCGTATATAATAAGTAGGATGCGGCGTATCTGGAGCAGAATGGTCTTGATCTTGTACATTTCAGTAGACTCTTAGCATCTTGCTTGTTTTGCTCCATAATTAGTCCAAAATCGCTAAGTTTCACATAATACTTGTTTTTACCTGAGAATTACAAAAGTAAACATTAACGTATCAATTCTCACAGATAATATAATAAAACAAGTCAAATAAATAGGATAAATGATGGTAATAAAATGTACTTATTTGAGTTCATCAGTCACCGAAAAGAATTAGTGATGATGAATACGCTAGGATATTTATGGATTCTAGAATCAAAAACGTTCATGAGCATAAACTTTGTTAATACAAATATCGTCCTAAAAACGTTATTTATATTTTACGATCTTTGCTTAATTTTGTTAATGACAAATACAAAGTTTATCTTTAAGCAAAAGCATAAATATAAGAATAAGCCTTTTAAATTTATAGTGATAAGTCTTTTAAAAACACATTTACACATTACAAGTCTACTAGGGATAACATTACATACATTTACAAGTTTATTTCTTAAATTAGAAACTTTATTTCTAAAATATTAGGATGACATCATGGCATGCATCATGAACATAATCTTAGAAAGATTTTGAGATATCTTGTTTAGATCTTCAAGCCAAAGAGTTAACATTTGAAGATATGGAAAGATTGTGCAAGATTTGGAAAGATATGAAGATCTCTTAGCTGGCCTGACATGGCGGATCCAAATCCATACAAGGGCGGATCCAATTTTTGGGATCCGCCAGATCCGCCAACTGTTGGATCAGTTTGCCTATAAATAGCAAGTTGATCATTTGGGCATTTTCATCACTCATATAGCTTAAATACATACGCATTCATTTACATATCACTAACCCATATCATTCTTTCATTTCATTGATCTTTCCTTTTGTAGCAAAGAAGATCACAGCATATAAGGATCAACCTTCTGTTGTTATCCTTTTAGTATAGAGTCTGTGTGATTTTGTTTTAGTGCACACATCATTGTTTGTATCATTTATTCAGTAGAGTTTGGTTAGTGTTTTAGTCCTTAAAACACAAAGAGTGTCGGGAGTGGTTGTACCCTTGTAAAAGAACCAACGGGAGCGGTTGTACCCTTGTAAAGAACCAACGGGAGTGGTTGTACCCTTGTAAAGAACCCGGTGTTTAGCTTAGTACCGGATAAAGAGTAAGCGACGTGTAAAGGTTTTCTCCGCCTAGAAGGGAGCTTGTTTCTTAATGAAGAAAAACTCTCGAGTTAGAGGCTCGAGGAGTGGAGTAGGGCATGGAAGAGAGTGCTTGTAGCCGAACCACTATAAACATCTGTGTTGTGTGGTTTGATCTTTCCTCTCTTTACTTCTTTACTTATATTACTTGTTTGTATGCTTGATTGTTCACTTTACTTTGAAATCACATTAAGTATACAAAGCAAATTAATTTTAAAACGGTAAAAACTATTCAACCCCTTTCTAGTTTTCCACAATTGGTACCAGAGCGGTGTTACTCAAGATTTTCAAAATATATTGTATTTTAAAAACTTGAAACGATCAATGGATTTTGAAAACTTTAAAGAAGGGCAATCTATGCAAAGACCACCACTATTTGAACCAAATTGTTTCATATATTGGAAAAATCGCTTTGAGACATATGTGAAGTCAAAGGACATAGATCTGTGGTATATTATTGTAGAGGGTGATTACAAGCCCATAAGTAATGATATTTCAGGTGGTCGGGATGTAGGTACTTCTTTTATTCGTCAGAGTGATGAGCAAAAGAGGTTGATTGCCAAAAATAATGAAGCCAAAATGATGCTTTACAATTCAACAGACACCTAAAACCAGTTTTCCCAAACACCCCTTTCCAAAGAGTAACTTTAACTCACAACATCATTATCAAAATAATTGGAACCAAAACATGTCTAGAAACTTTCAAGGTGCCAACTTCATGCCATGGAACACTTATCCACCATTTCCATACATGAACCATGATAATGTTATGTTTAACCCAAACGCACCCATGAGATATTGGGGACCAAACGCTTGAGTTTTTCTTGAACTTAGGTGTGCTTGAAAGTTGAATTAGAACCTGATGAGTGGATTAAAGATAGTGGGTGTTCAAGACACATGACGAGAAACAAAAGCCTTTTCTCAAACTACCAAGTGTACGACGGAGGTAATGTCACATTCGGTAGCAAGCTTAAAAGTAAAATCATCGGAAAAGGTACAATTTCTCATGACTCTCTCACTATTGATGATGTTGCTCATGTAGATAACTTAGGATTTAACTTGCTTAGTATTAGTCAATTATGCCGCAAAAAGTATAACGTCCTTTTCAGTGAAAATGGAAGTAAAATACTTAAGGATGGCATAACCGTAGGAAAAGATGTTTTGAAGAATAACGTTTACGTTATGAAACTAGACAAAACACCTAAAGACAAACTTTGTCTTACTTCTTTGGACGATAACTCAACTCTATGGCATCGACACTTAGGTCATGCAAATATGATGTTAATTCAATCCTTATCATCTAAGGAACTCGTTAGGAACCTGCCCAAGTTGAAATATGACCAACACTTTTGTGATGCTTGCAAAATAGGAAAACAAGTTCATAATAGCCATAAGGCTAAAAACCTGGTGTCTATATCTAGGTGTCTAGAATTGTTACATATGAATTTGTTTGGACCATCCGCTATACAAAGTTACAGGGGAAACTTCTACACTTTGGTAATAGTAGATGATTACTCTAGGTATACATGGACTAAGTTTTTGAAAACAAAAAACGAAGCGTTTGATAAATTTGAAATCTTAAGTAAGAAAATTCAAAATCAAATAGGAAGTAACATAGTGTCAATAAGAACCGACCATGGTCGTGAATTTGACAACGAAATCCAATTTGGAGCTTTTTGTGATGCCAATGGCATAACTCATAATTTCTCAGCTCCTCGAACCCCGCAATCTAATGGTGTAGTAGAACGCAAAAATAGGACAATTCAAGAAATGAGTAGAACCATGTTAAATGAACAAAACATACCTCAAAAGTTTTGGTATCACGCTGTAGATACATCCACATATATTCTAAATCGAGTTCTAATTAGACCATTCTTGAAAAAGACTCCATATGAGTTATACCGAGGCAAAAAGCCTACTTTAGGATATTTTAGAGTTTTTTGGAAGCAAGTGCTTCATATTAAACACAAAGGATTATCTCACCAAGTTCGACCCAAAGTCGTATGAAGGTGTATTTCTAGGATATTCACAAACTAGTAAAGCATATATAGTTTTGAACAAAGAAACCTCAAGAGTATAGGAATCATTGAACGTAACATTCGATGAAAGTCCACCTCCCTCTAAGACATCACCTTTGGTAGATGATGACTTAGTTGAAAGTCAAATGGTTGAAAATCAGGAAAATATTGAAAGTGAGAAAGAAGATGAACCGGTAAAAAGAGAAATAGTTAATATCAAAGAAACCAAAAGTCATCCATTAGAAAACGTCATAGGAAAAATCAATGAAAGAACATTAAGGTCTAAAGCTCAAAATGAAAGTAATTTCTTTTGTTTTGTTTCAACAATTGAACCTAAAAATGTTAATGAAGCCATAAAAGATGAATCTTGAGTCATTGCGATGCAAGAGGAATTAAATCAATTTGTTAGAAACAACGTTTGGACATTAGTCCCGCAACCTAAAAATCAAACCATAATAGGTACAAAATGGGTTTTTAGAAACAAAATGGATGAAAATGGCATAGTATCTAGAAACAAAGCTAGGCTAGTAGCACAAGGCTACAATCAACAAGAAGGTATATATTACGATGAAACATTTGCACCCGTCGCTAGACTTGAGTCAATTAGGATACTACTTGCATATGCATGTGCACATGACTTTAAACTATTTCAAATGGATGTCAAAAGTGCATTTCTTAATGGCTTTATTAATGAGAAAGTGTACGTTGCACAACCTCCCGGCATTGCCGATTTTGAAAAACCTAATCATGTCTACAAACTTAAGAAAGCATTATACGGACTTAAGCAAGCACCAAAAGCTTGGTATGATCGACTTAAGACTTTCCTAGTTGACCATAAGTACACCATGGGCCTAGTAGACAACATTCTTTTCACCAAGAAAAAAGGATCACATATTATCATAGTCCAGATATATGTGGATGACATTATATTCGGTTCAACTTGTCAAGAGTTATGCGATGAATTTTCAAAAATCATGCATGATGAGTTTGAAATGAGTATGATGGGGGAACTAAACTTTTTCTTAGGTCTCCAAATAAAACAATTAGAAGATGGGATATTCTTCAACCAATCTAAGTATATATAGGATATGCTTAAGAAATTTGGTCTTGAAGATTCTAAACCTATGAAAACACCAATGTCTTTCGAAACCAAACTCACCAAGGATGGCGAAAGTGAATCCGTAGATACCACTAAATATAGAGGGATGATTGGTAGTTTACTCTACCTAACGGCTAGTAGACCGGACATTATGTTTAGTGTTTGTCTATGTGCACGCTTTCAAGAAGATCCCAAAACATCCCATCTTGAAGTCGTTAAACGGATATTTAGGTACATAAAAGGCACTACACATCTAGGATTATGGTATCCCAAAGGGACGGGAATGGAAACCATAGTGTATGCCGACTCAGACCATGCTGGTGATTATGTTGATAGGAAAAGTACAAGCGGTATTTGTACTTTTGTAGGACATTGTCTCACCTCATGGTTTGCTAAGAAACAAACAACCCTCGCCATATCAACAACTGAAGCCGAGTACGTATCAGCAGGAAAAGCTTGCCAACAAGCACTGTGGATGAAATAAGCTCTCGTCGACTATGAAATTGTACTCAACGACATTCCCATTCTTTGTGACAACAAAGGAGCTATCGATCTTAGCAAAAATCCAGTCCAACATGCTAGAACCAAACACATAGAAATATGTCACCACTTCCTACGTGACAATGTTCAGAAGGGAAATATCTCAATTGAGAAAGTTTCCTCAGAGGACAACATTGCCGATATCCTCACAAAACCTCTCAAGAGAGAACCTTTCAACTATCTTAGACTTGGTTTAGGATTAATGGAACCTAGTGAGTAGATTAAACATTAACTCAAACCTTAGATTAACCAAACGTAGGCAATACCAAAATTGGTGTTCTGATCCTGCGGATCCAACCGACAACAAGGGCGGATCCCTTGTTTTGGATCCGTCGGATCCGTGGCCTGTTGAGCCAATTTTCTATTTATTTAATAAACTTCTAGTACTATTCATCACACTTCCCAACACTCAAACACCTACTGGAACTCGACCCATAATTCACCAAACTCACAATTTAGGCCATCTTTCTTAACCAAATTGAGCTCTAAACATCACTGTAAGTATCCTTATCATGTATACATTCCTGATCTGCGTCTAGGATTTCTATTTCATGCACAAAACCAAAACTTGGGGTTTATGCATAATTCTTGAAAAATCATGATGCATATTTACTAAATTGCATAACAAATCATGTTTTTCATAGTTAGGAATTGCATCTTGTAGTACATTATCATTATTCATCAAAAACCCCATGAGAAATTTTTGCTAAAATCTTCTCACGACTAGGAAAAACGGTTTTTGAACATTGTTCATACAAATACAAAAATGATATGTTTTAAACATCACTTGCATAATGTCTCTTGAATGCTAAAGGGAATACATAACTAATATGTATTTACGGGTACATTCAAATGAAGCTACATTGAAGAAGGAGCGTTTGGGTTATCTCTTGTTTTATCATAAAACTTGCATAAACAAAATTTTCATGCATCAAAAGGAGTCGAGATAACCGTACCTCCACATTGTCCCCATGTAGGCACACACTAGACATTTATACGTATTTTCGATAATTTCAACTAAACTATATATTTTTTTTGTCTAGGATAACTATGCCTCCCGCAACTAATTATGATCATAAAAACACCACCAAATACCTTCCCAAACACCACAAAACCAAAGGTCCCATCGAAGCTCAAGTAAATATTTTTAAAGCACTAGAAAAATGATATGTCCATGAGGGTAGGGTTGTAGATCCCTCATTCTATGAAGGTACCATTCTTCGCGAGCAATTAGCGGTGATTCATTTCGATAGTCTTCTAGACATTGATGAGCCCATCATCCCTAGGTTCATTCTCGAGTTCTATGCTACTGTAGGACTTAGTTCTAATGACTATGGATACTGATGAAGCGAAAAGTGTACCGCTTTTAAGGGGTCATTTAAGCCCTAAATCGTATTTATTTGATCAAATATTGCCCTAAATCGTTCCTTTTGTCATTTTAGGTACTTTTGAGGAGAAATCTGGAAAAGGAGGCATTTTGGACGTTTTTGGAGCATAAAAGTGAAGAAAACGACAAAGTCTCAAAATTGTGCTGGAAACTACCTTTGATGGCATCAGGATTTGTTCTGGACGGCGTCATGGCTTGGCAAAAGTGGTGGATGTGAAAATTACTCATGATAAGCCAGAGAAATTTGCATGGAATTCTGACGGCGTCACGCTTTAATGTGATCAAGGTCGTCACGGCTTAATTTAAAGAGGGACGGCGTCACCCCTAATTCTGACGGCGTCAACCCCTGATAAGCCAGAACGGATTTTGGAGAGCTAAAGAGGGACGGCGTCAAGAAGGTCATCCGGGAACCCTAAAAGCGGCGAGGTGACGGCGTCACACTCCATAACGTGACGCCGTCAGATCTGAAAGTCTATATATAGTTTTGCAATTTTTTGTCATTAGTGTGGAACTTATTGAGGAACTTTGTGTGTGAAAACCCTAAGACGAATTTAGCAGCTTTTTCAAGGCTTTTTGCCTTGAGATCTTCCATGTTACATTGAAGATAAGTTATCAATTAATCATTCAATATGTCTATGTGTTGTTTGATTCTATCTTGTTCTTGTCTTTTGTTTAACATGCTAGGCTAGATTTATCTTGTGTTTGCTTAGATCTAATGAAACCTAGCTATTGATTATTGGTTATTAGTGTGTTATTAGTTGTATTGGATGATTGTTCATCTATGTTAGGCTTAAGAAAACTGGCTAACTTCCTATTCGGTAACTTGCTTGAACGTCTTAAGAAACATGAACCAATGCGTACTAAGGTTTTTATGGTTGTATTTAATGCACAAGCGAATTCTAGTGATCCCATGTTAGGAGCTTCCTAGCCGGCTCGACATAGGAGTGAAGTAGGAGCTTGTAGAGTTGGGGAAGTACGTACGCCACCCCACGATTGGTATTAAGGAATACACCCGTCATCCACGCAATTAATACACACTAATCAACCGGTAAAAGATAGTTAGGGAGTAAGGAAATCTAAGTAAACATATTTCTCTCCATATAAGTTTTACCACCTTTTCATTTTCTGTTATTTTATTTTATTTGCATTCGTAGTAACTTGGGTTAGTTGACTAGCAACTAATTCCGCCCACTCTTTCAAACCCGAGATTTTACTTGCTTTCATAAAATTATAAAAAACATAAAAAGAATCTTCTCTCACCCTTAGACCTATTAGAGTAGTTTTTCATACCTAACGAACACTATTCCCTGTGGAGAACGATCAATCCCCCGTACTTACCACTACACTATACTACATCGGTCAGGTACACTGCCTGGTGGGGTTGTAAGCCTCTTGAGATCCCTCGAGAGGTAAAACCTGTTGTAAGGTTGCAAAACCACGCATCAAGTTTTTGGCGCCGTTGCCGGGGAATAGTTATTGTTTAGGTTGAATTTTTATTTTATAGGTCTACTCACTAGATTCCTTTCTAGTGAGATTTTTATTTTATTTTTCTAGGTTTTCTTTAGTCTATCTATTTTCTTCGTTTCTTTGTTCGTAACCATTACCATTCGACATCATGGAAGATGGTAACATCCTTAATCCCAACAACCCACCACCACAACAACCACCACAACCTCCTAGAGCCCGTACTTTAGGAGAGTACTCCCGTCCTAGCCACCATGGCTATCGAAACACCATTGAGCTCACTCAAGGAGCCAATGTCACTCCCTTGCGATCCGACACCATCCGGTTGGTGCAAAGCGGATGCGCATTCCATGGACTTCGTTCCGAAGATCCTAATCAACATCTCAAGGACTTTCTCAAAATCGTTGATTCTATAGACCTTGATGTTGCCACTCGAGAGACGACCCAACTGCGTCTCTTTCAATTCTCTCTGCGGGACCAAGCTAGTCAATGGCTAGAGCGTCAACCCGCAGGATCCATCACCTCTTGGGATGATCTCACCACTCGTTTCCTTGCTCAGTTTTTCCCACCAAGAAGAACTACCAAGCTAAGGAATGATATCTTGATGTTCCAACAACGTCAAGGCGAAACTCTCTACGAGGCATGGACTCGATTCAAGGACTTACTCCAAAAAGTCCCTCATCATGGCTTAGAACTTTGGCTCCAAGTCCAAATCTTCTATGACCATGTCAATCTCTCCACGAGGCAAACCATTGACCAAGCGGCTGGTGGTAAGCTACGTGATCTAAGTGCGGAACAATCATGGGCTCTCCTAGAGGATCTTGCTCTTTATGACAACGAAAGTTGGAATGATCCCCGTGATTTGAATAAAACGGTCAAGGCAATATCTTTGCCTTCGAACAATTCAAGCACTTCCGACCGTAGGATCATAGAACTTGAAGACCAAGTCAAGTTTCTCATGAAATCCTACGAGGCTCCTAAACCTTCAAGCCAAGTGAACAAAATCACTTCTTCATGTGAATTATGTAGTGGTCCCCACGACACTCGTGATTGCATGGAACTCCCCGAACAAGCTTTTGCGGACTACGCATCCTTGCGTACCGACTGAGCGGGAGACAAGTGGTACACTTTCAAACCCGAGCCAAACCCCTACGGTGATACATACAACCCCTCATGGAAAAATCACCCAAACCTTAGGTGGAAACAAAACCAAAACGCACAACAAACCAATTCTTCCAACCCACCTAATCGTTTCCAATCGAGCGGTTCCAACTCGAACCGTACTTTCAATAACAATCCTTCCAACAATTATGGTAGTACCAATAACCTTGAAGGATTGATGTCCCAATTTATGGTATCTCAAGAAGCTCGGATAGCTAAGTTTGAATCCGAATTCAATCAACAACAAATGGAGATGACCAATAAAATTGACAACTTATTGAAAGCTCTCAATAACCAAGTGTTATCACCTCCACATAAGGACGCTAGGAACACAAATAGCGGACCCCAAGTAAAAGACCCCTCTTCATCCAAACACGTCCACTTCGTCAATATTGTCACTATCAAACCAATTGATAGGAGTGAGGATAATAGTGAACCTGAGGATGAGGTTAAGAAAGTCGAGGTTGATAAGGAAGTTAGGACAAGTGAGATTGAAGAAGTAGATGATGATGAGGACTACTTCAATAGGCTACCCACTAAGGAAGAGCGCGCATATCATACAAACTTATTCGATGACCCCGAGACACCATACTTCCTAGGTAGACCAATCATAGAAATAGGCGACCCTTCTAATCTCAACATACCTTGCAACATCGGACATTTGCATGTGTGGAAAGCCTACATCGACCTTAGATCACCCATAAACATCATGACTAGAGCCCACTACAACTTGATAATGAAAAATCAACTTGGGTATAGGATGTTCCCTGACAAGGGTTGGATGAGTAACTTCACGGGAAGAGTTAAGGGATTACCGGTTTATGTAGGAAACTTCACCTATGTCACCGACTTTGTAATTGTAGAAGATATCCGCCCAATAGTCGATGCATCCTTAACTCAAGTGGTTTTTGGAAAACCATTTGTTGAGGTCTCTAGAATGACTTATGAACCCTCCTTAGGGATAGTTAGATTTAAGGATGAGACCGATGAGGTAAACTACCAAATGCCATATAAGATAGAACAATTCCAACACTTGTCAAATGTTGAGAAGGAGCTTAAGCAAGCAGTCTACTATAGGAATGATAGAGATAGAAGTAAAGGAGTAGACTATGTTATGAGAAGGATATTCGGTTTCTACAAGGATTGTTTGAAATTAGGGCCGGAATTTAGAACCGGACATGAGGATGACCTAGAAACCGTGACCAATGATGGAGTCACGTAATGTACGTGACTTTGAGTCTAGCTACAAGACTCGTTAATAAAGAAAAGCGCTTCTTGGGAGGCAACCCAAGTTTTATTTGCTTTGTGTGTTTACTTATTTGTTTGTTTGTTTTTATTTGTTTCCGTATGTATGTTTAAATTTTATTATTATTGATTCATGTTAAAAACTAATTTGTGAAAATGCTTTATCTTGTTTTTAACTTCGTCTTAACTACATATAAAGGTATTTTGCAAAAGTTAAGTGTAAGGGAAATCTAAATCGGTTTATTAGAGAACAAATGAACATGAATCATAATAATAATAAATGAACATACATATTAGTATTTGTTTGAGTCAAATGCTTGTATCGAGTCATAATGATGTTTTGCAGGAATTCCAGGAAGTAAGGTGTAGGTTTTTCCAAAAATTTTTCCGGAAACTTAACATGAGAATTCTGTCAGATTGTTTCTGACGGCGTCAGGATTTACAACCTGACGGCGTCAGGTTTAATTTTCTGAAAATTTTTGAAAGTTTTGTTTTCATAAAAAGTTTTTATTAAATCTCTAACATATAATCTCCAGGAATCTGCAAAATTATCATTCCACAAGCATTATATCCTTATATATAGATTTTATCCCGCCGATGTTATGCAGGTTTTCGTGTTTGTTTTCTCAGGTTTAACAGGTTATTTTGGACAAGGAAATGTATGTGGAATCAAGCTTTTGGCGATGCATTAGTCATGGAGCTTCAACATTACTTTGGAAGAAGATCTAACCATGTTACTTCATTATCCACCGAGCGAATCAGGGGAGTATTTGATTTCATTCTTTTACTTTATGCTTTTACATCTTGTTATTTGAACATTGGGGACAATGTTCATCTTAAGTGTAAGGGGGGGGGGGGTAAAAGTACGATTAGAGAATGCTATTACGCTTGATTTTTGTTTGTTTAATAATAGATGTGTAATAAAACTGAGAGAAATACCTGTTAGGGCAATTTTAGTGCCAAATTTAAATTTTTTTACAACATTTAGGAGTGAAACTTTAGTCCTAATAAGCGTCTCATGGATAGGAATTATATGACTAGCACAAAAAACCGTACCACTAAAAAATTTTCCACCCCCAAATATGTGAGGTTCGCCCCTAGAATTGGTAGGAAAAGCATTTATGCTATGATGTGTGTACCGGTAGCACATAGATTCTAGAACTTGCGTTAGGACCATTCCAAGGCCACAAGTGAGACTACGTTCGTGTAGTTAGATTTACTACATGATAAGAGGCATTAGGATTAACCCATTCTTTTACACCTGTGTTTTTGTTATAATTACTTTGGCTACATTGGTCAAGTAATTCTCCCACACCCTTTGCGTTGTACTCATTTTTAGTACACGATACCCCTAGTACACCCCTCAGAGCCTATCTTTTCGTTTCGACCTTTAAGCATTTTACTTGAAGGAAGAATTTGTTTACACCCCACTTAAATGTATACCCAAATCGCCTTAGCCTACCTTGTATGCACTCATCTTTAGTGCATTATTGTGACAACATTTGTTTAAACCCAAGTTAATTATCTAGTTGATTACATGGTTGCTAAGTCGAATCATATCCTTGTACATATTGTTTTAGGACGATTGGGACTCATGGGTAAAGTACTAGTGTAATGGAGTAATGGGAAAGAACATCATTTATTACCCCCATATGTGCTAAATATTTTAAAAGTACTCCAAGTTTTTTCAATTATCTTAATTCGAGTCATTAGAATAGTAATTTGTAAAGTTATGTAAAAGTTCAAGTGTAAGGGGAATGCAACGCCCCTATGATGTATTATTTTGGATGGTAGGGCAAAAGTGTATGCACAAAAAAAAAAAAAAAAAAAAAAAAAAAAAAAAATCGAAAAAATCAAGAAAAATACAAAAAAATGAGAAAAGGAAAAAGTAGAAAAAACATACGGACTACCATCCCGTTTCATTTTATGTTTATTTTATGTTTTTGTTATTCTATTTTTAGCTTAAGATTGAGTCGAGTCTTGGCTTAGCAACATTGTATAGTACATGTAATTGATCAAGATCTTTAACTCACCACCAGTAAAATATCCCTTATCCAACAAAACCGTGTTTTCCTTTTCCCTACACCTAACGTTATAACCCATTCAAAAGCCCTCTTTGATAGTTTATCTTAGGTGCTTACGCCTAGTGGAGGAGGTTTTCGATCCTTTCCCAAGCCTATGGTAATCTATTTGCTATGACAGGTAGTGAGAGATATTATCCGTTTTCATTTATGAGATTTATTTTGATAACACTTGAGAGATGTGAGTATCTAAACACTACTTGTGAGGTGCTAGTTTGTAATCTCCGTGCTTATTATGATTAAAGTGGAACGAATATTTGTTGTAATTACTTTTATGTTAGCATTAAATGACCCCTAACTTGTATTTTGATTAGAATAAAAGCGCATTTGCTTGAGGACAAGCAAATCTCAAGTGTAAGGGTATTTGATGAAGCGAAAAGTGTACCGCTTTTAAGGGGTCATTTAAGCCCTAAATCGTATTTATTTGATCAAATATTGCCCTAAATCGTTCCTTTTGTCATTTTAGGTACTTTTGAGGAGAAATCTGGAAAAGGAGGCATTTTGGACGTTTTTGGAGCATAAAAGTGAAGAAAATGACAAAGTCTCAAAATTGTGCTGGAAACTACCTTTGACGGCGTCAGGATTTGTTCTGGACGGCGTCATGGCTTGGCAAAAGTGGTGGATGTGAAAATTACTCATGATAAGCCAGAGAAATTTGCATGGAATTCTAACGGCGTCACGCTTTAATGTGATCAAGGTCGTCACGGCTTAATTTAAAGAGGGACGGCGTCACCCCTAATTCTGACGGCGTCAACCCCTGATAAGCCGGAACGGATTTTGGAGAGCTAAAGAGGGACGGCGTCAAGAAGGTCATCCGGGAACCCTAAAAGCGGCGAGGTGACGGCGTCACACTCCATAACGTGACGCCGTCAGATCTGAAAGTCTATATATAGTTTTGCAATTTTTTGTCATTAGTATGGAACTTATTGAGGAACTTTGTGTGTGAAAACCCTAAGACGAATTTAGCAGCTTTTTCAAGGCTTTTTGCCTTGAGATCTTCCATGTTACATTGAAGATAAGTTATCAATTAATCATTCAATATGTCTATGTGTTGTTTGATTCTATCTTGTTCTTGTCTTTTGTTTAACATGCTAGGCTAGATTTATCTTGTGTTTGCTTAGATCTAATGAAACCTAGCTATTGATTATTGGTTATTAGTGTGTTATTAGTTGTATTGGATGATTGTTCATCTATGTTAGGCTTAAGAAAACTGGCTAACTTCCTATTCGGTAACTTGCTTGAACGTCTTAAGAAACATGAACCAATGCGTACTAAGGTTTTTATGGTTGTATTTAATGCACAAGCGAATTCTAGTGATCCCATGTTAGGAGCTTCCTAGCCGGCTCGACATAGGAGTGAAGTAGGAGCTTGTAGAGTTGGGGAAGTACGTACGCCACCCCACGATTGGTATTAAGGAATACACCCGTCATCCACGCAATTAATACACACTAATCAACCGGTAAAAGATAGTTAGGGAGTAAGGAAATCTAAGTAAACATATTTCTCTCCATATAAGTTTTACCACCTTTTCATTTTCTGTTATTTTATTTTATTTGCATTCGTAGTAACTTGGGTTAGTTGACTAGCAACTAATTCCGCCCACTCTTTCAAACCCGAGATTTTACTTGCTTTCATAAAATTATAAAAAACATAAAAAGAATCTTCTCTCACCCTTAGACCTATTAGAGTAGTTTTTCATACCTAACGAACACTATTCCCTGTGGAGAACGATCAATCCCCCGTACTTACCACTACACTATACTACATCGGTCAGGTACACTGCCTGGTGGGGTTGTAAGCCTCTTGAGATCCCTCGAGAGGTAAAACCTGTTGTAAGGTTGCAAAACCACGCATCAGATACATGAATATCTTTTTCAGAGTCAACGGGTTTCAATTCAATATTCCTTTAGATCAATTTGGAGATGTCTTAGGAGTTCCAAATCAAGGAACTTGTTTCTATTCTGACAAGTGGTCGTTAACCATTCTAGAGTCTAACCTTAATCGTACGGCACCATATGCCACACCATTGATTACAAAAGAAACCATTTGTGAGCATCTCTTTTTACCTAGGAATAACCAAACTAGGATGTATCAAGGTCGTCAAGTAGATAGAGACCCATTTGCCATGGAACTTAATGAACATAAGCCTCAATTTAATAGGCTTGAGGAAATTTTGAGGGCAAATGTCATAAGCACAATAGGAAATAGAGACCACATCAATGCTAGCCTTTGCTACATGATGTATTGTGTGTCAAACCATCAACCGTTCAACCTTGCATACTATATCGCCAAGCGAATGGCCGATATTCCGGTTCAAGGTACCACCGCAATGCCCTACGGGATGCTTTTGACCCGTCTCTGCAAAGCTTTTGCACCCATTCCTAGAAATGATTTAGGATTTGTTACCGACTACACCGAGATTCCACACACCTTTGTTCCTTTAAGTGATCATAGGGTAGCGGTTGCAAAAGGCAAACGTCCTCATCCTCCTACATCATCATCATCATCAATGAGCGAAGATGATGGTTTGCCCAACTCTAGGATCTCTCCACCGGAGTACTTAAGTCAACTTCCACAAATCCCAAATGAATCGGCGGAATTTCAGCAAACCAAAGGAATGGTGAAGAATTTGGGGCGTTAGATCATGAAACTTCACAAGGGTTACAAGAAATTGAGCAAGAAGTTAAGTTGAAAGGAGTGTTTGGTTTTAGACTTTATTAGACAATGATGTGTTGAACATGTATGTTTCTTAATACATTATGTTAGTACTTGACATATGTGTAAACTAACTTGACATTGCAGGGCGATAACATATGTTGTTATCAATTTTCCGAGATTAAGCCCCCTTTTGGCTTAACTCCCTTTATGGTAAGATATTATGATCGGAATAATTTATGTGTATACGTGTGTTAGAATCGATATAATTAGTATATTTGTATCACATATTAGCTATTACATATGTTTTAGGAGATTTTTCGGGTTTTGACCAAGAAACGAAAAATATGATATTCGTTCTGTTTAGAATTAGGACTTTCATACGGCGGATTTGGCGGATCCCAAATTTTGGTTCCGCCTAGTGTATCCTTTGGCTTCGCCAATCCTGAACCTGCGGATTCGACGGCTCCCAAATTTTGGATCCGTCTTTGTTGTCGATTGGATCCGCAGGTGCCTACAGTAACATTTTTCAAAAATTCCCGACTAATCCCGATAGTTAGATTTTGGATTATAGTTTTTAGGAATTCTTTACTGATCATTAGACTCTTTAGAATGTTTTAGGAAACGCTTAGAACCTTAAGAAATAAATTTCCCTCCAAAATTTGAATTTTCAAATTTTCCATGTGAGTTACCTTTCCAATACAAGCAAGGAACCCTTTTCTGGGATCCGTCAAATCCGTGGGAACATCATATCAATAGATTTTCCACTCACTCTTTGCATTAACTGTAAATCTTCTACAATTCACTCAACTTGAGCTCTATGGTTTGACTTAAATGATGTGACTAGCACAAATTTTTGTTCCGAATCATTAGGAACCAACATTCTCCATTGGATTTACATCAAATCCAAACACAACTTCCAAAAATCTCACTGTCTATAAATTAGGATGATCAGGATGATCAAAACTCACTCACTCACCATCTTCTCTACATACCTCCTATACCTTTATAGCTACATTTCTTAACCATGACAAAATCAAGCAATTCCTCTACTAGCAGACCCCCAAAAAGAACTGCTCGTATTAGTGTTAAGCCTTGTTGCTTCATAAACTTAGCTAACTCATCAGAGGAGGAATCATCCCCTCTTGACATCTCTTCACCAATCGCAAATAAGAATTTTCTCAATCTTGCTACTCCAACACCATCTCACACCACTATCTCCACACCACCACCAACAATCACACCTATTGCTACAACTCCACCTCTTGCTCCAACTCAACCTAGCAAATCACCTTCACCACCAAAGTCACCACAACTTCAGCCTCTAGAATTATTTAGGACTCCACCTACATCACCACATCCATATCTTGATGACTTGGAAGACCTTCCACCAAGGTCAACCAATCCTCCACCCATGACCTTTGAAGGTCAAGAACCCATGCTTTTTCATCCGCTTTATCAGGATATCCACGGTCCTTTATACCATGATGCACCACCATCTCAACCTCAAACACAACCTCTCTCACCCACATCCACACTAATTGCCATTGATGAGGCAATGTGAATAAATGAGCCACAAACCCAAGAAAAGATCAACGAGGAACTCGCCCACCTCCATGCACTCTCTAATATGGTGGATTCCCGCCTTGATGAAGCGATGGATCTCCAAACCATCTTGATGAACTCCATCCCAACTCCACCATCATCTCACCAACAACCACCACCACCATCAAGCAACCAATCACCACCACCACAAAACAATGAGCCTACCCTTCCTCCCAGTTTTCCAAGACATGATTGCTCTCAATGTGAGAGGACCGCTCATTTGGCCCAAAGGACCAACATTTTGGTCCATGAGCTCCAAAATGAAATGAGGTTCATCTTGAACCACATTCTCGAGCGTCTCAATGCAATCTCTCATCCTCCTCAATAGGAGCTTCTTAGTTTCCTCTTATAGGAACTTTTAGGATGTTGTTTTAGAATTTTTCTTTTTAGGATTTATTTTCTTTGTTTAAATGTAACATCATTTTTTCCAAGTAATGAATGTTATGTTTTTATGCTTGTGGGTGATCAACATTAAGCATATTATCTCATTTTAGATTACTAACATCATAGTATAGTTGTTTTTAACTTCACATAATGCTTTGATCAAATGTACATTAGGTACTAAATTTTGATCAGACACTTCATTTTGACTTTTTAAAGTCAAATGGGTTGACATTTCTTGTTTGGTTGATCATTGCATATGCATTTTGCTTCTTGATTGAAGTTGTTCATTACTAACTTTTCTTTTATAGCATCTCATACTCTTGAAATGTATACGTTGGTACTCTAGCAATGGGGAGTATACATCAAAGGGGAGCATATCATATTCTAACAACTTGTTTTGTAGGATCATTGATGAGTGTGTAAATACTCATCATTTTTATACCCATTTAGACTAGAAAATGACCAAAAACACCCAAATAGATCAATTATTGTTGCAAATATTCTTGGTTTGTGTTTTTATATGTTTCAGGTACATAAGGATTGAAAACGGGGCAAAAACGGACAAAACCGAGCACAATATTGGAAAGTCATGAAAAGCCGGAGCCGAGAAAGGAATTTACGAGTTTGGACCGGGATATTGCTCAATATTATCAATAGTCAACTCCCAAAAATATCAAAGTGTCACAAATAGTCCTTGGAGATAATATTCATTTTTGGCAAAGAAGGTCCTTGGATTTTCAGAAAGTGGCATAAGTGGTCCCTAAACTTTAAATTCCTAATTTTATCCTAAACTAACCAAAACCCTTTAACAATCTAAAAAACCCAATCCCTAAACCCTTAAACCAGCCCACAAAACAAAAGCCCAAACCCTTATCCCAAATAACCCGCACCACATCCTTTTTTTTTAAGCTAACAAAAAAAACTCAGGGTCAAAGAGAAGAGTCAAACTCTTCTTTCCCTCTTCCCCAAAACCTTTTGCCGCCTAACCTTGTGATACCCACCATGTCCTTTCCCTTGCTTCCCAGACAACTTTGCCCCCTACCTCTGCTCTAGCAACACTACTTCCCCCCTCCTTGTACCATCTTCACGTGTTACCACATTTCCAAGCTGGCAATCCCACACATAACATTTTGGCGCCAAAAATGAGAAAGAAGGGCTGAGATTAAAACCTACCAATCCAAGGGTCCAAAGATGAGGAGAGAAGCACAAGGGACTCAGAAACCCTAGTTTTAATATAGTATAAATAGTTAATGTTTGTAGCCAATTTAGGCAGGTTTTACTTAGCTTAATTTAGGTATTTTTTTTTTTCGTTTTTAGCTTATTGTCATTTATTTTTCTTTAATTCCTGTATTGTAATTCAATATTAGTTAATGAAAATTTAAGTCTTCTTGTTTTCATCTTTTTTTTGGTCAACTGCTTATTCAACTGCTTATTGCTTATTCCCAGTGCTCATTTGCTTATTCTCTTTGCATCATTTTCAGTTGTGATTGCTTTTTTTTTTCTCATTATGGTCTTGTATTCATCAGCCTTTGAAGTTTCTAGTTTAAATGTGCTCTTCCATTGCTCACAAGTCAAAACAGTCTCAACCAAGGACTGTTTGGATTAGTGCTTAAAATGGTCAAAACATAGGTCCACTGTTCATTTGCAAGTTTGAGAACTTTGATATAGCTTAAATTCACTCAGTTTAGGTATTTTCAGCTTGTGTTAAGCTAATTGGAAGAGTTTGTAGATTCCAGTAATAGTTCTATCATTTAGGATCATGACTGCCTTTATTGAGCTTATTGAGGGATAAGCAGTTTTTAGCCTTCAATTTGATATTTCTAAGTTGCTTCTAGTGTATTTAGTTGAATCTCATGAGTTAGATTTAATTCATTGCAATGTGAGTAGCTTTTTACCCATTTGAGTAATTTGGTCACCTCAGAACCTTCTTTAAGGTCTGATTCAGTTTTCTTGCAGCTTTTTAGGTACTTATTCAATGTTTTCAATGCCTGATTTTCATTTCTCTAATAGTTTACTATATGTGCTTATTTGATCTGTTGGTTTCATCAGATTTACAGCTTATTGGAGCCTATAAAATAAGCCCAGAAGTCACTTATTGAGTCTGCATGTACTTAGCTCATCAGTAAATGCTTGAACTCAATGGGGACCTTCTAAGCTTATTTATAAGCTCCAAATAAGCCCTGGAGTGTTTGAAATTTTGCTTTTCTAGTCTTTCTATTGTTATAGCTTAATTGATCATAGTTGTAGGTTCAGCTTAATGCCTTGGTAGCTCATTATTAAGCTAGTAATCCCCTCAGTTCACCACCTTGGTCTGCACTTCAGTAGGGCTGCAACTCAGTTTTTGAATTAGCTTATTGAAAATTAATCAGTGTTTAATTGATTTTTCTTGTGACTTATTCTGAGGTTGCTTGATTATGTAGATTAGACTTTGCTTTAAATGGCTTAATCTAGTTCCCTTTTAGTTTGCCTTAGCTTATCAGCCACTCCATTCCATAGTATTTAGCTTAATTTCATCCCTTTTTGCCTAACTGTACTGTTTCTCTTGCTTATTTCCTAGCTTATTTGTGATTGTTAAAAATAATTGTTTTGTTAATATTGCTTATTTAATAGTGCTTTTTAAGTTTGTTAAAAGAAAAAATCAAAAAAAAAAAAAAAAAAAATAGCAAAAAGCTAGAGGCCAGGTTCGAACTTGGTACCTCTAGCTCACACACCCACACCTTTACCAGTTGCCCTTGGGACTTGTCCTGGTAAACCTTTGCAATATTTATCTTTTATCCTTGTTTTTTCCATTTAGCTTTCAGATTTAGTTAGCTTATAATCAGCTTATTCAATTAAGCTGATTCTGTCTTTTTATTTTTCCTGGCTTTAGTATGCTATAAAGTAATTTTGTAAAAAGTTTCAGATTTTTCTAAATAGTTTTAGTATTTATTACGTATTTTTCTTTTTAAAACAGTTTTTAATTCATATTAAATAAAATATTAATCAGAAAAATATATTTTTTTTTTTTCAAAATTTTCTTTTATCATTTAGGACTTAGGAAAATTAGTTTTGCACCCGTAGAGTTTATTTTTATAGATTGTTACGTTTATGCTCGTTATTAGTTTACCGTTCGCGTTTCTTAATTTTGTTTTATTAGATATTAAAAACCAAAGTAAACCTCGTTATTTCAAGCATTTTAATACCAAACCTCATACGATATCCTCCATTCACGCCTCGTTGGGACTACGACCCGGGTATTCACTTATCCGGTTTATTATAATTGATTATTGCGTTAAATCGTCGCGAGTTGACTTTTCTTCGTGAGAGGTTTAGCTTGTGATGCGTTTGACGCGATATCAAAATGGCGCCGTTGCCGGGGAGGTGTGTTGCGACAATATCGTTACGGTTTGACGATTAGTGACTTGAAGACCCTTCCTCGTGAAGTTATCGTTTTCTTCGTAAATATTTTCTTATATAAAAACCCAAAAAGATTTTCATTTCAAAATTTATTTTTCCTTTTTCCCTTTGTGTTTTTCAAAATGTTTCTAAAAATGCAAAAATAATCTTCTTATTCCTCTTATTCGTTTAATTCTTTATCTCTCACCCTTTGTCCGTTTGATTCTATTTTCTTCTCATCCCTCCTTAATGTTTAATTCTCATGTCGTCACTCGACTATCACTGTTTTCATTGTGAAAGTATATTGGATGATGATCATCGTTGTTACAAGTGTTTGTGTGAGCGGTGTGGAAATAATGCACCAAACGGATCTTGTTATTGGTGTGAATTAGCCATTAAATCAAATCCTAATTCCTTCAATGATTTTCAAGGTCTTTCCGACTACCCTCCACAACCCCAGCCATCTTCACTCACTCAGCATAATTGCTTTATATGTGGAGAGCCGTTGGGGGATGATTCACTTTGTGAACGATGTTTTTGGAAAGGATGTGAGTTTACTCACGGACTTTGTATGTGTTGCACTTCTGAAATCGAAAATACTTATTCAAATTTTGAAAACGATTTCAACCACCTTCCTCAGAATTCATTTGAGCAAGAATCGTGCTATCAAAATTTCAATGATACATCGTTTCAAAATGCTCCGAATATTCCTTGTGGGGGTCCTCATGACGATTATCAATGTCAACCGTGGAATCAAGAACCTAATCCTTGGTACAATACACCCGGTTTTGACAATGTCCAACCCCCACAGTATTCCATCATTCATCCTCATGAAAAATCTATGGCAGAATTGCTAGCCGAAGAACAAGCAGCGGAAACGCGTGCCAAATTTCTTAAGGCTGCCATTCTCGATGAAGATGATGAGGATACCATTCAAATGAAGGAATATTATGAGAATTAGTCAGCTGCACCTGTCCAGGAAAGGCAGGAAGACAAAAGTATTGCAGAATTGCTAGCAGAAGAGCAAATGGAACGTATAAAAGCCATTTATGCTAGCAACAATGATGAGGAGGACGACGAGGAGAGTGTTATTCCTTTGAGTGATATTATTTCTCAACTCCCTCAGTCTATTGCAATCACATCCATCTTATCGACTTTGGACTCCGAGGACTCTCTCATTATGGGGGATCAGCATCTTGGCACTATTCCTGAAAAGGAATCGGACGAATTCATAAAGTCTAGTGTTGAGAACCATTTCCCAATCCCAAGTGAGTCCGAGGATACATCAGACAGTGAAAGTGATTGGTCTATTTATGATGATTATCCTCCTGACACTTCAAAGGATTCTTCCGGGATTTTCTCTAACCCTCTTTTCAAATCAAACGATGATTTTTCCTCTAGTGACGACGAATCACTTTCTGATGAGGACGTTCTAGATGAAAGTATCGAAGTCTATTCAAACTCTCTTTTTGAATTTGATGACGAGTACTTTTCTAGCAAAATAAATCCTATCTTTGATGAAGAGTTAGAGAACGATGTGGTTAGGAATCTATTATTCTAACTTGATGAAATGACCTCAATCCTTAATCCCGAGATTCAAAAGGACATTCTTTCTCCGACATATGTGACATTGCCCTTTGAGGATCGCCATTATATTGATTTCACATATGTCGTTCGAGTTTTTCTACCTTTCTTCTCCTATACAGTAGATTGTCCTTTTATTCACTCGTTCGGGAGTGAAGACAAAGTTTTTGACCCCGGCATCTCCATTTATCATTCTTTAGAGCCGAGGGTATCTTATCGGAGTGGAACTTTCAAGAACTTCAATGTTTATCCAAACATTTCGAATGAAAGTCCGATGGAGATTTTCTCTTCCACTTGCTTCCCCAAGAACAAATGAATTCGGGGTCGAGTCAAGCTAGTGACTCGGTTAACAAAAACATTAGCACCTCATGGGTGACAACCCATGTTTCTGACTTCTTTCTATTTTCTGACACTAAGTGTGGGGGAATTCCTCTACTGTGCTTTGTTTTGTGTGTTGTTTGCTCTTGTTTGCAGGTTTCCCTTAGATCGTGATGATTGATGCGCCTGTTTTCAATCTAGCCGCCCAATATCCGATCTTGTTACTAACATTTATCTAGGGATATCTTTTTAATCCTGTTTGTGAAAATAGAGATTTCTTTTCCACACTTGGCTATTAGTATTACCTTTTTACGTTCTAAGTGTCGGCATAATAGCCGGTACTTTGAATATTGAGGGCAATATTCAATTCTAAGTGTGGAGGGGGGGGGGGGGAATTCTCGCGATTTTTGTCACATATGTACCTTCTAGTGCCCTAGTATCCCCGTTTTGGCTAAAATTTTAAATTTTTTTCGTTTTTAGATAAGAAATTGCAATAAAAAAGAAGTGTTTAGTCTTGATTAGGTTAGAACAAAGGGAATCCCGACTCTGTCAGAGTGTTGATCTGGCTGCTCCCTTAACGGTTAGACTAAGGTTTTACGATATGTGCAAATGAAAATGCTAAGCGTAGAATAGTTGGCTTTCTTTAGAGCTTATATAAGTAATCTATGGCTTTTTCTCCCACGAGATAACTAATCTGACTTAATAAGTGCTTATTTTCAAACTTTTGAACACACAAAATCATTTTTTCATACGATTTTGAAAAATACTAGTTCAAAGATTTATTTAAACTTCAGAACAAGCATATGTCATAGTTTCAAAAGTTAAGTAATAAATGTATGTGCTAAAAAAAAAAAAAAAAAAAAAAAAAAAAAAAAAAAAAAAAAAAAAAAAAAAAAAACACTACGGTTCAAGATCGGCCCTTGGATTCTTATTTCCGGAAGGTGTTTAGGTCTTGGCTACCCTCTTACACCGGCCCTTGGACCTCTAATTCAGGAATGTGTGAGGTCTTGGTCTAACACCCTTGGATCCTCATTTCAGGAATGTTTAGAGTCTTGGAATTCTCCGTTGTAACGGCCCTTGGATCCTTTATTCCAGAAGGTGTAAGATCTTGGTTCCCGTGAAACTCCGTTAATTTATTTTGCACAAGTATATATTAAAAAAAATGATGAAAAAATGAAAAAATGAGAAAATGAAAAGAAAATAAAATGGAATGATATTGCAAAATGCAATAAATTTTGAAGCTTGCTTGTTGTAAATTTTAAATCAATCTTTTAACTAGTATTAGTCAAGATTTTATAAAAACGTCGATTTTTGTTATCAAAATTTTGAAAATCAAGCACAGTCACCTAACTTGAATAAATTGTGGGAGTGAAAAGTTAAGTCTCGGCTTACATAGATTATTAGTATGAGTAGTGTTAGCATTTTACAAAAGCGTTTGCACATTGAGTTTAAGCTTAATTGGGAGTATAAAAAAGAGGATGACGATTACAATTCCCTGGAGACACCCATTTTGTGTGAATCCCGTTCCATGATACCATTTTTGAAAATCACGCATGTTATCTATTTTTGTTCTATTTAAATTTCTTGCATTTAATAAAAAGTCAAAACGGGGTATACTTGGAATTCTTTTGATCGTGATGATTGAAGTTGTTCATTACTAACTTTTCTTTTATAGCATCTCATACTCTTGAAATGTATACGTTGGTACTCTAGCAATGGGGAGTATACATCAAAGGGGAGCATATCATATTCTAACAACTTGTTTTGTAGGATCATTGATGAGTGTGTAAATACTCATCATTTTTATACCCATTTAGACTAGAAAACGACCAAAAACACCCAAATAGATCAATTATTGTTGCAAATATTCTTGGTTTGTGTTTTTATATGTTTCAGGTACATAAGGATTGAAAACGGGGCAAAAACGGACAAAACCGAGCACAATATTGGAAAGTCATGAAAAGCCGGAGCCGAGAAAGGAATTTACGAGTTTGGACCGGGATATTGCTCAATATTATCAATAGTCAACTCCCAAAAATACCAAAGTGTCACAAATAGTCCTTGGAGATAATATTCATTTTTGGCAAAGAAGGTCCTTGGATTTTCAGAAAGTGGCATAAGTGGTCCCTAAACTTTAAATTCCTAATTTTATCCTAAACTAACCAAAACCCTTTAACAATCTAAAAAACCCAATCCCTAAACCCTTAAACCAGCCCACAAAACAAAAGCCCAAACCCGTATCCCAAATAACCCGCACCACATCCTTTTTTTTTAAGCTAACAAAAAAAACTCAGGGTCAAAGAGAAGAGTCAAACTCTTCTTTCCCTCTTCCCCAAAACCTTTTGCCGCCTAACCTTGTGATACCCACCATGTCCTTTCCCTTGCTTCCCAGACAACTTTGCCCCCTACCTCTGCTCTAGCAACACTACTTCCCCCCTCCTTGTACCATCTTCACGTGTTACCACATTTCCAAGCTGGCAATCCCACACATAACATTTTGGCGCCAAAAATGAGAAAGAAGGGCTGAGATTAAAACCTACCAATCCAAGGGTCCAAAGATGAGGAGAGAAGCACAAGGGACTCAGAAACCCTAGTTTTAATATAGTATAAATAGTTAATGTTTGTAGCCAATTTAGGCAGGTTTTACTTAGCTTAATTTAGGTATTTTTTTTTTTCGTTTTTAGCTTATTGTCATTTATTTTTCTTTAATTCCTGTATTGTAATTCAATATTAGTTAATGAAAATTTAAGTCTTCTTGTTTTCATCTTTTTTTTGGTCAACTGCTTATTCAACTGCTTATTGCTTATTCCCAGTGCTCATTTGCTTATTCTCTTTGCATCATTTTCAGTTGTGATTGCTTTTTTTTTTCTCATTATGGTCTTGTATTCATCAGCCTTTGAAGTTTCTAGTTTAAATGTGCTCTTCCATTGCTCACAAGTCAAAACAGTCTCAACCAAGGACTGTTTGGATTAGTGCTTAAAATGGTCAAAACATAGGTCCACTGTTCATTTGCAAGTTTGAGAACTTTGATATAGCTTAAATTCACTCAGTTTAGGTATTTTCAGCTTGTGTTAAGCTAATTGGAAGAGTTTGTAGATTCCAGTAATAGTTCTATCATTTAGGATCATGACTGCCTTTATTGAGCTTATTGAGGGATAAGCAGTTTTTAGCCTTCAATTTGATATTTCTAAGTTGCTTCTAGTGTATTTAGTTGAATCTCATGAGTTAGATTTAATTCATTGCAATGTGAGTAGCTTTTTACCCATTTGAGTAATTTGGTCACCTCAGAACCTTCTTTAAGGTCTGATTCAGTTTTCTTGCAGCTTTTTAGGTACTTATTCAATGTTTTCAATGCCTGATTTTCATTTCTCTAATAGTTTACTATATGTGCTTATTTGATCTGTTGGTTTCATCAGATTTACAGCTTATTGGAGCCTATAAAATAAGCCCAGAAGTCACTTATTGAGTCTGCATGTACTTAGCTCATCAGTAAATGCTTGAACTCAATGGGGACCTTCTAAGCTTATTTATAAGCTCCAAATAAGCCCTGGAGTGTTTGAAATTTTGCTTTTCTAGTCTTTCTATTGTTATAGCTTAATTGATCATAGTTGTAGGTTCAGCTTAATGCCTTGGTAGCTCATTATTAAGCTAGTAATCCCCTCAGTTCACCACCTTGGTCTGCACTTCAGTAGGGCTGCAACTCAGTTTTTGAATTAGCTTATTGAAAATTAATCAGTGTTTAATTGATTTTTCTTGTGACTTATTCTGAGGTTGCTTGATTATGTAGATTAGACTTTGCTTTAAATGGCTTAATCTAGTTCCCTTTTAGTTTGCCTTAGCTTATCAGCCCCTCCATTCCATAGTATTTAGCTTAATTTCATCCCTTTTTGCCTAACTGTACTGTTTCTCTTGCTTATTTCCCAGCTTATTTGTGATTGTAAAAAATAATTGTTTTGTTAATATTGCTTATTTAATAGTGCTTTTTAAGTTTGTTAAAAGAAAAAATCAAAAAATAAATAATAATAATAATAATAATTAGCAAAAAGCTAGAGGCCAGGTTCGAACCTGGTACCTCTAGCTCACACACCCACACCTTTACCAGTTGCCCTTGGGACTTGTCCTGGTAAACCTTTGCACCATTTATCTTTTATCCTTGTTTTTTCTATTTAGCTTTCAGATTTAGTTAGCTTATAATCAGCTTATTCAATTAAGCTGATTCTGTCTTTTTATTTTTCCTGGCTTCAGTATGCTATAAAGTAATTTTGTAAAAAGTTTCAGATTTTTCTAAATAGTTTTAGTATTTATTACGTATTTTTCTTTTTAAAACAGTTTTTAATTCATATTAAATAAAATATTAATCAGAAAAATATAATTTTTTTTTCAAAATTTTCTTTTATCATTTAGGACTTAGGAAAATTAGTTTTGCACCCGTAGAGTTTATTTTTATAGATTGTTACGTTTATGCTCGTTATTAGTTTACCGTTCGCGTTTCTTAATTTTGTTTTATTATATATTAAAAACCAAAGTAAACCTCGTTATTTCAAGCATTTTAATACCAAACCTCATACGATATCCTCCATTCACGCCTCGTTGGGACTACGACCCGGGTATTCACTTATCCGGTTTATTATAATTGATTATTGCGTTAAATCGTCGCGAGTTGACTTTTCTTCGTGAGAGGTTTAGCTTGTGATGCGTTTGACGCGATATCAATCATACATCATATCTTTGGTACTCCATTTAAGGGGAGTATAAACCAAGGGGGAGCTTTAAAGTTCTCAAAATCGCATTCCGCTACGCATATCTTCTTTTTGTTTCGACAAAAAAGGGGAGAAATGATTAAGTTTACATCACTGTGAAACGTCACAGTACATTAAAACTTGCATAAATTAACTTAATCTATATTTTTAAAAGACTCATCCTTTATTTAAGCTCTTTACTTAAAAATACACTTTAAGTTTTATCATCAACAAAAAGGGGGAGATTGTTAATACAAATATCGTCATAAAAATGTTATTTATATTTTACGATCTTTGCTTAATTTTGTTAATGAAAAATACAAAGTTTATCTTTAAGCAAAAGCATAAATATAAGAATAAGCCTTTTACATTTATAGTGATAAGTATTTTAAAAACACATTTACACATTACAAGTCTACTAGGGATAACATTACATACATTTACAAGTTTATTTCTTAAATTAGAAACTTTATTTCTAAAATATTAGGATGACATTATGGCATGCATCATGAACATAATCTTAGAAAGATTTTGAGATATCTTGTTTAGATCTTCAAGCCAAAGAGTTGACATTTGAAGATATGGAAAGATTGTGCAAGATTTGGAAAGATATGAAGATCTCTTAGTTGGCCTGACATGGCGGATCCAAATCCATACAAGGGCGGATCCAATTTTTGGGATCCGCCAGATCCGCCAACTGTTGGATCAGTTTGCCTATAAATAGCAAGCTGATCATTTGGGCATTTTCATCACTCATATAGCTTAAATACATACTCATTCATTTACATATCACTAACCCATATCATTCTTTCATTTCATTGATCTTTCCTTTTGTAGCAAAGAAGATCACAACATATAAGGATCAACCTTCTGTTGTTATCCTTTTAGTATAGAGTCTGTGTGATTTTGTTTTAGTTCACACATCATTGTTTGTAGAGTTTGGTTAGTGTTTTAGTCTTTAAAACACAAAGAGTGTCGGGAGTGGTTGTACCCTTGTGAAAGAACCAACAGGAGTGGTTGTACCCTTGTAAAGAACCCGATGTTTAGCTTAGTACCGGATAAAGAGTAAGCGACGTGTAAAGTTTTTCTCCGCCTAGAAGGGAGCTTGTTTCTTAGTGAAGAAAAACTCTCGAGTTAGAGGCTCGAGGAGTGGAGTAGGGCAAGGAAGAGAGTCCTTGTAGCCGAACCACTATAAACATCTGTGTTGTGTGGTTTGATCTTTCTTCTCTTTACTTCTTTACTTATATTACTTGTTTGTGTGCTTGATTGTTCACTTTACTTTGAAATCACATTAAGTATACAAAGCGAATTAATTTTAAAACGGTAAAAACTATTCAACCCCCCTTCTAGTTTTCCACAAACTTGTCAAAAGAACCATCATAAAAAGCGACCCGATACCAACAAACCCTCTACTCAGATTTCATGAACCTACATCATATGAAAATTACGATTTACACTACCTTATATCTGGGCATGACAAGTACCGTCAATCAACTTCTAGAAGTCCAATGTTTGAGGAACGTGCTCAAAGGTTCCTGGAGGAAGGTATTCATTACGATAAGTATTGGTGATTTAAGATATAAAACATATAAATAAACAATATTCGCAGTGGAGAATCACCAATGAATGGATCCATATGATCAATCAAAGAATAACTAGTAAAAGCATACATTTGAAGCGTGATCCGGTAGATCGCACGAAGACTATCACTAATACCCGATCTATTCAAAAAACCCAAGAGATTAATAAGGTTGATCTCCTCTAAGTAGAAACACACCACACTTCCTTGTATACCACATTGATGCTAGTCAAAGAACCTTGTATGTAACTATGAACTTGAATCTATAATAGAAACTAGTTTGGGATCAATGAACACATAACTACTATGTGTAGTATGTGTGTGTTGTGGATCTAGGTTAAGAGAGGAGAGGGAGAGATCTAGATCTATATATAGAAAGTTCCCTTGGATAAAAGATGCATCAACTAGTGGGTAATACCCTTGTGGTTAATATCCTTATGTACTTACAAGTGGGTAATACCTTTGTGGGTAATACCTCATGTACTTAATGTACTTATGTGTCATAACAAAATGAAATATGCCATATTCCTTTTTAATATCCTTTCATCTCTTTACTTAATCACTAAGTATAAACTTAGTTAATTAGTGTCACGTTATTGATCCCGAGTTACTTAGGTTATCTATAACGTAAATACTATAGATACGATATATATTAAATGGTACCTCCGTGTATAAGTGTGTGACCCCGTAGGCTCACATGTGTCTAGCCATATAATTATTTATTATGACATGAGCATACTCCAACAATAAGTTCGTCCAGACCGAGTTTAGAAATGAATCTTACAAGATTAATGCTTATATGGGTATAACTGAAATGAATGGATCTGCACAAAGATTCTTCTGGACAAGCATAGGAATGCTAGACCTCGTCATTAAGTGCTCACAAATAGCCGAATTGTACACTATCTGTATGTCTACTCAGAATAATTCAGAACTGACGGCTTCATCAAATTTACAGTTAGAAGAGATAATGGGTTCAATTATGTCTTCACTGAAGCTGATTACCACAACCTCCATCCTCAAGACATTGAACACATGTAGCAATCTAGGATAAGTTACCATTATGACCAAGGAAACGATGAAGACATTAGAGATTCGCTGAGAATCTTCATGAGGTCATAAGAAACTATCATACATGTGGAAGACTTCCAAATGGGAGTTGAAAGCCTTCAACACAAGGTAAATCTCACACCTCCAATGCTCACCTTCCCCAGTATTCATTAGTTAAAGACATGGTCATGCTTTGAAGATCCAAACCTTGGTCTTGGAATTATATATGAGAATGATTCTGTAGAAAAGAGGTTGATGAGAATGGACGAGTTAAGGAAGTTCAACTCAGGTATACTAAGGCTGGTTCAAGAAAACGTGAGGGAGCTGTTGAATCAAGACCTACGCAAGATGACTACCTTTATAGATGATGATCAAAAGGTATGGCTTGGGTTAGTTGCTCATTACTTGGATGAAAGACTTATGTTTCGAGGTATTTGGAAATTCCTGGAGAAATGCATTGGATACCGAAGCTGAAGTCTACATTTTGCCAACCATTAGAAGACATGCATGATTTACCCTTAGCAGGAGATTATTAGAACACAAAAAGTGTAAATCATAAGTGCAGGATGTAATATTATGTAATAGATAAGGTATATTGTGTAAACGTTGTATAGTTAAGAGACCTACTACCCTCGCAACACTTGTATATAGTTGCGAGGGGAATCTAATAGGTTGAGAGGTCTCTCAACATTTGGTTGTAAGGGTATAAATACCTCCTACCTTATGGGTAATAAGGTGTGTGTCTATTTCATGTCTTGCGAGACTTTCCCTCTTATTCTCTCTCGGTTCTTTCTCTTGGATAGAAGTATTCACACCCACTCTTTCTCTTTAGTTTAGTATTAGACGTGTATGTATGGTGATGACACCATGGCATCGTCTGCGCCATCAAGGTTGCTTTTCTGGTGGCAACAACAATGAAGAATTCATCATCTCTCGTTTGCGGTGACAAAAACAGGAGACGACGACGCGGCGACACACGCCACCACCACCATATACGACGGTGGCGACGGTTGTGTAGATATGAAGATTTGGTGCTCGGGTTATATAGATCTGGATATGGTTTAGAACAAGTTTCATATACTAGAATGTGTAGTTAAAAAGTTTGTTTTCTAAAACAAATTTTTTTTGAAAGTAAGTTTCTATTTAATGGACATTTCCTTTGATTTATGCCTACATGTTCTTATGTTGTTAGTTGGTTATGTAGCACCCTTCACACCTTCATCATACGACATTGTTGATGATCGTTTTTGAAATAAGCTTAAAAGGTGTCTTTAGTTTAGAAAAAAAGTGTAATACAACCATTGTTGTAATTTTTTTAATAATGTTATATCATTTATATCTTAAATCGAACCTTTAACAAAGTTAAATAATTTAATGTTATTTTTTAATGTTTTACTAACATGTGCGCATGTTAGGGCACAAATATAACTCAAATTTGAGTGAATTAAATAAGAAATTTGATATTATTTTGGTTATTTGTGAATTAAATTAATGGTAACAAAATGAAAATTTTTATTATAAACGATAAATTTCCGTTTATCAAATACACTTTAACATGTGCCCACTAAATAGGTATTAGTCAAACTATTTTTTTACCTCTTCTCCTATAAAATAATTGTTCACCAACAAAAAACATATAGTTTAAGAAAAAAAATCATCATTGCACATTTCTCTTTCTTACTTTTTGTATAGTGACAGTTTTACCCTTAACAAATTAATTTATAACTTCTTTTTGTAACAAGAACTTCAAGTGAGTGTAATATAGTAAACTTAATCTAAATGTTTTATCCATTTTTGGAAGTGGACGATTAATTGAGACAACAAACAAAAGAAAATATTGGACAAAAAATCTTTGAACGAGCGAGTAATATGTTACTCCCTCAGTCTCATAATAAGTTCCCACTTTCATAATGTACAAAATGTTAAGAAATCCCACTAACTAGACTCTCCGCTAATCAAATACTCCCTCCGTCCCAAAATTATTGTCCCCCGACAAAAAACACATAGTTTAAGAAAATATAATCATTACTGCATTCTATCTCTTATTTTTTTGCAAAATGTCAGTTTTACCCTTATGCAATTAATTAAATCTTTGAATGATCTTTGTAATTTTTAGTATCATTAGGTGCAATATGGTAAACTTGTTACATTCTTCACAACTATATTTGGAAAGGGACAATAATTTTGAGACAACCCAAAATGGAAAGAGGTACTATTAATTTGGGACGGAGGGAGTAATATATCTAGCTACTAAAGTCTTTTCTCATTGACTCAAACATAAAATGTACATTTATTTTAAGGAATAGTGATTGAGATACCTAAATTATGTGCCTAAGCCTGTGTGGCATCATCCTGATGGATGCAGCAATGAGACCCGCTTTTTCACAAAACACAAGATCATGCCACATATGTTTAGGCACATCTTTAGGCACATAATTAGGTTTCCCGATCATTTTCCTATTTTGAGACATCCAAAGTACAAATTAGTAATGTGATAAAGTTAATAGGTTAGTGAGTTAAAAAAATCTAAAATCAAATACATTCAGGTGCCGTTTGGTTCACTATTTGGAATCGCTATCGGTATAGATATGATAACAGGGTAGAGTGGAATGGATATTTGATAGAGATAGCAATTCCGATACCAATGTTTGGTTTGATAATTAGTTTTAGGCATCAAAGTATTGATATGGTCAATCTCTTTAATTGAATTCATCTTGGGTAATATACATAACAACTTCCATTGCAACTGTTATATGTTTTGGGTAAACATGAAATTCTGAATGACATCTCAGTTCATCTTCAACAAATGTGGAATTCTTGCTACACAAATATGTTGTTTATGAATAAAGAGTATATAATTTAAAAACCCAAAATTCAAATGCTTGACCATTTCATATAATTTGTGATATGAAAGGATACACAAGATCAAAACTCAGAAAACTTATAGCTAAGAATGTCAAAGAATGGATGTAGTTAATCAACAAACCGAATCAAATGTGTTTTTAGCTGTTGGCAACAAAAAAGAATGGAGAATGATAGGTGTTTGAGGTAGTCATGTAACCGAAGTTTAATACTACTCAATATCTGTATGAAGAACAAAAAATAAATGGTCATTAAATAATTAGTAGATTTTCTCAAAAAAAAAAGTAGCAGACGATCTTTATTAGGAGATGATGAAGGGAAGAAAGGGCGGACCCTAGAATGAATTTCTAAAGTCTACCTCTTTGCCTGGTTTGACTTATGGCTAATTTTTGACTATCGTAAAGTCATATCCATTAAAAAAAACACTTTAAATGGTAATGAAAGGATTCATTGATTCCCATTCCAACATACCAAACACACCCTCATAGTGTTAGAAGGAGTTTGGAAGTAGATTAAACTTATGACCCCTAAATCGGATATTGTTTGTACAAGTCATACACATACCATACCTACCAAAGTCCCCCTTTTGATTTCAATTTTGCCCTAATTCCAATATTAACCCTCAATTCCTCCATCTTTAACATGATCTGAAATTCACACACCATCAGGCTACCTTTTTATTATACAAGCAAAGTGAGTTTATTTATTTCTTTATTTTAATTCATACTTATTATTACCAATTTTGTTTGTTTTTATGCAATTCGTATAATTGGATAATAAAGATGATAACTTTTTCATGTTCAGAAGCTATATGACTGTATAAACTTGTTATTTATGATCTCTTAGGCGTAAAATGTAGCTCTTTTTGTTACTTTTGGGTGTATGCGTTTTTTAAGTTAAGTCCGGTTGAATGCAGCTGTATTGGGTGTAGTGATTAAGTAAGTGATAGTTCAGTTAGTTGAATTCACACTAGGAACTACCCCAGTCGTTTCTATGCCTTAGCGCTTATATGGGTTCTGAGTAGACGTGACTTGTATAGACATAGTAAGTAAGAAGGTGGAGGATCATGCATAGGCTCCACCATGCATAGGAGTTTTAATGGGTTAAAAAGATAGCATCCAATGGACCTTACCAACTGCTGTTCGCCTGTTCCTGCAAACGCTCTATTGTTGGTGTGGCTCAATAATCGTAACGTCATTCTAAGCCCATTATATTTTTTGGTTTTTATTCCGGGAATGAACTATTCATTTTTTTTTGGGCTACCTGGGTTTCCGACTCGACATTGCGAGCCGACTAATCCCAGGGCGACTACCCTTTTGGATTGCCCGGAGTCAGCGCAGTTGAACCTCCGTGGCCACAAGGGGATTAATTTTCTTCCCGTTGGATTCGAACCCTTGACCTCCTCTTTGGAAGGATGGTATTCTTACCGCTGGGTCACCCCTTGTGGTTTTCATTGCTTAAGTTCGTAAGTAGAGAAGGTGGAAAGCACTTAAGGGTGGTCTAGTGGCAAAAGGCTTGTAAAGTGGCCACGCCAACCTCCTGAAAATGGAGTGCTTATATTTTTTGGTTTTTATTGTTTGTGTGGCTCAATAATCATAACGTCATTCTAAGTCCATTATATTTTTTGGTTTTTATTCCGGGAATGAACTATTCTTTGGTTAGTTTTTTTTTTGGGTTACCCGGGTTTCCGACTCGACATTGCAAGCCGACTAATCCCAGGGCGACTACCCTTTTGGATATCCCGGAGTTAGCGCAGTTGAACCTCCGTGGCCACAAGGGGATTAATTTTCTCCCCGTTCGATTCGAACCCTTGACCTCCTCTTTGGAAGGCTGGTATTCTTACCGCTGGATCACCCCTTGTGGTTTTCATTGCTTAAGTTCGTAAGTAGAGAAGGTGGAAAGCACTTAGGGGTGGCCTAGTGGCAAAAGGCTTGTGAAGTGGCCACGCCAACCTCCTGAAAAGGGAGTGCTTTACGCGGTTTGATTTTGTGTGGCGGTGGGTTCAAACCCCGTGGATTAGTTGGTCAAAAGGTCGGAAACCATGGTTTCCCAAAAAAAGAAAAGAAAACAAAAGAGTAGAGAAGGCGGTCATACTGATTTTGACGCTGATGATTATAGCTGTTCACTTTTCTTATAAGAATTGCTATGGAAATGTTATTTATTTGGTGTCAAGCTACTCCCTTTCTTATACAGTAAGTTGTATGCGCTTGTTAGTTATCAAGTGTTGAACACCCAGTGGCGGATCCAGGATTTGTGATCGTGTGTGGCACAATTTCAGCTTGAATTTTTTGAAAGGGCGTAGCAAAAAAAAAAAAAAAAAAATCAAAATTCGTAACTAACATGGAATAAAAATTACTATGTTACCGATTATATTCGTGTAGAGACATGATATTAACTTGTGGTTCAGGCAGAACTAGAGTTTAGAGCCAAATATACTTGCTTGGTTAATATGTATTTAGGCTAAATTCCTTGTCAATTGTCATCCGTGCTATAAAGCAGTTGACTGCCAATTTTGTATTAAGGCTAATAAATTACTTTTCTTTTTTGTTTATTTTTAAATGAAACTTATTATAATATGGGCTGCATTAAGGAGCTATTTTAGTATTATCCCTTTATTGTAGAGTGTTGAAAGGTATACATCTACCTCTAAGTGTATTTAATTATTTATTGTCCTATATGTAGCACACAAACACAGAGCAAATAAAACCTTTAATAAAAATTTTATATTTCATGCAGCGAGTCCATGTGTGGCACGTGCCACAGGTGGCCTGTACCTACGTCCGCCCCTGTGAACACCTATATCATATATATATAGAGATATGCTTATTGCATTTAGCATTTTTTATAAACAAGCTCGTGTCAGAATTTTGCTGTAAGTTTTATAAGTTTAAAAGACTTCTCGAGTGCTAGCAAAACAGTAAGTTATTGCTAGTTTTGTTCTTTCTGGATGTCGATGGATTCAAGCTTCTTTTGTAACGTGTTGACTTGCTTATTGTATGATGTATTGATTGACTGTCGTATCAGGACATATTTATTTCTTGTAGATGCTTCATGCTTAAACTTATGTAAAACAATGATCTAAAGTGTTTTAATTTCGGTTTTTCCGGAACTTGCTATCCCAATCTAGATTTTTGTGTCGTGTAACTATCGTTTCAGTAAAGTCAACCATTCTTCCAGATCCCAGTTTTATTGGTGTACTTTAAAACTACAGACATGCAACTCTATAGCTTCAACCATTAGTTTTACTTCATATGCAACTAGTTGCAAGTCCATTAAGGTAAAACATTCTTAAACTCCTCCAGGATGTTCCGTCTCATTAAAAATTGCAACATTTGATCACACTCATAGATAGTGGGAAGCATCACTGTTAGTTTTGACACTGATAAATTTATGGAACCTTCTTTAGGAAAATCAATATTATTAGTTTTCGTGTATTAGATTATTTTTGAGTTCCATCACTAGGTTGGCATAATCTTAGTTTGCCCATTAGAAGCCACGAGCTTCCTCAAGAGGTCTCAGGTTCAAACCTCCCTAGGTAAACATCTTGGGGGTGGCCAGGGAAATGGTTCGGAAACGGTAACGGGGATACCCAGGTTAGGCCCCGTACATCTAAGTTAAACACTTGCCCTTCCCGCGTAACCTGAAGAGGGAAAACCTCATCCGTTTACCGTTTACTATACTAATAAAATATATTCAATAAGGTTATTGTACTACTGTTTTCATGATTTAGGTCATTGTACTAATAATGTAGTTCTCATAAGTGAGTAAACTTAAAAAACACATATTAAGGCCACTCGGATAGTCATATTTGACTTTTTTTGTGCTTATTGGAAGTTGACACGTGGCACACAAATACAAAAATTTATTTAAATTTACAATTTTTTTTGGGTGATGATGGTTTCCGACCTTTTGGCCGACTAATCCAGAATTACAATTCTATTTATTAAACTTATAGTAGTACTTATTTAAATATCTATCTAGTGTCCATTACTATCAACTTTTGTTATTGTTAAATTTTTTTTTGCTGATTTTCTTATATTCGTTATTGTATGATCTTAAAGTTATAGAATAAACGGTTAAATATTTGAATAGAACTAAAAGTAAAGTAACTCCCAATACCGTCTTCCACGGTGTATGGGGGAGGATGAGACGTAGACAGCCTTACCCCTACCTAAGGTAGAGAGGCTGCTTCCGGTTCTACCAAAGGTAGAAAAGGACCTCCGGCCTTGCAAGGGGTGAGGATTGAACCCTTGACTTCTGTCTCCAGAGGCAAGGGTGTTAACCACTTGATCCAACCTTGCTCTTAAATATTTGAATAGAACTGATAAAATAAATAAAACCATTAAACATTTGAATGGAATTGGAACCATATCACAAGCACAGACGCTTTCTGAAAAAAACCACCAAGAGTCTATAAACATATTGCTAATGTACACACAATATATAGTCTCTACATATACTGAATCCCGAAGCTAGAGGGGTGTATGACGGCTGCGGAATAATATGCTTAAAAAAGCTGCTACATAGATAATTACTGAACATTTTCTTATTAGTATGATGATATGACAGTTAAAAATCTCTACTTTTGACCTGCTTAATAGTTTTTGACAAAATTTAAGGGAAAACTTGACATTGAGTTACTGTTACAGGCTTTTATTGTCTTCACTCTTCATGTTAGAGAGATCATCTAGTTAATGTAGACACCAGCCTAAGTATGTTATCTGCTTTAAGGCATCTATAATTCACCCCTGCCCGGAAACTTAATTTTTTATAGCTATCATAGGTTTATTTCTAACACTATTCATCTGTCAAACATTTTGGTCTAACCTGCTAATAGTAAAAGAAAGAAAACAGTGTTGACCTGCTATCATTGTATTATCATCATTCTTTGTGAGTTCCACTCATAAGTTCATGTGCAAATGCTCCAGCATTATTGTCTCAAATAGTCAAATCTTGCTAGAGAAACCTACCATAGAACACTTGGGCCGACACACTTTAAAATATATACCTGATCATTCTGTCGGTTTCTGTAGGTATAGATAATGGCGAAGGGGAAACTAATTTTAATTTGCCACTTCGGTGGTGATTTTGTGACCAATGGTGAGGGGACCATGTCGTATAATGGAGGAGAAGCAAATGCAGTAAACGTCACCGGCGAGATGCCATTTAATGATCTAAAGTTGCAGGTGGCTGAGGCTTGTGATGTGGACCAAAAAACCATAAATATGAAATATTTCCTCCCGTTAAACAAGAAAAATCTGATTGTTATAAAGAATGACAAGGATGTTAAAAGGCTGATTGATTTTCATGCGGATGCCTATACAGCAGAAGTATTTGTAACGGGAACACCAGGTTTTGATCGTAGTGCCCTACAAAAGCAACCCAACAGGTATGACTTTACATTAATTTGGCACCATCCTTTCACTGTTACTGCATCTTTGCCACCATATTATTGGATAAAGTCACAAAATAAAGTTGAGATATTTTCTGTTACGTCAAAAAAGTTCGTCAACATAGCTTATCCTGTCATATATATATATATATATATATATATATATATATATATATTTGTTGCTATGCTCATTGCCCATTCATGATATGAGAGGCTTGAAGTGCTTAATTGTGATGATATTGGTTATCCATTCAGGGAAAGTGACAGCAGGAAAGATAAGACATTAAACCATGATAACGAGCTTAACAAGAATGACAAGGCTGCAAAACGTGGTAGATCGCAGACGAAGAAAGACGATAAGGTGTCAGCAATTCCTCCTTATGTGTCTCCAGGTAAGAGGACGCGCAGTGCCACTGCTGCTGCTAAAGCTGCTGAAGCGGCTTCTGTTAACAATCAAGACGCTAGTGCTGACATGTCAGATGGTGTTAAGTCAGCAGGTGCTGCCAGTGAAACTTCCTTAAGTGCTTCTGACCATGCCTATGATAATGTAGATTCTGGTTCTAGTTCAGACTATAGACCGAGGAGATCTGCATATCAGAGAAAGCGTAACAGCCGTTATGAAATTGATGTCGCTACTAGCCCTGCTGATACTTCTAAGAAGAGGAATCGAACCCCCTCTTGGAAGTTTGGTGCCAATGGCCTTCCTACAATCATTTCTATTCCTGATAGTGATTCCATGGGGTCCAAATCTCAAGGAAAGAGTGGGAAAACTATTGCTGAAAGTTCTGGGGGTAGAACATCACAGAAAAGGGGCAGGGGGTTGACTGCTTATGGAGATAGTTCTAGAGAAACAAGATCAGGGACAAAGAGAAGGAATATTCCAGTAGATGACGACAGTGATCAAGAACTTGATAACTATCCTGGGAGTGAAAGTGACTTTGAACAAGACTTTCTGCCTGCCACTGTTCATGTGTTGCCTGAAACTACGGTTGATGCACGGAGCTCAGCTATCACGGGTGTTGGTCAGGAATTTAAAAATGTAAATGAGTTCCGAGCTGCCATGAAGGAATATTCTATAGCAAATCGCTTTGGTTATAAGTTAAAGAAAAATGATCTTGTTCGTGCCTCTGGGGTATGTGCTGCCGAAGGGTGTACTTGGAGTATCTATGCATCGTGGGTCCCAGCAAAGCGATTATTTGTGATAAAAAAAATGAACAATGTACATACATGTACTAGGGAATCTAGGATATCCAGTTTCCCAGCGAAGAATTGGTTAGTAGGTACCATAAAAGAGAGGTTACAAAAATCACCAGATGTGACACCGAAAAACCTTGCTAAAGAACTTTCAGAGGACTTTGGGGTCAAACTGAGTTATACAAAAGTATGGCGAGGGATCGGAGGTGCTAGGGAACAACTTCATGGATCCCCTAAAGAATCGTATAATAAGTTACCATGGTTTTGTGAAAAGCTTGTTGCGACAAATCCAGGTAGTGTCGCTAACCTCGTGATTGGTGATAAGAAAAGATTTAAATCACTCTTTGTGTCTTTCTATGCTCTAATACGTGGATTCCAGAATAGTTGTCGCCCCCTTATTTTTTTGGAAGCTACTTCTTTAAAGTCTAGGTATGGTGAAATTCTTTTGACAGCTAATGCAATTGATGGAAATGAAAGTTACTTTCCAGTTGCATTTGCTATAGTAGCTGTTGAAGATGAAGAGAATTGGCATTGGTTTCTGGAGCAATTAAAAACTTCAATCTTGAACTCTCAACCGATCACTTTTGTTGTCGACATAGATAAGAACTTGAAGAAAAGCATTCTTTCAGTTTTTGAAGATGCCCATGTCGGTTACTCTATTTACCATCTTTTAACGAGCTTCAATAGACACATAAAGATTCCATTCCATGGAGACAGTAGACCTTACTTAACAACTCAATTATTAGCGGCAGCCCAAGCAATCCGTCCGTCTTTTTTTAAAAAGTCACTAGAAAATATTAAACTAACATCTTCACAGGCTTACGACTGGGTCATGCAAACTGAACCTGAACATTGGGCAGCATCATCTTTTAAGGGTGAGCGGTATAACTACATCTCTGAAGATGTTGGTGAGTCGTATGCTAGATTAATAGAGGAATACCAACACTCACCGATATTAGAAAAGATAGATGCTTTGGTACGCAGGATAATTGATGATGTGGAAGTTGCTAAACTGGATGCAAGCATGTGGACCACACAACTTACTGCTTTGAAAGAGAGAGAACTGGAAAAAGAAAAAGTCAAAGCCTATGGGTTGAAAGTCTTGATCTCTTCTGATACTGTGTTTGAGGTTCGCGAGGTTTTAACCCATGTTGTGAATGTTAGTAACTGGAGTTGTACATGTATGAGATGGAAGGAAACTGGTCTTCCATGTCGTCATGCTATTGCTGTCTTTTCATCGACGGGTAAAAATCTGTATGATTTTTGTTCCGGTTATTTCACAGCTTCTTCCTACCGTTTAACCTATGCTGAGTCCATACACTCCCTACCTCCTCCCGAGAAACAAAAAAGCGAAAAGCAAGAGAAAATGAAGAAAAAAGAGGGTTGTATCCAAGTCTCTGAAATGGAGGGCACTGATATGGATGAGGGTGAAAATACAGAGGTTCAGACGGAGAAGGGCACCAACAATGGGAATGAGAAAGATGAGGTTATTGTTGTATATGTTGAGAAAGACAAGGGTACTAATGCAGATGCTGAGAACGTAGAAGGTAACAAGCTGGATGCAGAGAAAGACAAGGTTGGTAGTCTGGAAGCCGAGAAAGACGAGGGTGGCAATGTAGATGCCGAAAAAGAAGAGGGGTCAAAGTTGGATGTGGAAAAAGAAGAGGGTAGTAAATCTGATACAGAAAAAGATGAGGTTAAGATCGCAAAGTTAAAAGAAGAACATGAGGATCCAAATGTGTTTGTGCTTCCACCAAGGGATGCAAGACAGCATTCTTCCATGGCCAAGGAGAAAACTGATGTTGAAACAGAGGGGAAAAAGAAAAGAATAATAAAATGTACCAAGTGCAATCAAGTGGGGCACTATGCGAGATCTTGCAAGACCTAATTATAGGTACTTAAATCTCTTGTATATACCTTTCTTATGCAACTTCTTAGTTGGTCTTTCGTTTGACTACCATTTGGTGACTTATGTCGGCTTGTAGCATTCTGAGTTTTAGGGTTCATCCTCTAGTTAAGTTGTTTAGTTTTTCATTTCGTCCAAGTGACCAGTACGTTAATGTTAAGCACTCAGTTTCTTATTGTTCATGTGAAAATGGAAGAACCTTTACTTAGCTGAACATAGAATCACTGGCATTGGTTGTTGACCATGCAGCTAATTTTCGGTATCACGAGACATTAAATGTTTTTTTTCTCCCTAACTCTACAAACCAATATCAGTAAATTGTTAGATAATGATAGTTAAAATCATTAACAGGATTATATACATATTGAGCATTGAGTGCTGCAAATATAGGAACCATTGTCATACAAACATCAAGAATATAACTAAGTTCATCATGGGCATCTAACAATGTCAGAAGTCATTATCATCTCTCACCAAGGAGGATGTAAAATCTGATCTATCAATTGATTCTAACAATATTATGTGAAAGGAGCAAATGTCTTGTAACAACAAGGCTTGATATACAAATGCTGTACAAACCACCATATGGGTACTTAACAAGACAAAAGAAAAGTAATCCTTAAGCTTATCTACTTATATATGCATATCTAATGGAGATCAATCGACACTATGTGAGCTCACGCACAAGGGGCATGGCGGATCCCTTCTATCTTCATAAGGAGTTTGTTAACTCCAAACATCGCATGAACATGACCACAAAAATAACTGCAGCAACACAAAAGATCACTATAGAAACGGAACATAATCCACATAGCATCTTCATTGCATTAGCCGATACAACATTTATTGCCAATGCATTATTATTTGATATACCTATTTCCGGCCTCCTTGTAGCATTTTCCCTCCTTTCTGCGAAACAAAAAAGAAAAAAACAAGAACCCATATTCACAACAGTATTTGTCTTTGTCTTACGAAATACACTGTAACACAACTTCTTTCTCATAATTTTAAGAGCCTATACAGAATTTTAAATGGCAAAGTATGATATCTAATGACAAATTATGATTGACATCGGATTCACCTGTATATCCTGAACGTGGTTCAGGCTGATAACCAAACTTTGAAGGAGGATTAGTCTTCCCTTGAGAAGTTGATGTGCCAGAATTATGGCCAAGATTTCTTTGTGAATGTTGGACATTTTGGTTATGTCGTGGAACCCTGAATAGCAAAGCACGGTTTAGATTGTGGTGGCAGTGATAGGCAGGTAAATGGTGGTAGATATTTGGTGCACCTTCCATGATATTCACAAGAGATGAATGCGAAGTTTTCTGGTAGAAAGTAGATGTTATGAGAGACGAAAAACACATTTATCTTGTTGCTTCAAACCATTCATTTGATTTTAAACAAATGGTTAATAAACAAAAAGCCATGATTGAATAGGAATATATTGAAAGGACAAAAAAATGTTCAATGTAACGCAGATAAACCACTTCTTCCTAACTCATTACAGGAGGGAACATAAACGAACCTCTTTTGGTGATGATTCCTTTTGTGAGGCATTTAGCATGAAGGCTGCAACACGCGAAATGAAAATGTAATTCTGAGAAACATTCATGTCTTGGGATTTTCGTATTAGAAATAAGAACAATGCTGATAAGCAAATATATCAAATGACAGAGTGTTTAGGAACTCCATAAGGTGTTCTTGGTGAAAGCACAATTTGAACATAAACATGAACATGAACAAAACCGAACCAAATCGATTGGGTTGCATCACATTCCATAATTCAATCAAATCCCTTCGATTAGATACAAATTTTCTCTTTAAACAAAATCAAAAAACCAAATGATTTTTAAAAACCAACCTCACAAAATCTTTGGTTTCTGATGTTGCATACTTGAATGTTCAAGATAATACAAGGCATTATTAACCATCATGGATATCTCAAATGTAACATAATAAATTATAACATTTTTCACAAAACAGACTTAATGCCCAAAGATATGTTCTAGCTAATATCCAAATGGCTTTTTGTTACATGATCATGGAAAATAACACAAACCCATGATCAAGAATCAAAGACTTTGGGTTATAAAATCTTTGAAAGGAAATTCTTACCAGGATAATGAGGAAGAGGTGTGTTTTTGAGGTCAGCTGTTGCGTGCATTTGCGTGTTTAACATATCAAATCGAATAAAGAATGCGATATACAAATTTTAGTGGTAAGTTTTAAATTTGTTAATGGCTATGATGAATCACAAAGAAAAGTGTTTTTTGGGTCATTGGATTCTTAAGGAGAAAAAAATCCGTAAATTCTTAATATACAATGTGGTGGTGTTTTGTGTTAACATACATAACTGATTAAGTACCCTTTTTAGAAACTCCTTTTATGGGTAATACAATTATAATATGTTTGCGACTACATGGTCATGGGCTAGTTAAAAGGATCTATGAGCATATGTTCACTTATAGAGCGGTCATCATGGTTGATCTGCAGAGCTTATTGCAACTCCAGCAACACCACTGCAGAATACCAGAACTAAAGTTATTGTGCTTCGACTCATAAGGATCTATTCAAAGATGTTAATTCAGGGATCAATTATCACGCAAATGAATTGCAAGACCATTTGGATATTACACTGCATACAAATACATTCATTCTTTTTCTCCTATAATGGCTCTCTTACAGCTTTTGGCTAGAAATCTCAAACACCACAAACGAGCAACTTATCATCAAATGTATATTCTTTGTTCAGTTTTGGAGAAAATGTTACTACATTGGTGTAAATGTCATTGTTCCTTACCAAGTTCACAAATGAATGATAGAACATGGACACGTTGGATAACGGGTCAAAACAGATGCACTTTTAGTACGGGTATGGTTGGGATGGGTGGGCCGTTGGGCCGACCCAGAAACACTGTTATTCTAATCTTTTTTAGATGTATTAATAAGTATTATGAAAACTGTATTACGCCAATAATCAATTTTTTTTATTTTTTATTATTACTAGTATTTTTTTTTTTTTTTAATTTATTTATTATTTTTTTTTTATTAAGATGGTATTATTAATTTGAAATTTTGAATATATTCTGGATTGACTTTCAACCCACTTGACCCGTTTTCCTTTATAGTTTTTCTTAGCTTGACCCGTTTGCCCAAGATAGTACTCATAGGTGAAAACAAGTTTAGTCGTTTAATAGGAAAAAAATAAGTAGGATACACAACATAGTAAAAAGTGACAATTTAGATAAATTTTTGGACCATTTGCCCTCAGATAAAACATAATAGGCCAATGGTTTGCATCCTTATTCACGTTAAAAATTAAGAACCAACAAAGAAAGTTGAGTGTCTTGACAAGTAATACTGAAAACGACCCATTTTGACCCATTTTGAAACACCACATGTTTAACCAGTTACCCAACCAACCCAACTTTGCTCATCAGTTTAGTGTTTTTTTTTTTTTTTTTTTTTTTTAATTTATTTATTTATTTTCAATAAGTACCATATACCATATGAAGTTTAATTTGGATTACTTAACATATTGAGTTACTTTTGGAATGGGAAAATATAATGTTTGATTTGAGAGTGTGCAATAAGGATTTCCATAGGCCTTGTGTCTTTGATAACTAAACCAAGTCTATCTCGACAAGTGGTTTACTCTTAACACCTTTTCAGCCATGAACAAGGAGGTAGTTTAGTTATATGTTTCACTGAATGACAACCAATTTACAAACTCACCTGAAATCCTTTACTTGGTTCTTTCTCTTCAAATATACAACAAACGCAATCACACATCTGTTTCTGATCTTACTTAACGACACTATAAAACATACTTAAATAAAACGAAACTGAACAAACAACACAACTGAACCTTTTACACAAGACCATCTTCTTATCAAAGTCAAAGCTTGCAAGCGTCAATGGGTCTTTTACCTTGCTGGTAATGCTCAAAATAGAAGTCGAGCGAATACTTAACATTCTTGTATAACCTTGGTGTTTCATCTGTAATGAGCTCATCCACAGGTCCAATACCCTTTTCGGTTTGAGGCATGCAGAACATAGCCAGTGTCATCCTTTCATATTTTGGATTTACCAACGCCCTATGCACCCGGCTTTTAAATACCCCATTACTCATTATCTGCATATTTTCATAGGGTTAACCAATCACCAAATATCTGTTGAAAGATAATCCAAGTGCAACTGAGCGTATAACATTTGGTCTTAATAGAACTACATATGTTACCTCTATTTGATCACCAACATTGGTGGTCAGAGCATCACGAACAATAGGAACTCTGTCAAAAGATATATTCAAGCTTCTAAAGTTCTAATACTTCAGGGACTAAAGATGTCAAAGTATAAAGTTGAGTACAGCTTAAGTCAAGGTTTGGAGCTATTTGATAAAGAGTATAAAGATGGTTCTTCGTTACCTTGTGTTATGATTTCCATTTCAGTAGCACCCCATGACTCCAATGCTTCCGCAAAGCAGATTTTGGGGGTGTTGCAGATTGGCATCAGAGCCTAGGTTATAGAGAACTAGGTACATATAAACCCTAAACTATAACCACTTTTTAAAAAACAAGTCCCTATAACCGCCAGTTGCCTTGCTTGCCAATTGAGTTGATAGTTATGTGATTTGACTGCATGTTATGATTTGTGACTTATGTACATGATTGAGGGTACTATAAGTATTATATATATATATTTATATACACTTGACCCACACTAGTTATTATGAGTATCTCCCACATACTATATCATTTTGTCACAGACTATGTCTTCCCCAGACTCAAATGATTCCAGCATGCAAATGCTCCGAGATCATCATGCATCAAACCCTAACACTATTGAGCCTACACCACCACCATCCACCTCATTACCACACCCACCTACCCACTCACCTCTACGACAGAGACTCAGAAGAAACAATGATTCTTGTTCAGTAGAGGGTGTTGGACAGACAGTAGCCGAGTGTACCCCTGCCGAGGGTACAAGGGCTTATGCTAATTTGGATACGGGGATAGAGCAGAAAGCAGTTGTGCCCCGGATTAGCATAGTACTGGAGAATGTGCATAGTGCTTTTGAGACTGGAGAGCTCAGGATGAGACAGAGGATAGCACAGAGATATCACATTCCTCACTTCCAGCAGCATCGCTGGCAGCTACAGAGACCGATACTATCTCACAGATGCAGACCCAGCTAGACTTACAAACTGACATACTAGGTCTCCACTCCGATCTGTTTGACGAATTACATCTAGCTCGTTTTGAGCAGTATGATGATGACTTCAGCCGACTCTATGCTAGGACATACTCCAACAAAAGGAACATCCTTGACTTAAGTGACAGATTAGGTAGACTTGAGCAGACACAGGTTGTAGCTCAAGAGGCAACCCAGATGATGCACGAGAGGATGCTGATCCTCGAGGCTCAGGTTGCAGCATTATTAAGAGCTAATCAGACACACTGTAGCGAAAACTTAGCATTAAGGACTCGCCTTGTTGAATTTCGAGGCACAGCTTGAGGAGTACGCTTTTAGGTTCCGACCCCTGAATAGGACCAGGAGCCAGTCTTAGTTATGGTCAGTAGTGATTCACTTAACTGAGTAGACCTCAGTCAGTGTAGGATCTTATTAGAGAGATTGTAGTTATCAAACCCTGTAATTAACTCTTAAGTTATAACAAGCTCATTTTGTTATATATCTCCATTATTGATTCAATCATTTCCTTTTATAACCTACCGTAATGTTATCCCTTTATATGATGACTTTACCTCACCTTCCCAAAAACCACACAATTTTCCTTAGACAAATGAAATCCCTATTAAATTATAGACTATAACCTGTAAATCGTTTGGCCCATTCCTTTTAGCCACGAAAATCCCCAAAACCCCAAAACTTACATAACTGCCACTTCACAAAAACCCCCAAAATATGACCTTACTTGAAATTACCAATCATTTTATCTACCAAATTACCCCACTCCTTACTCACAAATCAAACGACAAATTTTCCTACTGTTCCCAAATAATAAACCATATATTAGACGCCCCATAAAAGTCCTCGAAAAATACTTTCCATTACCACCCTCACCAGCAAACAAATCCCTGTCGACTAAACTCAACACCCCGTTACCAAGCCTAAATCCTACGTAGTCAAACCATTCATTTGTAGCCTAAGTAATACACAAAGAACAATGACCCCAAATTCTTGCCACAAGGTAAATCATCAGCTCCCACCCCAAGAAATCCAAAGGATTACATATAATGGAAATATGAGAATCAGGCAATCGTACTAGTAACAACAAGAACCAATTTAACCTAGATATCATAGAAGCTTGTCTTGCCCCCTATTATGACCTAGTTCAATAGGAAACCCACAACTCCCGACCGTCATTAGACAACCCCGCCGATTAACATCTCATAATATCTCTTTCCAATCCTGACCCATTTCGACATCCATTTGACCAAACCTTAAGATCGATAGTTATTAGGTATATCGTAACCCCGTAGGCGACTAGAACACGTATTAACTCTATAGCAAGAGTGTTAAAGGACCGCGGCGATTATATTCAGACCCCTAAACCTTCCTTCCGTACGATACACTGCGCACTTGAACGAACTGGCTGGTCGATCGCTAGCAGCAAACAACATGGTTCCACCAAGATGAAACTCTATGCGTCAGATAATCCGTATCCCGTAAACTGACAAAGTAACTGCTAGAGGCAATCAACATCGTCCTTTCAAGACTAAAATTTAGGACTACGAACGTTACCCACAAAGCTTAGAAATTTTGGCAATATCCTCATTATACACTGGACGTCACAAGGCTCCATCCGTAAGACTCATAAGGTTTTAGCCGCAATTAGAGGACCCCTCAGCTAGAACAAACAATAAGTAAATCATAAGACCCTTAGGAACCCGGAGACTTACTAAAATTGGCTGGTAACCTAATGGAAACCCTAAAATATCACGAAATGACCCGAACCCTTATAGTAGGATTTAAATTGTCTATCTTTTCACTGGACCCTTGGAATTACAAACTAACCTTGGACAAGGAATTCTAGCAACGCGTTGTTGAACACCAGAAACAAACCTCGAAAAAACTAGTCAAACGCCATCACCCAGACTATAGGTATCGGCATGACATGCTTTGGTAAAGTTCACCGAAATACGACTTATTATCTTTAGCCCTTAAGACACCAGAGACACCTTAGGAGTTCATACTGTAAGACTGCTACATTTACTGTAAGACTTAGATCCTAAGCAAAATCATTTAAAAGCCTTAAGATATTAGAGGAATTCTCATACAAAATCCTCACTAGAAAATATATCTCAGTGTAATGACCGACCGACATATTTATCGACCAAACAATTTAAGACAGGATATCTCTCGAACGAGACTTGAAGTAGAACGTATATTTAAGACTATAAGTTTCGCTTGCTACTAGATTTCAAGCTTTACCCAGCTAAGCAACCAAAGTATACCCTAGGATGTTAGTAGGGATACAGACCCATTTATACCTCCTCCTCCATTTAAGATCTCATTCACCCTCATCTTTTATGGTATAGATGACTCCTACAGAAAGGACAGCCAAGGCCACTCATGGTCAATCTATTGCCGCCACTATTCCAGCTAAGAATGAAGCAAATCTGCTCGTCATAAATCCAGCCATGCTAGACATATTAGTAAATCATCGTGCGTCAGAAATACTACCCGCAACAAAGGTCAACAACACGACTAATGAGATAAGAAACTCAAAACTTAAGGACAACAGCATCCGCAATTGCACTTATCGGAAGTTCTGAAAGGTCATGATTGGAGGTCTTAGGAGAACTGAGGGAACTATTGTTGTGATTAGAAGGATTGAAAAGCTGGAGGCTGTGTTTCGAGCACGTAGTGGTGCGAAAAAGGATAAGGTTAAGTATGCATCACTCACCTTCACAGATGCCGCTCATACCTGGTGGAACAGCTATTTGAAGTCTACAGGCATGGAGGCTGCATATGCAATATCATGGGAACATTTCAAGGAGATAGTGTTCAGGAAGTACTGCTCCTACAACGAAGTAAGAAAGTTGGAGGAAAATTTTTGCAATCCCGAGGTACGAGGTGACAACACTACTGCATACCGCCAAGGAATGACACCAATAAGCCTTGAGATGGTTCGAACAGACGCTCGATTTCGGGAGAGATACCTAGGAGAATTACCCCCTTACGTAAGAAGTAATGAAATTACCTCCAGGACCCCTAATCCCCAGGAACCCATGGATGCGGCCAGTAGGCCAAAGGACCCAGTAGTCAGGATTAGCACCGAGAAGGTGGCTGACAATAAGAGGAAGTGGAAGGATCACTTCAAAAACCACGGTAGTATTAGTCCAAACAAACGACAAGATGTGACCAAAGCTCATGCCACAGACGCCAGCACAAAGATAGGGTACGCTGGAGCGTTACCCAAGTGCAACATGTACCCATTTCATCACCGTGGACCTTGCCCCGCTCAGTATGGGAAACTGCCTAAAGATCGGGCACAAAGCTAGGAATTGCAAGGCTCCCACCATCGTGATGGATCCGAATGTCACAATAACCTGCTATGAGTGCAGAGTGATAGGGCACTTCAGGAGTGAATGCCCGGAGCTGAGGAACCAGAGTGAAGAAAGAACTCGTGAAAACGCATACGCAATAGAAAGGGGAGAGCTCACCAGAACCTCAACAACGACACCGGTGGTAACAATGCGTAAGGAGAGAGTTCCCTATGTCGCACAAAAAGACCTACACCTAGATTCTGTTAGATCGAATTCCCCCGAGTATTCGTACCTTCTTAAAGGACATGTTGTATCAGTACTTGTACGAATTCCTCTGTGACGAATTCTTAGCTTGTGAGATCAAGATATTTTGATAACTCTCCCCATTACATTTGAAGTTGTTAGTGAATTAGTACATTCTTGACATATGAGGTGGTGCACCCTTTGTGATTCTGAACCCATAAAAACCCTATGTCATTGTGACTAAACTCGGCATCGCATCATCAGTCCTCAACTAAGCATAGCCTAATTACCTATGTTTAGTTCAAGGAGGATCATGCCTTGATGGGAATAGTCATTGTGAAAATTCCTGCACTCTAGAACTTTCACTCTATATCTCGATTATTGAAGTTTAACCGTCTCTCACAAAACCTCGAATTCACATAGGGAATGTGAAAAATAGAACCAAAACACTATAGCCTTCAAAACCCCAACCCCTTCGGGTATTTCTAAGTGAAAACCGAGGACGATTTTCGTTCTTATGACGGGGAGGATGTGACAAATGGTAGATTTGCCATAATATTTAATTTATAACTCTCCATTTAGTATGACTAAATCACCAGGTTAGACACTTATATGATTATCACGGGAAACAGACCTGCACATTGTGACACCCGGAAATCTCACCAAAGAACAGTGAAATTATCACGTTTTATGAATTACTCACTATATTGTAGTAGGAAAGGGAGGTTATCCCAGTTTTCCACAGACTGACACCACACGCAAACCAGAAATAAACCTGAGATTCAGGAATTCTAGTGAATAATTAAAAACTCAAAAACACATTCAAGAATTATAGAAACGATAATATCTCATAATTGTGACGGTTCCAGGAAGGATCCGAATTTGACTCAGTTTAACGATACGCGGATATAAAATACCACACTTAAACTAATTATTCACTCTATACTTAAAAAAAAAACAAAAAACAAAAAAAAAAACCCAACCCACTCACATAAAACCCAACACACTCCTATCTTCTTCTTCTCACTTTTGTCTGCTACACCACAAACCTAGGCACCACCGAACCCTCACCATCAAACTTTTATTCCTTTCGAAATCAGATCATAGTCAACCAAAAATAGCTATCTCCTTTTCTCCTTTCCCCAAAGATAGTCACGGGATTAAGTTGTTAATACCAAGGAGGGAAAACGAGTTATAATCATTTAGGATGTTCCAAGAATCAAAGCTAAGAAAATAATCTTCAACCCATTCTCAAACCTCTCCTTTTAATGGCCGTTTCAGATCAAGTCAATCCACACAACACCATTCGGGAACCAAAATTTATTAAGTGTCGAAAAAGGCTTAAGGGCAAAGATAGATAGGTGTGGGTTGACTGAGATTGGTTTGAAGAAGCCAAGGAGTTGGGTGGTGGTTTTGTCCGAAGTAATTCGAGGTCCAAAGATCCTTAGACGAATCGTCACCAGGGTATAAATTTTTAGTATTCATCCCTTGATATTAAGATCCAATATATATTGACTTAGTTATGTTGTCATTAAATCAATTGTAAGTGATTTTAATGTTGAATTCGAGTTGTTGTTGCTGTGGCCGTGACTTAGGGATTAGAATACCTGAGGTTCGAATGGCTAGTCATAGGTCCATCGTGGTTTAGTTTGAGACAGACAGGTCTTAGGATTTGAGTTTATACGAAGTTCACCATCCCTCGAAGCCATTGTAGGAAGGGAATTGTATCCGAACCAACTCCAATCTATACATTTTTAATTGTTCATGATTAATTTTAGGATGAATACAAATTAATTTAGGTTGTTATTTAAATTGCGGATGATGAGTATTGGCCAGTCGTGGTGATTCTTTGTTGTAGAAACCATCGTTAGGTGTTATCGTTGTTGTGTCCGTGTGACCTAGGACGCTGGAAGACTAGAGCTTGGTTACGAGGGAAATAAAGCTTGTTGCTCAACGTGGTGAAAACATGTGATTCGAGTCAATGACTCCAGGGTTTATAGGTTTTAGTGTTGAAATAGTTTTGATGATGGTAGGAGATAGAGCATCATTTGAGGTAATGTAGAGCCAAGCCCCACTCGGGCTAGTTCTTTTCATTGTCGAAACGTGAAGCTTGGGCCAAAACTAAACCGAGACTCCTAGCATTCGGAGTTGAGTAGTACTCAACCCAAGATTTTGAGCGAGAAGTGAACTTCCTAGTTCCTGGTGATGTCGAGTAGAAGCCACGGAATTTCCCAGAATAGGTACTCAAGTCTTTGAGTCTTGAATGAGTTGCATTGTACTTCCTTTACATACCAGGCCAAACCACAACAAATAAAGTCCACCTAGGATGCAAAACATAAGCCCAACTCAAATTCCCCTTGTGCCAGCCTATTTACGTAGTCTGCTAGGAACCCTTTTCGGCCCACCAGGCCCATGGTAGTCCCTAGAAATCGACCCAGCCCAACAATTACCATTAATATCAAAAATCTGTTAAAACATATACATTAGTCGCACAATAAAATTTTATAGCCGATCTCGCAAACATTTCGTATCGAAACTAACATATAAATATATAACAAGGAAAGCCGCGAACACAAGATTAAAACTTTGTCGAAAGCTTTGATTTAAACTCGTATTGTCGCAACTTAAAACTCGACTACTAATTTAAATGGACCGTTAATTAGTAAAACGTCACTAGATTTCGTCTTACAACTTTATACAAAGTAAAACATAGAATGTACATAAAGAGGTACAAAGGTTATATACACACTTGTCGTTACAATTTAAAACTCGAATGCACTAACAACAAAATCAAATACGTATAGGCAATGACACATGATTTGTAAGTATATAACTTGACACCAATACTTGACTAAAGCAACCGATAATAATGTCACTAACAAAAACTAGAAAATGAAACTTCACATTGAACTAGCGTATATGTACGAAAAACTTGAGTAACCGTAATATAAAACTCGACAACAATAACTAAGCCATTTAGACTATACTAGCATTATTTATGTGGTCTCGCAATGTCACGAATAGTAAAATATAAAATCGGCAAGGGAATAGAAACTTTATACAAACTCATGGGTAATTAAAAATGTGAAACACAAGTGAAATAAATGACAAACCAATTTCCCGTTCAGTCTCGACTATAACTCACGTTGGAGGATATATATAAATTGACACTTACATTGTTATATTAAGACTAAACGTCACTAATAAAAGAACTAGAAATGGTACATCAAACCTGAACCGTACTTAGACAAATTTGACGATATATTTAGTTTTAAGCTAATAATGGGTAAAAATGAGTCATAATAGATTATTAATAACAAAGCAAACTTCGCTAAAATTTTAATTAACCAAGGTTGCTAAAACTTATGTTATATTAAATCTTCTCAAATCATGAAACTAGTAGGTAGTAAACGTCACGTACGTTAGGCCTTACTTCAAAAATCAACATAATCGGACATGATGAACAAATCACACAACTATAATATATATATATATATATATATATATATATATATATATATATATATATATAATATATATATATATATATATATATATATATATATATATATATATATATGAGTCGAGTTATTTTAGAAACCAAACATTCCTCACATATCAAGGGACTCATCCCCACCATCCATATAAAAAGAAATCAATGGTTGAGATTAAAAGCATTTAATATTTCACCCATTTTTTATAATTTAAATATCTCTTAAACCGTTAATCGTTAAGCGAAAATAATTACACCATCGCGACAAGCATTTAATTATCTTTCTATAGACGGGCATTTTGATATACTTTCGACAAAAAAAAAAAAAATTCATTTTTTTCACGTTTTTTTTCGTAGCCGAAAAAATCATATATGATATATCATATATGATATTACATATCATATATGATATATATGATATATCATATATGATATTACATATAATATCATATATGATATGTAATATCATATATGATATATCATATATGATATATCATATATATATCATATATGATATGTAATATCATATATGATATATCATATATGATTTTTTCGGCCACGAAAAAAAACGTAAAAAAATGAAGAAAAAAAAAATTGTCGAAAATATATCAAATTGCCTATCTATAGAAAGATAATTAAATGCTCGTCGTAACGGCATATTTTTTTTCGCTTAACGATTAACGGTTTGAAAGATATTAATATTTGAAAAAAAAGGATGAAAGTGGGTTTTTTAAATTGTTGGGATTAATCTCATCCATTAGATCAAATAAAGATGGAGGGTGGAGATTAGTCCCTTGGTATGTAAAAAAAGTTTGGTCCTCAAATGATCTTAAATCTATATATATATATATATATATAGTGTAACTTTCAAACGAGAACCATTTTATCCGCAAGAACTGAGAGAACCACCAAAAACATACATGCACGCCTTCAATAATTGTATTTTTGCACATATGTTTTCAAAACAACACATATGTTTTAAAAAAAACATAGTTGTTCTAAAGAATTTGATAAGAAATTCGAAATACAAAAATTTTCTTTGAAGGTGTGCATGTATGTTCTTATAAGACGTGCAACGACAATATTGTGGCCGTGTGTAAGGTTTTTATGAAAAAACATGATGAGTTCATAATGATATTGAAGAACATAGGTGGATGTTTACAATTATTGATGATTTGCATGTATTTTTATTTTATTTTAAAAGGCGTGCATGTATGTTTTTGGTGGTTCTCTCAGTTCTTGCGGATAAAATGGTTCTCGTTTGAAAGTCCCCCATATATATATATATATATATATATATATATATATATATATATATATATATATATAACATCCCTATATAATATATATATATATATATATATATATATATATATATATATTACATCCCGACTGAATCCATTTAGGCTATAGATAGTTCAATATCCCCAAATTCCCCATTACCGTATCTTTAGGTCATTTGTAGAGTTGCACCTCACCATTTCTTAGGAAAGACCTTAGTAGCCACACTTGCCGCCACACAAGTGACAACAACATAAATACTTTAAAACATTGAAACTAAATCATGAAAGGACTTAAACTTAATACTTGAAACTAAGACATGATTATTTAATCTAGGTTGCGTGTTGGTGCCGTGCACTCCTTAATTTCACAGATTTCACTGTTCAGGCCATTAAAGGTGAGTTTATAGCCCCTTTTTACTTATACTTGTTTTATATGAATGGGTGAGAAACATGCAAAACCAATTTTATGGACCATTTATACCATGTTTACAAATGATATTGCGCAGTTAGCCTAAGGCTCTAGAACCCATTATTATGCCCGCCTTCATGCACTGTTAATTCCGGTTAGGAAGCGCGATTAATATGAATAGATCTATTGGGGTGACTCCCCTGTTCGGTTGGCCAGACGGGTCAATGCGGGCGTATATTAAGTCGGATTACGAGTGAATTGGGTTAAGCACTCGCTAAGGGCCCCTTTCTGATTATTGATGTGCTAGGTTATAGCACACTGAACGGTCGAGCTTCTGTTGCATGAACTTAGTGCTAGTGCAAATAAAATATAAATGTGACATTTCTATGTTCACAAACTAAACTATTGGTCCAAATTTGTTATAACCTAAACCTATGAACTCACCAGCTTTTTGCTGACTTTTAGCATATTTTCTCAAGTATCTGGATATATGCAAGTGTGGCAAGGTTTGGCAAGGCAGCAGGCTTATACTATTGACCAAGTGTTTTTAACAAATGTTTAAGACTTGTTTTTGAGGGACCATTAAACTTGTAAACAAACTTGAAACATAAAGTTTGTTATAATTGAATCAATCAAAGTTAGTATATTTTTGTCAAAGTGTGTAATTGGTTCTTCGTTACCTTGTGTTATGATTTCCATTTCGGTAGCACCTTATGACTCCAATGCTTCCGCAAAGCAGATTTTGGTGGTGTTACATAGTTCTTTTTCACAACCAATCTCTTTATTTGGTTGTTGTTCTAAGTGTTTGAGTGATATTGTAGTGAGGTTGATTGGTGTCCTTCTGAAGGATATCAATCTTTGTCTTTGTAACTGTTTGGTAAGCACCCGTTTGGGGACTTTTCTACTTTATCTTTTGATAATAATATACACCAAGGGGTGGTTGGCTAGGTGTAATAGCTTGTTGTTGTGATCTGTTTACCATTTTTACATGGTATCAAAGAGTGATATGGTGTTCTTGATTTTTAGGGTTTTTTTAGTGTTTTCAAAATTTTTGGTGATTCTTTCAATTGGAGGTTTATTTCATCAATTGAGGTCATATTCTTTACGGCCGTGGTTGATTTAGTCCGTTCAGGCTAGATATGGTGGTTCTTGTGGGGTTCTTGATTAGGGTTTTTTGAAACCCTAATTTGGGAATTTGGGGGTTTTATCCCTGGTGATTGTTCGAAGTTGTTGGGCCTATTCTTGGTTACAATAGCACTAGACTAAGTGAATCTAGTGTTATTGTGGTGTTTCTTCTACTGTTATTGCACTGTAAGTTGACCTTCTTCCCTTAAGATAACATTTATTCAGTTAAGAAGGTGCAAACGGGGTAGTTAACATCTTGACCTGCCAACGTGATTGGTACGGATACCTGCTCTGGCTACCCCCAGTCTTCTTGGCTGGTATCTGGTTATTCTTGGGTGTGAGTGTAGTTTTTTCATTCTTTTGTCTTTAGTTATAGTCTTGTTGAGTCTAGGTCGCAGGAGGATAGGAGTTGGGCAGTCTTGGAAGTTGATTTTGGTTATTGGTGGTTATCTGTTTTGTGTTGGTATTTTCTGTCTGTTTCTGTATTTTTTATCTTTGTTAGTTGATTTCTTGTTGTTTTATTTGTTGTCTAGTATTTTTTATTGGTTGCTGCTTTATCTGTTATTATGGCAATTGGTGATGCTGGTGGTAGTGGAACTCAGGTTTTAATCAATAATCTTGATGCTAGTAATCCTTTTCATATTCAAACTAATGATAATAGTGGTACTGAATTAATTCCATTTAAACTTGTTGGGACTGAAAACTATAGAATATTTTCAGGTGCTATGAAACTGGCATTACAAGCTAGGAATAAGTTTAATTTTGTTGATGGTTCTTGTTTAAAAGACTCTTATTCTACTAGTGATGTTCTATCTGCTCAATGGGATAGATGTAATGCTATTGTTTTAACCTGGTTAATGAACTCTGTGTCTCAAGATGTTTATATGGGACTTGTGTATTCTGATAATGTTGCTTCTGTGTGGAAAGAATTGCAAGAAACTTATGAAAAGGTTGATGGTTATGTGGTATATAATTTGTTACAAAAGATTAATTATGTGAAACAAGGTGGTAGTTCAGTTGCTGATTATTATCATAGACTTAATTCTTTGTGGAGAGAATTTGATGCATTAACTAAATTGTGTATATGAAGTTAAGTGTAGTTGTGATGCTAGTAAAGAATTGAATTTGCATCAGCAGCTTATGAAGCTGATGCAGTTCCTCATGGGCATTGATGACTGTTATCAGCCTGTGAGGACAACTCTTTTAACAAGGGATCCACTCCCTGAGGTAAAAGATGCTTACGCCACTGTTTCTAGAGAGGAATCCCACAAAGGGGTTCCTGAGTCCTCTAATGTTATTGAGTCTAAAATGAATACTACTTCTTTTGCTGCTAAATCTTTTAATAACAACAGAAGAGTGTTGAACAATAATAATAATAATAATAACACTAGGAGTACTAATACTAATACTGTTAATAGAGGTCCTAATCCTAATCTTAACTGTAAAAATTGTGGAAAGATTGGACACACTATTGAAAGATGTTATGAAATCATTGGTTTTCCTCCTGGTTTTGTTAAAACTAATAATACTGCTGAACATAATCGTTTTAAGCAAAATTATAATGCCAATGTTGAGGTTAAACAGTCTGAAAATAAGTCTTCTACTTCATCTGCTAGCACTTCTTCTGGTTTTACTTCTGAGCAGATGAAGAAACTGTTATCTTTGATCAATGATACTCCCACTGGAAGCATACATGCTAACATGGCAGGTAGGGCTTCATTCTTTAATGGAAATGTTTTGTTCAATATTAACTTTTCTAAATACTTTAATGCCAATTCTAGTGTTGCTATTAAAACTATATCTTTAGGGTGGATTATAGATTCAAGTGCTAATCAGCATCTGGCTGTTTCCACTGTAGGTATGTTTAATGTTGTTGATATCACTAGTCTTAGAATTACTGTTAGTCATCCCAATGGTACTCTTGCTACAATTAGTCATGTTGGAAATTTAAAATTGACTGATAATGTTACTTTATATGATGTTTAGTTGTTCCTGGTTATTGTGTGAGTTTATTATCTGTCAATAAGCTTATTAGAGATAGCAAAATGTTTATTGGTTTTGATGAGGATAAATGTTATATTCAGGATTTGAAAAGGGAGAATGTTCTGGGGACTGGTAGTCAGTCTGATGGTCTTTATCTGTTTGACATGCACTCTAGTAGTACTTTGGGTAAGTGCAATTTGGTTATGTCTTATAATGTTTCTAAACTTGTTTGGCATAATAGATTGGGTCATCCTGCTGACCCAGTCTTGTCTGTTCTTCAAGCTGATCTTGGTATTTCCAAGAACTCTTCTGTACCTGTTTGTGAAGTCTGTCACAGGGCTAAACAGACTAGGGAACCTTTTCCCTTGTCTGTCCATAAGTCTGAGAAGCTTGGTGAACTTATTCACCTTGACTTATGGGGTCCTTACAGAGTTGCTAGCAGAGAGGGATACAAGTATTTTTTAACTATTGTTTATGATTATTCTAGGGCTGTGTGGGCATACTTAGTTAAAACTAAGGATGAAGTGTTTGATGTGTTCTGTTCTTTTATACACCTAATATCAAATCAGTTTGGTGTGAAAGTTAAAGTTGTTAGACCAGATAATGGAACTGAATTTGTTAATAGAAAAATGAATCAAATGTTTTCTGATCTTGGAATAATACATCAAACTTCATATGCTCATACTCCTCAGCAAAATGGGATTGCTGAAAGGAAACATAGACACCTTCTTAATGTTGCTAGGAGTCTAATATTTCAAGAGGGGATTCCTATAAGATTCTGGTCTGATTGTATTCTAATTGTTGTGTATCTTATAAATAGGCTACCATCTTCAGTTTGAAAAGGTAAATGTCCCTGTGAGTTGATACATAAAACTAAACCTAATCTTTCCCATTTGAGGTCATTTGGCTGTCTGTGTTTTGCAATTGTTTAATCATGATAAACTGTCTTATAGGTCTGAAAAATGTGTTTTAATTGGTTTTTCTACTACTAAGAAAGCTTATAAACTTCTAAGTTTGGATTCTAGAAATGTATTCTTTGCTAGAGATGTGAAGTTTTATGAAAATATTTTTCCACTTAAAATGAAAACCTGTGATTCTGCTGATGCAGATAATGCAAGTGAAGCAGATCACTTGAAGTTTTTTGATAGTCTGTGGTCTTAAAGTCCCAATGATGAAAGGGAAGATTCACCAGTTGAGGATGGTAGAATGCCATCTTCAAATGATGCAACAGATACTATGACGGATACTACTTATTTGCATCATGAAGGTGGGCAATCAACAACCCACTTTGGTGACCAAAACTGGTCTGAGGGCAGTCCCAATATAGAAAATATAGGTTCTGTATCAACTCATTCTAGAAATGTTAATGAAGATGTGCAGACACCTGTATTAAGAAGGTCTAGTAGGGAGTCTAAAACACTTGTTAGATTTAATGACTATGTGATGCAATTTAAAGTTAGATATGGTATTGAGAAGTATGTGAGTTATGCTAGTCTTAATAGATCTAATATGTGTTTTGCTTCTACTTTGAATAAGTCTGTTGAACCTAAAAGTTATGAAGAAGCTGTTAAAGATCCTAACTGGTTTGAGGCTATGAATAATGAAATTGAGGCTTTGAATAGAAACAATACTTGGACTGAATGTGTTTTGCCTGTTGGTAGACATGCCAATGGTTATAAATGGATATGAAAAATTAAATATAAGTCTACTGGTGAAACTGATAGGTATAAGGCTAGACTGGTTGCTAAAGGTTTCAATCAAAGAGAAGGTTTTGATTATGATGAAACTTTTAGTCCAGTGGTCAAAATGGTTACTGTTAGATGCTTAATTAGTATTGCAGTTAATATGAATTGGCCTTTGATAGAACTTATACACGCCATCACCAATTAAGTTCTTGGATCGTTTTGAGCCTTAGGGTTCAACAATAACAATGAATAATATGCAGCGGAATAAAACAAAACAATTGTTATTGACACAAAGTTTTTCTTCATTATCACAATCAGCCTCAATATAACATGGTTACTCAACAGTAACAGGGATCAAGAGATCCTTGAGGCTACGAACAAACTTGTTTAGGCGTTTATAAGATCACGCCTAAACACACACACACACCTTTGATATCTACATCGTGGAAGACTTATGTAAACTACGTACCCTGCCTCTCTTTATATAATAAAGAGTGCTAGGGTTTACAAAGAGATAAGACTAAATAATATAAAATCGTTTCTACATAACAAGTTATTTCCTGTATCTTTAATCATTGTAGCTTTCTCTCTTTGTCATCTTTAGTCTTTCTTGTTTCATTCTTTTATTTCTTTTGTCACATCAAATCTAAAATCCCAACAATCTTCCCCTATTTGATGATGACAAAACAAACACCGTCTTGTACGAACTTCCCTAGACGAAGTAGCAGAAGTTGAGATGTGATCATCTCCCTGAATGAAACAATCTTGTCTTCCTTGTCTTCCCCTTAAGCCATGCCATGCCACCACCACACCTCTTCCCCTTTTTGTTATCAACAAATAAGGAACATATGAAAACATGATCTTGACCACCACTAACCAATATCAAAAACTTCCAATCCAAGTCGTCCAATGTTCAAATTTCCCTCCATGAAGCTCAAATACGAATAATGAATCCAAAACAATAGAAACTCCAACTAGCAGTAGTAATAATGATCAACAATAGAAAAAATCAAACACTTCCCCTCGAGTGATGCATGTACATAAAATGATTCTTCAAATCTGTAGGCTTTATGTATTGTTGAAGAAAAATAATCATTACCAATTTGATGTTGAAGTAGAAGAAACCAACCTTGTGTCTTATGCCTTGTACTAAATACGATTTCGAACGTATACTTAACGTATAGGGAGACCGCAATCTCTTGACAACAACCACTGAGCACAAATAACGTAACTCCTTCAAGTGTTTTGTCAATTCGTAGTCACTTGAACGAACAAACAAGCATCTTTAAACGATATGTGGACGTTTAAGATATGATAAGACACAACCTTGATAAATTTCACTGCACCATCAAAGAAGCAACAAAAACTTCTCTTCTCCAATAAGAAAATTAACTCGAGCCTTTAAATCATTAATGAACATAAAACAAACTCCTTGTGTGTGTGAAAACCAATAACTATACTTACTTCCCCTCACTGCTCGTAAATTATGCAAGTATCAATCGTGTAAATCCAGCAATAACGTAGCAGCAGAAAGTAAGTCCAGCAGCAGAATCAATATGCGTAGCAGCAGAGTGATATATGTCGAGCAGCAGAATGATCAAAGCTAGCAGCAGAATATTATAACTAGCAGCAGGATATATCAGACGTAGCAGCAGAGTAAAATATATGCAGCAGCAGAATAAAGTCCAAATAGCAGTACTGTGTAATATGAATCCCAATTAAATACCAGCCCCACAAGTCAAATAACAGTACGATGAAATATGAACAGCAGCAGCCTCACACTGACAATACTAACCGATCCACAACCCACTTCAATAGCAGTTCAACAATAAAGAGTTTGACCACAGCATGCGACAAAACAAATTAAATTCATCCACTTTCAATTCACCAATCAGATCCACGCAACAATGCAGAATACAACAAAAACCGAATAATGAATTTATTGTTGCTGTCATCGAATTGTACGAGGTATCCAATTTAATAGAACGTGATAAAAGACGACAAACACAAGACCCCACAACCAGATCAATTTAACAAATTTGTCCCACGCGCCTTTTCAACAGTAGCAATTTATTGAATTGATATACGAAAAATCGATTAATGAATTTACCTTTTGTATCTTGTCGCTAAAAAGAAAAACAATCGATACCTTAAAAAAAATTTCCTTCGATCATCAGATCATCTTCAAAACTGCTTTCTGTCGACACCAATAAACTTTGTGAATCCCTAGGTAACGAGCTCCCCAAGCTCTGATACTACCTATAAAAACTAAGAACATGGTAAAGATAGTTTCTTGGATCGTTTTGTGGAGTTTGTTAGACTCCTTGGATCGTTTTGAGCATCTAGGGTTAAACAATAACAATGATAATAACATGATACGCAGCGGAATTAAACAAACATCAAAGTTATTGACACAAAGTTCTCACCAAAACATCACTTCAATTATATTAATAACCTGTTATCTAATCTATAACAAGGATCAATGAATTGATCTTGAAGTGAAACAAACTAAACCCTAGACGTTTTCTATGACAAACGTCTAGAACACACACACACACCTTTTAGTAATCTACATCGTGGAAGACAATGATAAAAACCTGTACCTCTAATTTCTTTATATAATAGAAATTAGGGTTTACAAATACTACGAAGGACTAAAATATAAATCTTCTTTTGCAAATAAGTCCTTCATGTTTCATTCTTTCTTGTTTCATTCTTTATGTTTTGTATCATCAAATCCATAAACCCAACAGCCTTTATATCAGTTAGATGTGAATAATGCTTTCTTGTATGGTGATCTTGATGAGGATGTTTATATGGTTTTGCCTAAGGGTTTTAATGGTGGTGATAACACAAAAGTATGCAAGCTTAATAAGTCCCTTTATGGACTTAAGCAGGCTCCAAGACAGTGGAATGCCAAGCTTACCACTACCTTGGTTGAGCATAGTTTTGTTCAAAGTAAGTTTGACTATTCTTTGTATATTAAACAAAAAAGGGTATGTTTTTGTGGCTTTGCTTGTTTATGTGGATGATATTGTTATCACTGGGAATGATGAAACTGAGATCAGTAACTTTAAAAAGGTTTTGAGTTCTAAGTTCATGATAAAAGATTTGGGCGAGTTAAAATATTTTCTTGGTATTGAAGTATTGGGAAATGATAAAGGAATATGTATGTCTCAAAGGAAGTATTGTTTGGAGTTGTTGCATGAGTATGGTTTGTTAGCTGCTAAACCAGTTGATACCCTTTGCCTGAGAATACTATTTTAAACTGTGTTGAGTCTGATAAAGACAAGTTTTTGAAAAATATAACTAACTATCAAAAACTAGTTGGAAAATTGATATATTTAACTAATACCAGGCCTGATATTAGTTATGCTGTTCACTATTTAAGTTAACACATGCATAGTCCTTTACAATCTCATCTTAAGGCTGACTTAAGAGTTTTGAAATACTTGAAAGGTTCACCTGGGTCTGGTCTGCAGTTTAATAAGGAGTCAGATCTTATGCTTAGGGCTTATGCTGATGCAGATTTGGGCTAAGTGTCCTAAAACTAGGAAGTCTGTTACTAGATTTTGTGTGTTTTTGGGTAACTCTCTTATTTCTTGGAAAAGTAAGAAACAAGCAACATTGTCTAAAAGTTTAGCTGAGGCTGAGTACAGAAGTCTTGCTTCTGCTACTTGTGAAGTTATCTAGTTGAGAAATTTGTTGCACAGTCTTGGTCTTAAGGACTTGTTACCTGTGGATATTGATGCGTGGTTTTGCAACCTTACAACAGGTTTTACCTCTCAAGGGATCTCAAGAGGCTTACAACCCCACCAGGCAGTGTACCTGACCGATGTAGTATAGTGTAGTGGTAAGTACGGGGGATTGATCGTTCTCCACAGGGAATAGTGTTTGTTAGGTATGAAAGACTACTCTAATAGGTCTAAGGGTGAGAGAAGATTCTTTTTATGTTTTTATATTTTTTTATGAAAGCAAGTAAAATCTCGGGTTTGAAGGAGTGGGCAGAATTAGTTGCTAGTCAACTAACCCAAATAACTACAAATGCAAATAAAATAAATAACTGAAAATAAAAAGTTGGTGAAAACTTATGTGTAGAGAAATGTGTTTACTTAGATTTCCTTACTCCCTAACTATCTTTTACCGGTTGATTAGTGTGTATTAGTTGCGTGGATGACGGGTGTATTCCTTAATACCAATCGTGGGGTGGCGTACGTACTTCCCCAACTCTACAAGCTCCTACTTCACTCCTATGTCGAGCCGGCTAGGAAGCTCCTAACATGGGATCACTAGAATTCGCTTGTGCATTAAATACAACCATAAAAACCTTTAGTACGCATTTGGTTCATGTTTCTTAAGACGTTCAAGCAAGTTACCGAATAGGAAGTTAGCCAGTTTTCTTAAGCCTAACATAGATAAACAATCATCCAATACAACTAATAACACACTAATAACCAATAATCAATAGCTAGGTTTCATTAGATCTAAGCAAACACAAGATAAATCTAGCCTAACATATTAACCAAAAGACAAGAACAAGATAGAATCAAACAACACATAGACATATTGAATGATTAATTGATAACTTATCTTCAATGTAACATGGAAGATCTCAAGGCAAAAAGCCTTGAAAAAGATGCTAAAATTGTCTTAGGGTTTTCTCCCAAAAATTCCACACTAAGTTCTACACTAATGACAAAAAATTAGAAAACTATATATAGACTTTTGGATCTGACGGCGTCACGTTATGGAGTGTGACGCCGTCACCTCGCCGCTTCTAGGGTTCCCGGATGACCTTCTTGACGCCGTCCCTCTTTAGCTCTCCAAAATCCGTTCTGGCTTATCAAGGCTTGACGCCGTCAGACCTTGAACGTGACGCCGTCCCTCTTTGAATTAAGCCGTGACGCCCTTGATCAGGTTAAAGCGTGACGCCGTCAGAATTCACATGCAATTTTCACTGGCTTATCATGAGTAAATTTCACATCCACCTTTTCTTGCCAAGCCATGACGCCGTCCAGGGTTAAATATGACGCCGTCAAAGGTAACTTTCAGCCGATTTTTGAGACTTTGTCGTTTTCTTCACTTTAATGCTCCAAAAACGTCCAAAATGCTTCCTTTTCCAGATTTCTCCTCAAAAGTACCTAAAATGACAAAAGGAACGATTTAGGGCGATATTTGATCAAATAAATACGATTTAGGGCTTAAATGACCCCTTAAAAGCGGTACACTTTTCGCTTCATCAAATACCCTTACACTTGAGATTTGCTTGTCCTCAAGCAAATGCGCTTTTATTCTAATCAAAATACAAGTTAGGGGTCATTTAATGCTAACATAAAAGTAATTACAACAAATATTCGTTCCACTTTAATCATAATAAGCACGGAGATTATAAACTAGCACCTCACAAGTAGTGTTTAGATACTCACATCTCTCAAGTGTCATCAAAATAAATCTCATAAATGGAAACGGATAATATCTCTCACTACCTGTCATAGCAAATAGATTACCATAGGCTTGGGAAAGGATCGAAAACCTCCTCCACTAGGCGTAAGCACCTAAGATAAACTATCAAAGAGGGCTTTTAAATGGGTTATAACGTTAGGTGTAGGGAAAAGGAAAACACGGTTTTGTTGGATAAGGGATATTTTACTGATGGCGAGTTAAAGATCTTGATCAATTACATGTACTATACAATGCTGCTAAGCCAAGACTCGACTCAATCTTAAGCTAAAAACAAAATAACAAAAACATAAAATAAACATAAAATGAAACGGGATGGTAGTCCGTATGTTTTTTTCTATTTTTCTTTTTCTCATTTTTTTGTATTTTTCTTGATTTTTTCGATTTTTTTTTTTCATACACTCTTGCCCTACCATCCAAAATAATACATCATAGGGGCATTGCATTCCCCTTACACTTGAACTTTTACATAACTTTACAAATAACTATTCTAATGACTCGAATTAAGATAATCGAAAAACTTGGAGTACTTTTAAAATATTTAGCACATATGGGGGTAATAAATGATGTTCTTCCCCATTACTCCATTACACTAGTACTTTACCCATGAGTCCCAATCGTCCCAAAACAATATGTACAAGGATATGACTCGACTTAGCAACCATGTAATCAACTAGATAATTAACTTGGGTTTAAACAAATGTTGTCACAATAATGCACTAAAAATGAGTGCATACAAGGTAGGCTAAGGCGATTTGGGTGTACATTTAAGTGGGGTGTAAACAAATTCTTCCTTTAAGTAAAATGCTTAAAGGTTGAAACGAAAAGATAGGCTCTGAGGGGTGTACTAGGGGTATCGTGTACTAAAAATGAGTACAACGCAAAGGGTGTGGGAGAATTACTTGACTAATGTAGCCAAAGTAATTATAACAAAAACACAGGTGTAAAACAATGGGTTAATCCTAATGCCTCTTATCATGTAGTAAATCTAACTACACGAATGTAGTCTCACTTGTGGCCTTGGAATGGTCCTAACGCAAGTTCTAGAATCTAAGTGCTACCGGTACACACATCATAGCATAAATGCTTTTCCTACCAATTCTAGGGGCGAACCTCACATATTTGGGGGTGGAAAATTTTTTAGTGGTACGGTTTTGTGCTAGTTATATAACTCCTATCCGTGAGACACTCATTAAGATCAAAGTTTCACTCCTAAATGTTGTAAAAAATTTTAAATTTGGCACTAAAATTGCCCTAACAAGTATTTCTCTCAGTTTTATTACACATCTACCATCAAACAAACAAAAATCAAGCGCAATTGTATTCTCTAAAATCGTACTTTTACCCCCCCTTACACTTAAGATGAACATTGTCCCCAATGTTCAAATAACAAGATGTAAAAGTAAATAAGGTAAAAGAATGAAATCAAATACTCCCCTGATTCGTTCGGTGGATAATGAAGTAACATGGTTAAATCTTCTTCCAAGGTAATGTAGAAGCTCCAAGACTAATGCATCGCCATAAGCTTGATTCCACATACATTTCCTTGTCCAAAATAACCTGTTAAACCTGAGAAAACAAACAAGAAAAACCAAAGCATCAAACCGAACAAAAACAACTCACAACTAGGTGTAATTCCAGACTTAGAAATAAAACAATTAAAGATATAATGCTTGCGGAATGAATGTTTTGCAGATTCCTGGAGTTTATAAGTTAGAGATTTAATAAAAACTTTTTATGATTCTGGTAGAAAAACAAAACTTTCAAAAATTTCAGAAAATTAAAACCTGACGCCGTCAGGTTGTAAGGCCTGACGCCATCAGAAATGATCTGACAGAATTCTCATGTTAAGTTTCCGGAAAATTTCTGGAAAAACCTATACCTTACTTCCTGGAATTCCTGCAAAACTTCATTATGACTCGATGCAAGCATTTGACTTAAACAAATACTAATATGCATGCTTATATCTCATTGTTATCGTTCATGTTCAATCTTGTTCTTAAAAACAAATTTGGATTTCCCTTACACTTATCTTTTGCAAAATACCTTTATATGTAGTTAAGACGAAGTTAAAAACAAAATAAAGCATTTTCACAATTTATATTTGAGACATGAACAGTAAACAAAAAGAATAAGAAATGCATACGGAAACAAATAAAATTAAATAAACAAACAATCAAACAAAGAAAGCAAATAAAGCTTGGGTTGCCTCCCAAGAAGCGCTTGTTTTTGTTCGAGTCATGAGCCTGACTCTACCCTTATTTAATGGATAAAGGAGAGGTTTTCCCTACACTTAGGATTAAGTGCGGGTGATAGTAGCGATACACACCAGCTCGGTAGGAGTATGCCACGTGAGGAAAGAGTGGTGGATGAATTATATACTCAAAGGGGTGTGCTCCTTTCATCATAACCTTGCCTAGTTCACTTTGGTCAATGGGTGATTTTGAGTTTCCTCCTAAAAAGGGATCATCTTCTATCAACTTCGAGAGATTCCTAGTTGGGAATCCATCTTGACCTAATAAACCCGGTTTAAACCCATAATGTTTCTTGTGATCAATCATGAATGGGTGATGTAAGTATGAAAGGTTTTGGTTCACTCCTATGTCAGCTTCCTCTCTACAAGGCTTAGAGTCTACTACCTTCAACATAAAACTACTCGGACTATATGGTTTGATGGGTGGGTCGGGACCTAATTCAATTCCTAAGTTCACATCTAAGGATGGAAGATTAGGTAAAGGTTTTGGTTTAGGCTCCGGTTCATCAAAACTAGGAACTTCCATAGAACTAAAAGAAAGGTTGTGGCTACAAGTATTCAAACCTATTTCTTCTAGTTGTGTTTGGTCCAAGGGCTCTACCTCTATTGGGGTTCCTATAGTCTCCTCAACTTCTTCCGGGTAAGTCACGGGCGGTGTGTGTGCCTCAAATGATGGTAGGACTTGTGGGGTACTTGGTGGGCTTATGTTACTTACCTCATCATTCCTTGTGTAAAGATCACCTATATCCTCATCATGTGTTTTAGTAGAATCTAACCCTAACATTTTCCCTAGTATCTCAAGTGCTTCTCTAGGCATCTCAACTTCTATATCCGAATCATAAGGATCATCCTCAATATTCTGACTGCTATATTCAAATTGCCCAAAAGATTCATCATGTGTTTCTTGAGATTCATCGTCATCGATCATAAAACCTAGGTCTTTTTGATCAATGTGATCATGCTCGGCTAGATCCTCCATCACATCAAGATCACCTAAGTGTTCACCCTGTATTATGGTAGTGCCTAACCATGACATGCAGCTAGGTGGCTCAACTCTACCCTCATCCTCAAACAAACTTGTTTCATGATCCTTGAAATTTGTGGTCAATTGACTTGTATTAATGTTTGTTGGGTTGTCTACCATATAATAATATTGGGCACACTCTTCAATAGCTTCCCATGCTTTCTCAGCACTTAATTCCCTAATATCCCTGCCGGCAATATGGTAAATGTCCCTTTGGGCATGTCGGTCGACATGATTGTAAAAGATTTGAGTTAGGGACCAAAAATCGAAGTTATGATGAGGACTTTTTGGAGTAAATATTTAAAACGAGTCCATGCATCATAGAGAGGTTCATCTTTATGTTGTTTAAACATCAAGATGTCATATGGAGTGGGTGAATTACGTGGTTGGTAGTATGGTGGATTCGCGTTCTCCATAATGGTGAACGGAAGAGTCAATGGAAATTACGAACAAACACACAAAGAAATAAGATAGACTAAAGAAAACCTAGAAAAATAAAATAAAAATCTCACTAGAAAGGAATCTAGTGAGTAGACCTATAAAATAAAAATTCAACCTAAACAATAACTATTCCCCGGCAGCGGCGCCAAAAACTTGATGCGTGGTTTTGCAACCTTACAACAGGTTTTACCTCTCGAGGGATCTCAAGAGGCTTACAACCCCACCAGGCAGTGTACCTGACCGATGTAGTATAGTGTAGTGGTAAGTACGGGGATTGATCGTTCTCCACAGGGAATAGTGTTCGTTAGGTATGAAAGACTACTCTAATAGGTCTAAGGGTGAGAGAAGATTCTTTTTATGTTTTTATATTTTTTTATGAAAGCAAGTAAAATCTCGGGTTTGAAGGAGTGGGCGGAATTAGTTGCTAGTCAACTAACCCAAATAACTACAAATGCAAATAAAATAAATAACTGAAAATAAAAAGTTGGTGAAAACTTATGTGTAGAGAAATGTGTTTACTTAGATTTCCTTACTCCCTAACTATCTTTTACCGGTTGATTAGTGTGTATTAGTTGCGTGGATGACGGGTGTATTCCTTAATACCAATCGTGGGGTGGCGTACGTACTTCCCCAACTCTACAAGCTCCTACTTCACTCCTATGTCGAGCCGGCTAGGAAGCTCCTAACATGGGATCACTAGAATTCGCTTGTGCATTAAATACAACCATAAAAACCTTTAGTACGCATTTGGTTCATGTTTCTTAAGACGTTCAAGCAAGTTACCGAATAGGAAGTTAGCCAGTTTTCTTAAGCCTAACATAGATAAACAATCATCCAATACAACTAATAACACACTAATAACCAATAATCAATAGCTAGGTTTCATTAGATCTAAGCAAACACAAGATAAATCTAGCCTAACATATTAACCAAAAGACAAGAACAAGATAGAATCAAACAACACATAGACATATTGAATGATTAATTGATAACTTATCTTCAATGTAACATGGAAGATCTCAAGGCAAAAAGCCTTGAAAAAGATGCTAAAATTGTCTTAGGGTTTTCTCCCAAAAATTCCACACTAAGTTCCACACTAATGACAAAAAATTAGAAAACTATATATAGACTTTTGGATCTGACGGCGTCACGTTATGGAGTGTGACGCCGTCACCTCGCCGCTTCTAGGGTTCTCGGATGACCTTCTTGACGCCGTCCCTCTTTAGCTCTCCAAAATCCGTTCTGGCTTATCAAGGCTTGACGCCGTCAGACCTTGAACGTGACGCCGTCCCTCTTTGAATTAAGCCGTGACGCCCTTGATCAGGTTAAAGCGTGACGCCGTCAGAATTCACATGCAATTTTCACTGGCTTATCATGAGTAAATTTCACATCCACCTTTTCTTGCCAAGCCATGACGTCGTCCAGGGTTAAATATGACGCCGTCAAAGGTAACTTTCAGCCGATTTTTGAGACTTTGTCGTTTTCTTCACTTTAATGCTCCAAAAACGTCCAAAATGCTTCCTTTTCCAGATTTCTCCTCAAAAGTACCTAAAATGACAAAAGGAACGATTTAGGGCGATATTTGATCAAATAAATACGATTTAGGGCTTAAATGACCCCTTAAAAGCGGTACACTTTTCGCTTCATCAGATATGTTTTGTGATACTAGTGCTGCAATTCAGATTACAGCCAACCCAGTTTTTCATGAAAGAACCAAACACTTAAAGTTGGATGTGCATTTAGTTAGAGAAAAAGTGTTTGCAGGTGTTATTAAAACTATTAAAATTCACACAGACCTGCAGATTGCTAATATCTTTACCAAGTGTCTTGGACAGATGCAACATTGTTTGTTTTGCAAAAAACTTGGTATGTTTGATATGTTTGCAGGTGCTAGAATAGCAAGCTGGATAAGAGTGAAGATGATAACAAGGAAGCAGGTTTATCAGCTTGAGGAGGGGTGTTAAAAGATATATTCAAGCTTCTAAAGTTCTAATACTTCAGGGACTAAAGATGTCAAAGTCTAAAGTTGAGTACAGCTTAAGTCAAGGTTTGGAGCTGTTTGATAGAGTAGAAAGATGGAGGACTAGACAGTAACTATTGGCTATATAAGCCATATTTCATAACCCATCATTCAGTCTCATTGTTTTCACTCTCGTTTTGTTATCTCTTTTGTCTAAGTATTGGTCTGTTAGGTTGATATCTGCCTTGATATCTGCTAGTGTAGTATTAGTTCTTTGTCACAACCAATCTCTTTATTTGGTTGTTGTTCTGAGTGTTTGAATGATATTGTAGTGAGGTTGATTGGTGTCCTTCTAAAGGAGATCAATCTTTGTCTTTGTAACTGTTTGGTAAGCACCCGTTTGGGGACTTATCTACTTTAGCTTTTGATAATAATATACACCAGGGGGTGGTTGGCTGGGTGTAATAGCTTGTTGTTGTGATATGTTTACCATTTTTACAAACTCCAGCCCATTGACCATCCTTCAAAAGTTGAAGGCCTTCTATTTCTTTGTCTTGCAACTGAACTGTAATTGTTGTTCCATCAGCATGCGGCTTGAGTCCAAAGACACTGTCGGCCCGTCGACAAGGAGGGTAGTAGTTAAATCTTACATGCATCTTTGCATTCGTCCCATATTGGTTCAAGAAGCAATTATCCTCCAAGTTTAACGATCTAGCCAAAGCTTTAAGGACAACTTTGTTTATCAACTTGATTTTGGAGCTATATTCATCAAGAACTTCCCTGAGACGTCACAACTTCAATTTAATCGTAAGTTTAAGAATTGGGCTCTTTTCTTTTTCATGATTTTAAGAGACAAAACATTGATCAAACTGATAACTGGACTTATATGGTTTTCTCACTTGCTACTTCTATAGAAACATCAAAATTGATGATTCACTTCAATTCTTTAGATCATACGATTCATTGTTGGACCGATAAAAAAAGTGATTTATGTGGTTCGGGGGGTCGGGGAAGCTCAAAGTAAAGATTAAACATGGTATTATTAGATTAAAGAATGGGGAAGGTGTGTGTGCTTTCTAGAGAGAGAAAGGAAAATACACACACACCTTAATGATATAAATGAGACATCCAACCTTCCTAGTTGTGACTAGGAAGGTATTTATACAAGAATACTTACCTAACTTAGCAATATTGACTAAACCAGTCCTTATACATAGAAAGAAATGCAATTCCCGAATATGACTTTACTTTAAGGCTAACAATCTCTCCCCAAAGTGATGTCATATGGGAATTGCTTACAATGTTCCCTACAAGTAAAATTAAATACAAAACATAAGCGCAGCATCTCCGAGAATGGTATTCAAACTTCATTACTTCTTTTAGCTTGCTGAATCTTCTCAGCTGTCATCTCTTTACTTGCAGAAGAACAATGTGAGCAAATCAAATTAGGGATTAAGTCTGGCTTTTCACTCTCCCCTAATTAGTGCTCTCCCCCAAACTGACAAACTTTCTGACGAATGCCCTAAATCTGATGAAGTCTTTTGATGAGTAAATGCATACCGTCTTTAGTCTTCTAACACGCAGCGGAAAATGTAGAGCAAACTATAGACTCGACCTTCTTCAAGATTGTCCATTCGGGGGAACAGAGTATCAACATCTTCATCTCACCAAATGCATCCCAGTTATCTTTCATATGAAAAATCAGCCCGTAACGTACACATGAAATGATAACACCAAAGTAACAAGTTGAACCACTGATCATCTTGATTTTGTTGCCCGAAATTGGTGAAGGTGGATAAGGTAGAAGTACGTAGAAAAAGATGAGAAGATAAGGATATAGAATCAACCAATCTCCGATACAAATCGTTTCATAAATCATTAAACCCGATCATGTGAACTTGTTGTGCGTCCTCGATGTACACATTTCTCTCCCCTGATGGTTACGATTTATCGGAATCAGCATAATGATGTGTACGTGAAGCATTAACTAGAAGCGCTTTATCATAAATCATATCAGCTCGTGAGAAGATGTAGATAAACCCAATCTACTAACAATACCATTTAAAATGTCTAACTCTTTACCAACCCCCTTTATAAAAAACAACGGCTGTCTTTAGTAACCACATGTGAAGATAACCCAATATGACGAAATTGAGAATGAAGTAAAATCCCCCAGATTTGTGACTTAAGCTTGTACTATCCTGTGACTAAGAACGGTGTACCCTATACCCCTAACAAAAGTGTAATAAGCACAATCCCTCTTGACATATCCTCAACTGCGTGAGACACTGAGCACTACAACGTAACTCCTTAAAGTGATAGCTACTTTGTGAGTATAGAGAGAAAGAATCACAAAAGTAACTAGATATCCAAGTCTTCGTCACCATTAATATATGCCCAAACAAGTCATCTTCGCGGGAGGGAAGAAAGAAAGAAGATGAAATAAGTACACGCATCCGTAAAACCACACTTCAAACCCAAATAAATATTATCGAATCATCCCCGCAGTCACAATTGATATTCATTGAAAACTTTAGCCGTGAAATATGTATCCCCGTGAAAATTTGTGAGACTAAAATACCACTCATTTACTAAGTATTATCAAAAAATTTATCCAAAAAATGAAAATTCAGATAATAATTTTGATAGTCTAATTTATGCTTATGTATTACTGCAGTCCAACCATATCATAGCCCAATCTAAATCGAATCCAGTCCAAGCAAAATACACCCCGATCCAATCCAATTACACACATACATATAACCTGTGTACCCTAAATCTTACTCATTTAAACAAACCCTAAACACACTCTCCTTTTTAGTCTGCCCCCATCTCAACTGCTTACCTCCTTCTCTCTCTCATCAAATCAGTTAACCCATCCATCATCATCAAACTTATCTCCTCTCAGACCATCACCCATCATCAACAACTGAACACGAAACCTTTCTAATTGATTATCACAATCACAAACATAACCATACCAGTTGTATATGTTCTCTGCTCCAATCGAATCAAGAAATGATCTTACGTCTTCAAGATCCATTTGTGGGTCTCGGGTAGGTGTTAATTGTTTGTTTTGTGTTTCATTTGAACAAACCAAGAAAAAGAGAATGACATAATTGTTATTTTTCTTTATCTTTATGTTTCGGATAGTTGAAATGAAGCTAGGCTTCAAATAATGATCGATGATGTTTGTTTTTCGTGTGAGAGGCCTTTAATGGTCTTGATGTATCTATGATTACCACGAAAAATGAGCTGAGATCTTTCTGTTATTGTATTATGTTTGGCTCGAAGTGATTCAGATATAGGATTTGGTGTTGTTGGATTTTGGTTTTGTTTGTGGACCATTTTTGGATCAGCTAATGTTGCTTCTTATTCCATTTGTTCGTTTAAGACTATGGACTGATGATGGTATATAACTGAGGTCATTGAGTTGGTATTAAGGTTGTGGTCGTGGTCTGCTGTTCATTTTCATCTTTTTTTTTGAATTTCGATAAGTGGTTATAGAACCAATTCCGACGACATTGACTATTTGACCTGAGCAATTGCGATAATTAAGTACAATTCCGACGGGTCAATTCCGACGGATCAATTCTGACGGATCAATTCCGACGGGTAAGTCCAATTCCGATGGTACTTATTGAATTTCTTTACAAGAAATCGATTTCAATTTCGATGAACTAGGGTCTGTCGGAATTACTTTACAAGCAATTCCGATAAAAGAGGGTTTTGACTTTTTTGACCATCAATTCCGACCATAAATTCCGATGAGTTTTCCGACCAATATTCAGACCTTTACTTTGACCAGTTTTTCACAGAAATGGTACAAAAAAAGTCACAAAAAGATGATATTGTTTCATAAAACTGTTAAATATGAAACTGATAATGAAAAGTTGAGACCTTTTTTTGACTATTTGGATACATAAAACAATATGAAAGCTGTTACCAAAAATGTAGGAAAAAAAAATTTCGTATCTAAAATTTGAGGTAAAAACAGCATAAAAGATGATATTCGAATCCACACAAATCATCAAAACAACAAACCTGGCTCCTTATACCAATTGTAGGATCGATAATACAATGTGATTTATGTGGTTCGGGGGGTCGGGGAAGCTCAAAGTAAAGAGTAAACATGGTATTATTAGATTAAAGAATGGGGAAGGTGTGTGTGCTTTCTAGAGAGAGAAAGGGAAAGACACACACACCTTAATGATACAAATGAGACATCCAACCTTCCTAGTTGTGACTAGAAATGTATTTATACAAGAATACTAACCTAACTTAGCAATATTGACTAAACTAGTCCTTGTACATAGAAAGAAATGCAATTCCCGAATATGACTTTACTTTAAGGCTAACAGTCATATTATTTTCTTTTATATTGTGGTGAGATTTTTTAAACGTTGAAGAAAACTTGTTGAGGTATGGGCTCATAATATATATATATATATATATATATATATATATATATATATATATATATATAGGGGAGGGTTATTGTGAGAGAATTCTTAAAGTTGAAAAAATAAGAACCATTGTGGACCGTTAGATCATTGTATTATTGTTAAATGAGATTAATTATTTATGAATGGCATTTCTGTAATTAACAAAAACTTTAGGGGCATATGTATCACATTGTAAATAAGTAAAAGAGCGGGATAGTTTGTATCAAACCACACCTATATAACTGATAAAATTTACATAAATGCAATTTTTTGGTTGACTAATGGTCAAAGAAACAGAACCACCAGCACTTACCATCAACTTGCTCATTAATGTCTGATTTTTTTACAATTTTATAGGAAACACCGAAACACCAATTAATTTTCACCTTTATATTATTCTTTTTAAACATACTGTTACACAATTAAAAAACCACCATGGGATGTATCTTCTTCAAACAAAGTATCACCTTTATAACTCCGACCCAGATTTACAACAAGTTCTTATACTCCAACTAAAAAAACAAAAACTGATACATCTTTTCAATAACTATGAACTAATACACCATTAAACAGATCAAAACCTTTATAGCAAATCTGGTACATAAACAGATTCCGGTACACCGGATGTATTGTGTACAAAATCTGGTACATAAACAGATACCGGTAGACCGGATATATTGTGTACCAAATCTGGTTCATAAACAGATCAAAACCTATTTGCAGTAGTTGTATACAAATCTGGTAGATAGACATATCAAAACCTATTTTGCAGCAGTTGTATGCAAATCTGGTACATAAACCGATGTTTGACACATAAACATATCTGGTGTACCGGCGACGGCAACAACACCACTAAAAGAGGCGCTGTGGGAAACTTCTAAAAAATTAAAACAAAAATACATAAATGTCCTAAAATCTGATACATCCCTTCTAAAAAATTTAAAAAAAAAAAATACAGATCTTACAAATAAAATCTAAGCACAACCCAGTTCGCACAATACAAACCGCCGGCGATACTTTGGTCACAAACTCATCTCATACACAAACTGTTTGGAAAGAAAAAACTCACCGCCGTTACTAAACATAAACTAATCGGAACATATCTAAAAAATTCACCGCCGTCACTTATACCCATCTCATAAATGAAACTATTTGGCACACAAACCCATCTGTGTATCAAATCTGGTACATATACAGGTCAACACCAATTTAAAGCAGTCGTATACAAATCTTTTTACAAACAAATCAAAATTGAATGGTGTACCAAGAACCCTTTTTTCCTAAATCGAGTGTTCACAAAACCGGATCAGATTCTCACCATCTTGATACACTGGAAATGTGACTGGTGTACCTAGAACCGCCGACGGTCCGTATAAAAAATGTTATATTTTTAGATATTTTGATTATTCGACAAATCATTTGATTTTGATTTCGACTAGAGGTCTATCCTAACTTGAGGTTCTCATTTGTTACTCCGGCGGTTGGGGTTTAGGAAAAAAAATCCAACTGACATTGGTTTCAACCCCAAAATCCGACTGATATGGCAAAGAAATTTGAGTGAGATGGTTGGTCGAGTTTCGTTGGTTTGTGAAAAGGATTAGATATGGCAACGAAAATCCGACTGATATGGGATGGAGGAGACATGGGAGGGAGGATAGATGGGAGGCTGGTTATGTTTATTAGGGATTGAAGTGGTTATGTTTATTAGGGGTTGAAGGGGTTAGAATACCTATAATACCCTTTTTGCTATATAATTAATTTTCAGTTTTCATTAATAACTAAATTCCACTTGTCAATCAATGAATGGGTTCTCACTTTTACAATTATAAAAAATCTCTCATTTGATCTAGATTCTATATATATATATATATATATATATATATATATATATATATATATATATATGTATGTATATATTATTTTAAAATTGTATTGAGCATAATTACCTGAAGTGAGTAGGATTTTGAGGCCAAAATTGAAGCTTTTGTTGGTGTTTTGGTCTAAAAGTGATATAAAGCCTATCGACCCAATCAAGAGTTTGCTGATCCAAGAGAATCACGTCATTCCCATAGCCTTCAAAATCATCTTCTGCTCTTAAGCATTTCTTCTTATCCTCCATGGATGATCGGAAAAAGAGTCTGCTGATTTCACGAACTTTCTCCAAAAACGAGCCTTCAATTCCATTGTTAATTGCCTGTAATCTCTGTTTGAAAATTTAGTGCATTTGAGGGATGAGTTCACACCTGGTAATGGGTTTGGAGGTACGGAGTGTACACCCATTTAGGTCCCTGAACACCCTGACTCAATTAAGTGGTTTGTAGTTCAGCTGATAATGTAAATGATAATGCTGCTGATGTAGTTCATTCCTGCTGCTAGCATTATCATTCATGCTGCTAGTGTATCAATTCTGCTGCTAGCTTTATTGCTGCTGATGCAAAACAATTCTGCTGCTAGCATTGGTGATACTGCTGCTAGTACTCTGATGCTGCTGCTAGTACTCAGATACTGCTGCTGAACTATTAGCAATAGATTCTGCTGCTAGCACAATTTATTGTGCTGCTAGGCATGCGATTCTGCTGCTGGTTATAACCACTGATTCCTACTATTATGGTATAATTAATGGGCCGTTAATTATACATAATTCCATGGGCTAGGGTTTGAGTAAACTCTATTATAAATAGAGATCATAACTTTACCGCATGTATATACAGAATACAAACCCTAAACACTTGAATACGTTCGGTTCTTGATTTATGCCTAAAACAAGAACATCACTTGGTCTTATCCCATAGAGATATTCGTGTAACCCAGGCATAGGGTCGAATAGTTTCTATAGGAAAGTGATTACACGATTTCAAGTGAATATCCGGTACCTTGTTTATTGATTATCTTCACCCTGTTCTGGGAACACCACGACACAACCAAACTAACAATCAATAGAAACTATTTCTGTGATAATCAATGGCTGCTACTATGAGGCATATGGCTGCTAACTTTTCCAAACTGGAAAAGATTGAAGGTGTTGATTTGAGAAGATGGCAAAAGAAGATGCACTTCTTGTTGTCAAGCATGCATGTGGTCTATGTTTTGACTACACCTATTCCTCAAGATTATGGGGATGATGCTACGATGGAACAGATGAGGAGCAGAAGAAAATGGGAGAATGATGACTATGTGTGCAGAGGATTAATTCTCAATGGCATGTCTGATTCTCTATTTGATCTTTATCAAAATGTTGAATCTTCTCAAGAACTGTGGGATTCCTTGGAAGCCAAGTATATGGCTGAGGATGCATCAAGTAAGAAGTTCCTTGTAAGTAATTTTAACAATTACAAAATGGTCGATTCTAGACCTGTCATGGAATAATACAATGAACTTCTTAGTATACTTGGTCGTTTCACACAACACAAGATGAACATGGATGAGGCTATTTCAGTCTCTTGTATCATCGATAAACTACCTCCTTCTTGGAAAGATTTCAAGCATATGCTAAAGCATAAGAAGGAGGAGTTAACTCTGGTTGAGTTGGGCAGTCATTTGCGCATTGAGGAATCACTCAAAGTGCATGAAAGTGACAAGCCAAAGAGCAGCACTGCTGCTGGTCCATCAGTTGTCAATATGGTGGAGCATAACAACTCCACCAGGTTCAATGACAACAAGGGCAAACGTAAGCATCAGGATAACACCAAACCTGATCCTAACAAGAAGTCTAAAGCTACTTGTTGGAAGTGTGGTAAAACTGGACACTTCAGGAAGGATTGTAAAGGTGTTAAGATTGGCAATAAAACCAATGGATCAGGCACAAGTGGATCTGGGAATGGTAATACCAACTCCCTAAAAGGTCAGAATATATTTAATAAGTATTTTAAGATTTATTATGTTACATATATATCTGATGTGTACTTTGTGCAGGATGATGATGTTGCGTGGTGGGTTGACTCTGGAGCAACAATTCATGTGTGTAAAGATAGAGGCTGGTTCAAGACCTACGAGTCAATGAATGATGGTTCTATTCTTCATATGGGAAATGAGTCAACAGCCCTGGTGCATGGAAAAGGATGTGTTGATTTGAAGTTTAGTTCTGGAAAGATTGTTTCTCTGTTTAATGTTTTACATGTTCCTAATATTAGGAAAAACTTGGTTTCTAGTAGTGTTTTGAATAATTGTGGTTATAAACAAGTAATTGAATCTGATAAGTATATTTTATCTAAACATGGTATATTCATTGGTTTTGGTTATTTATGTAATCAGATGTTTAGACTTAATATTGTTCATGATATGGTTGATTCAGCTTTCATGTCGACTTCTAAATTGAATGATTCAACCCTTTGGCATGCTAGACTTGGCCATGTACACTTTAAAAGGATGCAAGATATGTCTAAGGATGGGTTAATCCTAGCATTTGACATGGACACTGAAAAGTGTAAAACTTGTATGATGAACAAGATAACTAAGAAACCATTTCAAAGTGTAAAACGTGAAACTAATGTGTTGGAACTGATTCATAGTGACTTATGTGATTTGCATGCTACTCCCTCTTTGGGGAATAAGAAATACTTTGTGACTTTTATTGATGATGCTTCTAGGTATTGTTATGTGTATTTGTTGCATACTAAGGATGAAGCATTAGATAAATTTAAAGTACTTAAAACTGAGGTTGAATTGCAACAAGAGTCTCTAATCAAAAGATTAAGGACTGATAGGGGAGGTGAGTACATGGATACTCTGTATTTCCAGTCTGTTGGTATAATCCATGAAACGACTGCCCCCTATACTCCTCAGCAAAATGGTATTTCTGAAAGGAAAAACCGAGTGCTGAAGGAAATGGTTAATTCCATGTTGTCCTATTCTGGGCTGAGTCAAAGGTTCTGGGGTGAAGGTATGTTAACAGCTTGCTATTTATTAAATAGGGTTCCCAACAAAAGGAACAAGACAACCCCTTATGAACTCTGGACTAAAAAGAAACCCAACCTGAATTATCTCAGGGTTTAGGGTTGTAGGGCAGTTGTGAAACTCCCTGATCCAAAGCTAAAGACTTTGGGTGAAAGAGGCATTGAATGCATCTTTGTTGGATATGCAGAGCATTCCAAGGCATATAGGTTCTATGTTATTGAACCTAATAAATCTGTTTCAATTAACTCAATAATTGAATCAAGGGATGTTATCTTTGATGAGAATAGATTCTCTTCAGTCCTTAGACCAAGTCAGAGGATTCCTAATGGAACCAATGATGTTGGTGTATCAGAAACCTTAGATGAGGTCCCTGATGAGGTTGTGGAACAACAACCTGAACCTGAGCTCAGAAGGAGCACAAGGGTTAGGACTCCAAAAACCTTTGGACCTGAATTTCAATTGTACTTAATTGAAGGAACAAGGGATGAGGTCTGTGACCAACACTCCTATTGCTTTAATGTTGAGGATGATCCCAAAACATTTGATGAAGTAATGAAGTCCCAGGATGTTGCTTTCTGGAAAGAGGCAATAAATGATGAGATGGACTCCATCATGGGCAACAACACTTGGGTGTTGACTGATCTACCACCTGGTTGCAAACCTTTGGGTTGCAAATGGATTTTCAAAAAAAAATGAAGGTAGATGGAACTGTTGAAAAGTTCAAGGCTAGACTAGTCATTCAGGGCTTTAAACAAAAGTCAGGAATAGACTATTTTGATACATATACCCCTGTGGCTCGTATCAGTACCATAAGATTGCTGATTGCTTTGGCATCAATTCACAATCTGATTATACATCAGATGGATGTGAAGACAGCATTTTTGAATGGTGAATTGGATGAGGAGGTTTACATGAACCAACCTCAGGGCTTCATCATGCCTAGCAATGAAAACAAGGTGTGCAAACTGATTAAGTCCTTATATGGACTAAAACAGGCACCTAAGTAATGACATCAAAAATTTGATGAAGTGGTTTTGTCTAGTGGTTATTCACTTAACCAATCTGACAAATGTGTATATAGCAAATTTGATGAATCTGGTAAAGGAGTCATCATTTGTCTATATGTTGATGACATGTTGATCTTTGGCACTGACCAAAATCAAGTTGACCTAACAAAGGAATTTTTGTCATCAAGGTTCTCCATGAAGGATATGGGGGAGGCTGATGTTATCCTTGGTATAAGGATTAAACATGAAAGTAACAAAATTTCTATCTCTCAGTCTCATTACATTGAGAAGGTGTTGAGGAAATTTAATTACTTTGATTGTACTCCAGTGAGTACTCCTATGGATACAAGTGAGAAGCTCTTGCCTAATACTGGTAAAGCTGTATCTCAACTTGAGTATTCTAGGGTGATTGGCTGCTTAATGTATGCCATGACTTGTAAACGACCTGATATTGCATTTGATGTGGGAAAATTGAGCAGATATACTAGTAATCCTAGTGCTCATCATTGGCAAGCAATTCAGAGGGTACTGAAGTATTTGAAGAGAATTATGGATTATAGTCTCTCATATACTGGTTATCCTTCTGTATTAGAAGGATACACTGATGCGAGTTGGATCAGTAACACTGAGGACAATTCGTCTACTAGTGGCTGGGTATTCCTACTTGGTGGAGGTGCAATTTCTTGGGCATCCAAGAAGCAAACTTGCATCACCAGTTCAACCATAGAATATGAATTTGTGGCCTTAGCTGCTGCTGGTAAAGAAGCTGAATGGTTGAAAAACTTGCTTCTTGAGATTCCATTGTGGCCTAAACCTATAGCACCTATTTCTATCCGTTGTGATAGTGCTGCTACATTGGCAAAGGCTTATAGCCAAATGTACAATGGGAAGTCTAGACACTTAGGTGTCAGGCATAGCATGATTCGTGAGCTTATCATGAATGGGGTGGTATCTATAGAGTTTGTTAGATCTCAACATAACTTAGCTGATCACTTGACGAAGGGTTTGGCTAGAGACTTGGTTTTAAAGTCTGCTAAAGGGATGGGTTTAAGTCTAACTTAGTAACTGAATGCTAAGACACCCAACTCCCTCCTGAGGAAACTTTGGAGATGAGTTCAATGTGGGAAGCTGAACATTTAGTGGAATGGAGCACATGTTTTATTTACATCCCAAGGTTGTGCTAAGAACCTGCTGAAAAGGAGGATGAAGTCTTTACTTCTCAATGGTTAATTTTATTTGAAAAAGTGCTTAGCAGGAGCATGATTAAAAGATGAACCACCTATGTAAATGTTGAAGTTTTGCCGCTTCAGGAAGCTTTTGGACTTTTAGCTTTTACAACATTTATGAATTGGATATGGACACATGGCTTGTATAGTGTCAGGAGTATTTAAGTGTTTGAAAATATATGTGTATTTTATCTTCAGGTATTCAAATGGGTTGAAGGGTTCAATTCTTAGAACACCCTGATTCTCGAATATTTGAACGTGTAATGTACTAAGATGAGAATTCAATCTTTAAGATATTTTCATTTATGCATATATTTTGTTTTGTGTTTAATTTTTCATGCAAAAGGAAGTGAACTAAATTTGGAGAGGATTGTTGGAAAATTTAGTGCACTTGAGGGATGAGTTCACACCTGGTAATGGGTTTGGAGGTACGGAGTGTACACCCATTTAGGTCCCTGAACACCCTGACTCAATTAAGTGGTTTGTAGTTCAGCTGATAATGTAAATGATAATGCTGCTGATGTAGTTCATTCCTGCTGCTAGCATTATCATTCCTGCTGCTAGTGTATCAATTCTGCTGCTAGCTTTATTGTTTCTGCTGCTAGCTTTATTGCTGCTGATGCAAAACAATTCTGCTGCTAGCATTGGTGATACTGCTGCTAGTACTCTGATGCTGCTGCTAGTACTCAGATACTGCTGCTGAACTGTTAACAATAGATTCTGCTGCTAGCACAATTTATTGTGCTGCTAGGCATGCGATTCTGCTGCTGGTTATAACCACTGATTCCTACTATTATGGAAACTATTATGGTATAATTAATGGGCCGTTAATTATACATAATTCCATGGGCTAGGGTTTGAGTAAACTCTATTATAAATAGAGATCATAACTTTACCGCATGTATATACAGAATACAAACCCTAAACACTTGAATACGTTCGGTTCTTGATTTGTGCCTAAAACAAGAACATCACTTGGTCTTATCCCATAGAGATATTCGTGTAACCCAGGCATAGGGTCGAATAGTTTCTATAGGAAAGTGATTACACGATTTCAAGTGAATATCCGGTACCTTGTTTATTGATTATCTTCACCCTGTTCTGGGAACACCACGACACAACCAAACCAACAATCTCAAGACGAACTTCATGAACATATATATCCACTATCATAATAATTAACTTACAAAACATTCAGAAAAAAATAATTTCTTTAAGCCCTAAAAAGAACTCTAAGCTAACCAAGTGAGAACATATTACAGCCATCCGACCATCACAGTTTCCTTGAATCTTGCCATTCACTTAAGTAATAATTGAAATAAATGCTATTGTTTTAATAGTTATTAATCTAGCTAGCGTAATCTAAAGACTATAGTATTTTTTACGCTCACCATGTTTGTGATTCTTACATGAACCTGACTACATATATAAGAGAGCTAGACCTGAAAACAGCCCCAAGTGGAAACAACTGATTTAAGCTTATCGAGCTCAAAAGGAGATGAAGTCAAGAGGATAAAATCAATAACAGGAACATCCGCACTAGGCACAAGCGACAAACCGATGCCACTGAAATCTTTATATTCTTTACGGACATATCTTGCAGGCAGCTGGTCAAAGTCGGATGATATTTGTTGAAGTTGCATGTTCATTGACTCATGGTTCTCCATGCATACTAGCATTTGTGGATTGGTATTCAAACCATGGTGGACAAAGGTATAGATTTGTATCAGCTATAAATTGTAGATATGCATCAGCTATAAATTCAATCTGCATGCCTCACTAGTATCTAAATTTAGCTTATAATATATGTTAAAAACAAAATTGTTCAAATAATTACATAGATAGTTGAATAAAATGATTTTGAGAATCGGAGATTTTATGCATTAGAGCAAACGGTGTGGGAAATTTCATGCCTCGCCGTGCCTACGTGGACTCCTCGCCTTCGCTCGCCATGGTACCCCCTCCTTCGCCGTGAGACACCTCCTCGTCTGCACGGCGAGGATATCTTCTGACATTTAAACGTTATTTTATTCCCATATTTAATTTCAAACGGTAATATTACCGTTTAATATATAACGTTTTTTTTTTAATACAAAAAAAACTTAACACACTTCATTACACACTATAAATACCATATCATATACACATACTTTTCTCACACAACTCTTAACAAAAAAACCACCAATACTCTCATTTTCTCTACATCAAAAAAAAAAAATAATAAAAAAAATAAAAAAAAAATGTCGCAAAATCCAAACGAAGGCGGGGGTATTTCACGCAGCTCCTCGCCTCAAATCCACAACAATACGGGGGGTCGTCAAACCCGTCTACCCCCTCATCACAAAATTCTAACTCCTCATCGCCACAAATTCCTCCGTATGGGACGCAATTGCCTCCCGAGGCAATTTACCAAAACCAACAATTTGCGTTTCAAGGATTCACAAATTACCCCCAACAACGATTTTCTCAATCTCAACCACAGTTCTATAACCCATCGCAGCCTTCATGATTTCCTATACCACAACCAGATCCTCAATTCAAAGTACCTAAACCCCTTGATCCGTCCAAATCACGCGAAAAAAAAAACAATGGCTAAAAAATCCAAAAAAGTCGTGCATTTGGCCAATGACGATGAAGACGACAGCGGTCATCTCGAGAATGCGAAGGAAAATTTCGAACAACGCTTTGCCGGGAAAATGTTCGTATATGTTCACGTGTGGGATATTTTGAGAAAGTACTCCAAATGGGATGCGGAGGATCCGATTGACATTTCATGTCTCGAGGATATTTTTGGTCCTGACAGACGTCCTCTCACGAAGGCGCCTACAAAGCGCGGGCTTCAAAGAAACAAAAGTCAACTTCAACGTCGAGCGCGGCGAGCTCCGGTGGGAGTCAAACGAGTTCTTTTTCGGGTCAATTATCCAAAAAATATTTGCAAAAAGCGGACGTTCAAATGGCCGCGTACGAGGCGAGGAGGGAGAAGGAAGTCAAGGCGTTGGAGATGATGGAGATGAAGTTTCTGATGATAGATCCCGACATGACCACACCGGAAAAAGCAACTATCATTCGCAAGAGGCAAGAAGAAATAATGAAGAAATATCAAAATGCCGAGTAAAATGTTTAAGTTTCGTATTATTAATGTTTGTTTATCGTGATTTTAAGTCCCGTATCATTTTTTTTTCTTTTCGTATCGTTAGTTTATGTTTCGTATGTGTTTAAATTTGATGTATTGTATTTTTATTTTTATGAAATGAATTTAGTTTATTTGGATATTTGAATTAAAAAAATAAAAATAGATAGTGGTGGGGCCCAAATGAGTAAGTTGTGGTATGTTATGGGAAGAAGGTAGAAAAGGGAGGTATGTCATGGTGACGTGACACCCCGTGGGGCTCGAATGAGGAGATTTGACTTGCCATGATACCTATTGCTCTTATAAAGACACTTTGGACTTTTCAACATGCTTGACCTGTTGTCCTTTTATGTAATTGTTTTATTTATTTATTTTTATTTTTATTTTTTTTGTTTTGCTTTTTTTTATCCGTATGAAATAAGTACAAAACCCAAATCGACGGATTCATAAGTGTAAAAGAGAAAATAATGCCATAGGAAATGAGCTGAGGTGAGCTGAGCACGACTCCACGATATTAGACCATGACACCAAGTCATACAGCAATTTGGTACCATGATCCTGTTCCATGGTTTTCAAATGTTGATACCCAACAAGCCTGGTATGTATATAAATTTATTCACATGCTAAAAAACTGCTATAAGTAAATCCACCATAAGCATAGGTAAACCTCATATTGAATTGAGAAAATCTGATCACATATGTATCTGTACCAATTTCTGGATTTAAGATATGCAGACAAGTAAATTGAGATAACATCCCATTCTGAAAGGTGCCTTTTTACCTTTCTACCGCTTATTAGTTAACATAAACATGTAAGTATAAGTTTCAAACTCAAAACTACAAGAAGTCCAAAGTTTTCCAAATTCAGTTAAGTACTTGTAAAAATGTTTTTTTCTTCCTCTTATTATAACTAAAGAAATTATAAATACCTAACGAGGTCTACCATATAACAAAGGTTTATATTCTTCCTTTTGGTACAAAAAATAAAGTACAAAATGAAACATAATACGCTAAACAAGAAAATGCTTAAGAGCCAATGAAAAGACCACCTTCTGAAAATAGTAAAATCTTGCAAGCATCCATTGCTCTCCTACCTTGCTGGTAATTCTGGAAAAAGAAGTCACGAGAAAATGTGACGTTCTTGTATAACCTTGGAGTTTCATCCGTGACGAGCCCATCCACAGGTCCAATAACTTTTTCAGTTTGAGGCATCCAGAACATAGCCAGAGTCATCCTTTCTTTTTTTGAGTTTACACATGCTCTATGCACCGGACACTTGAATATCCCATTACTCATTATCTGCACATTTTTGTACCACTATGTTATCATATATGAGCTCCTATGTGTAAGCTTTATGATCAAACATTCATTAAAGATATATAACAAGTAGTTGCACCAAATATCATAAAATATATAATTAACTTATAGAAAGAAATCATGGATATCAGGAAATTACTGTTGCTAATACATTAACTTCTTGGTGTGAGTTATTTCCTGATATAACAAAAACTACATTATGACTTTCGATGTCAAACTAAGTAGCATCCATTTCACAATTTCACAATTCTTTCAAATACTAACAGGGTAAATATTAGCTTCTTTATTTAAAAATGGGTCGAATTGGATTGTGTTTCCTTTTGTTGGTTTTTGTGAATCATAAAATAACTATAAACACATAACCATGTATGATCACGCAGCGGAATAGATCTACATAAACATATAATTAATAAACTAAAAGAAAACGTACCTTATTGATTCCTAGCAAGAACAAGGAATCTCTTCAACAAGAACAAGATATATAAACCCTAATTGGGATTATATATAGATCGAACACCTCCAATAATCATAAGCTAAAATAAGGTTGTCACTCGTTCTTGTACACACGAGATACCAGCGTTCCAATGGGAAAAGCTAGGTTCAAGTTCACTAACAACCAAACACTTTATAAGCCCTAATAGAATCGACCAAGTTCTAGTGAACTTAAAAGAGGGTCGATCGTTTGGACCTAGAGGGAGAGAGGAGAAGAAGTTTGGCTATAGTTAGGGATTCAAGATTAGGTGAAAACCAAAACACAATGAATTGTATTTATAGCCTAAACCTAGCTTGTTCCCTAAGCCATCATGAACCGACCTCAAGCCCAAGGAGAGGCATTCGGCCGACCCAACCCACTCAATGGGTTTTTAGATCCTTCTAACTCCCTTTTGCATAATTAGTCCTTTAACGGTCGTTATCTCTAACCAGTTAAGTACTAACTGTCGTTAAGTGTTATTTAGTGAAATGAATAATTAAAATATAAAATATATTTAATTAATTCAAACCATTGGAACTCTCAAGTATTGTGTGCAATCCCGAGTCTCGGGTTCGAAACCGGACATACGTATATTAATATTTATACATAAACTCTCACACCTTTACAATGGGTAATAAAACTCAGCTAACATGAAACAGAAGAGGTCCAATGATTTGCAACCTTTTCCAAATGCATTATTAAAACATCAGATTGTTATGTCGATAATAGTTAATCATAATTAAGACGTTAGTAATTCATGATATATAGGAATTAACAAAGAAATTTAGGATGCCTTGACTAGTCAATCAGTAAACCACTCATTTTGACCCATACTAAACACCACATGCTTACCTGTTGCCCAACGAACCCAAACTTGCCCATCGTAACACCCAACTTTTTATTAATACAGTATCTTCTATGAAGTTTGATTTTTCATTACTTAATAGGAAATATAATGCCTGGCCTCAAAAGTAAAAGTGTGCCGTGACTCGAAATAAAGGTTAATGATTTTTAATAAGCATTGTTTCTTGATAAACAAACAAATTCCTTATCTTGACAAATAGACGTCTTAGCAGGAATACAAAAAGAATTACCTCCATTTGTTCACCAACATTAATTGTTAGAGCATCATGAACAATAGGAACTCGAACCCACTGATCATCTTTCAAGAGTTGAAGGCCTTCAACCTCTTTGTCTTGCAACAAAACAGTGATCGCTGAACTATCAACATGTGCTTTGGCTCCTAAGACCTTTTCGGGCCATGGACAAGGAGGATAGTAGTTAAATCGTGCACTCATACTCACAGTCGACCCGTATTGATTCATAAAGCTATCTTCCACCAAGTGTAATGATCTAGCTAGGGATTTAAGGACAACCTCACTGATACACTCTATTTTGTAGCTATACTCATTTAGAAGTTCCCTGAGAACTCGAAATTTGTTTAAGCAATAGAGTTTAGTCGTTTAGAGAATCTAAAAACGTAAGTGAAATTTTATCTAAAATAGTTTAATTAATGTACCTGAAGTGAGTGGGATTTTGAGGCAAAAAATGAAGCCTTTGTTGGTCTTGCGGAAGAACAGTGAGATAAAGCCTATCAGTCCAATCAAGAGTTTGGTTATCTGAAAAAACCGTGTCATTCCCATATCCCTCAACATTACTTTCTTCTCTCAAGTATTTCTTTTTCTCCTCAACTGGTAATTTAAAGAACTGTTTTCCAATTTCTTGAACTTTGTCCAACTACGAACCTTCAATTCCATGGTTGATTGCCTGAAATACAAAATTTATAATAACATATAGCCACATAATAAATTTCCACATATAAATGCATGGCTCCAGATTGATATACTCGTTTTCAAACTTTTTATTCATATATTGAGAAATTTATTTGTGATAATAAACCTGAAAGGAGCCCCAAGTTGTAATGGCCGATTTAAGTTTATCGAGCTCAGAGGCAGATGAAGTTGTTAAGAGACTAAAATCAACAACAGGAACCACAGCAGCCGTCTCATGGGCGTTAGTAAGGTTACCACCGTATTCTTTATCTTGTTTAGGGATATATCTTTCCGGAAGCTGGTCACAATCTGCTGATATTTCTTGAACTTGCTTCATCATTATTAAAAGTTGCTATCCGAGCAGGCAGACCAAGCTACTAACTGATTGGTTGATGAGATCAGCTCAAATTCATAAATTTAGATAGATATGATGGGTACATACAAATGCTGACATCAACTTTGGATTATGTCGTAACCCTGACCTGTCTTAAAATACTCAATTCTGAATTCTGTGCATGCAAACAACATTGCTGCAGACCAAGTCTGTGGGGATAGACTCTTATTTTTATTTTGCTCTGCTGTTCCAAAAAAAAATGTCTGTGGGGATAGAGTGTTACGTAGTACGTATTTTATAAACTGATATAAGTAATTTACAAAAAATTCCATGCGGTTAGCTCAAAATTTCGGATTTGGTCCCCAGGGGTGACAATTCTTGACAAGAACCCGACATGAAGTTAAATATGTTTGGTTTGAGGATAAACAAGTTTGGGTAAAAAAACATGTCAACCCGTCTAACCTGTTAAATAAACGGCTCGTGTTTGGGTTGAGTAAGTATTAAACAAGTCAAAACCCGTGGACCTGTTTAAATATATATAAGCCTCTAAAAAATTAAATGTATAACTTTGATTTAATTTGGATTCGGATTAAATGCATTTTATTATGTACTTAATATGACAATGAATTATGATTATAGCTCGAATCTCACTCAAATTGTTGTAACCTTATTTGTATGTTATTTATATTATTTTTGGATTTAAACTTGTTGAATCAACAAAACCGCCACCTTATTCACCGCTTGACCTAATTACTTAAACATGTTAAATGGCTTACACGTGATATGCAGATCTAGGTTATGGTTGAGTTTCTTGACACGATTAGTAAACGGGTCGTGTTTGGGTAGAGATTATACTATCCCGTCAACCCGCGAACCCTAATAGGTCAACCGAAACACGACTTGATTGCGACCCTACTGAAAACACATTCATTTGTGTAAACTTTCTCTACAGTAGTGGCTGCATACCAAATCAGTTCATAAACATGCTTCGTTTTCTTTAATTTACGTGTCAACTTCTTGAATGGTGTCTAATAGCGTATGGTAATTTTAGCCCAATAGCTAAGGCCCATACGACCATAGCATGCCCAAAAGGTCAAAGCCCATAACATACTTTGCCTGGAGCATCTCCAGGCAACTACTAGTTAAGGCCATGACAGTCTTTGGCTGGAGAATCAATCTCCATGCAATAATCGGCATAACAGTCTGTCCTCCCAGACTGTTATTGTACTATTTCCACTTGTGAACACCTCATTGGTACATAGCTAGTGCGGCGGGCATTTTGCTAGGACATATAGACAGTACCACGTACGAAGATGCCCGTAACACCATGACAGGGACAAGATTTGAGGGTTTCATAGGACTTTTTCTATTTTTAGCATTTTTTTATTATTAGGAAAGTTTGTTTCTTTTTTTACTTCTGTTTTTACTTTTATTAGTTATCTTTTTCTCTAAGATAACTTTCCCCTATAAATATGAAGTTTAGGGTTTCATTGTAATTTAGCTTTTGATTAGGGTAAATTACAAAAAAAATATCCTTATGGTTTCTCAATTTTACACTCCATGCTACTCCTAAACTTTAATTACAAAGAATGTCATTGATGTTCACACTTTGTTACAAAGAATGCCATTATCACTAACACGTGTTACTATGCCATTATCACTAACACCTGTTACTCTGTTAGAAAATCCCGTTAGTGAACCTCATGTGCATTCCATGTAAGGGTATTTTAGTCATTTTACTATTGTCGCCTATTTTACTCACCTACCTGACACTTCACTGTAGGGAAACGGTTACACTTTATTAATAAAATCTAACTTACAATAAATAAAATTAATAGTATATAACTAACAGAAAATTAAATACAAACAGAATGTAAGCAAATAAACGATAATTAAATAAAACAATAAACTAATAAAAAGACTTACTAGATCAGCAACGGAGATCAGCAACGAAGCACTACAAAGCCGAGGCACGTGTTTGACACGCTTCCCTTAAAACAGATTCGCCGTCTGTTTCCCAGGGTACAACAACCAAAACAGTAAGTTGTACTGTCGGACTTAACTAAATTGCCAGGAATTTCATCTTAAGAGATGCGTATTCCTTATGTTGGAAATCAATAATACTTATTGATTTGATGTGATGTAAACTTGTGAAATTAGGGTCTCTATTTATACACAATAGACTCCCTCTAAGTTTACCCATCCCACCGATGTGGGATTGAAAATAAACTATTTTTCCTCTTTAGTCATGGTACCGAATGACTAACTTTGAGACCCGATATCTCATTCACATCAACTCTATTTTGGACACATAAAGGCTTATTGTGAAGCTCTCTTCGAGGAGAACGCAAACCTACAAACTATTACTTATATATATGACACATACATATAAATAATTGTGTCCAAAGTTGGTCAAAAGTCACTTTTGCCAACCAATTTTCCAACAATCCCCCACATGAATGGAGATCGGTCGTAATACAAAAATTACGATGAAATTCCAATAGTTGAATCTTGCAAAGGATAGGTAGGTGTGACCCTTTGAACCTTCCCTTGTGAAATGCACTTAGCCTCCTAGCTGTCAGTAGACGCGATGTCTTTGAACTGAGTGCTGTTTATGCAGACGACAATACACTTCACACAAGACTCTCCTTAACATTGTTAAGTCCTCATAGTCATGTTCATTATGGTCCTGAACATTTGCCTGGTTCTGCAAGAGCTCTTAGGATTTGCGCCCCCCACAATTCCCTTCGAAGCGACCCTACTTCTCTCTCACATAGGTGATTTCATCTTGAATCATTAAAAACATATGCTTGTGATTTCATCTTGAATCATTATGCTTTATGATTTCATCTTGAATCATAAAAGCCATATGTTTAACCTCTCAACAAGTCACATTTATTATAGGAATGGACTAGGAAGTTACAATGTTAAGTAACTCCCCCATATTGACGTGACTTCCCCCACATTTATATGATTAGGTTGTCCTATTGAACGCAGATCTTGGGATCTCCAGTCAACTGGGTTAGGTTTTCCTTCATATAAACTCATTCCTTTAAGGGCTTTAGTCCCATTCCTTTAGACGACTTACTAACTAACTCTCTGCTTAAGCCTTTCGCAAGCGGATCCGCGACGTTATCTATTGACTTTACATAGTCAATTGTGATAACTCTAGTTGAGAGTAGTTGTCGCACTAATCAATGTCTATGATGGATATGTCTCAACTTACCGTTTTACATTGTGATATGAGCTCTGTCAATTTCCAATTGACTATCACATTTATTACAGATGGTCGTTACCGGTTTACACCATCTTGGTATGTCCTCTACGAATAAACGTAGATATCCCGAAGATTCTATAAATTTATCTCAAAAAATAAATTTAAATTCCATCATAGATTTCTCTATAAAAGTCTGTTTGAAATACTTTCAAGATTTCCATGACATAGCTTCCTACGTAGAGTCCATACATCCGCTCTAGTGGATCTAGATTCTTTTATGTAAGAATCCATATTTGCATTACTCTACCATAATATAGCAGTTGGATAACTTCTAAAATGCAATATCATAAGTATCATAGTACTCGTGTAATACTATTCAAGTAGTCATCACTTGAATTACTGGTATATTTACTAAACCTGATTATAATTTATAGATCTGGTCTCACACAAGTTATACACACATAAGACGCCCAATATTCTTTGAGTATTCAAAATAGGCAACACCTCTACCTCTATTTTAAATAGATTTCTAAAGATGTCATTGGAGTTCTAGCTAGGCCGGAATCCCCCACATTGAACCTCTCAAGAATATTGTCCTTATAGTGTTTTTAACTTCAAAACAAATCCATCTGGTTTCATATGATCTTAGTTCCAAGAACCATATCAAACAACCAATGCAGTTCTTGTCAAATCTTAACTCCAACATTTCATTAGTGGATTTTTTCATCTTGTTATCACTTTGAGTGATAAATATACCATCTATGTATAAACACACGATTACATATATACCAGTGATTTATTTTTTCAACATACATCCATTAATTTTGAATCCACATTCTAACATGACGTGGTAGAAAATTTGGATATCATTGTTTGGGAGCTTTTCCTAAGCCGTATAATGACTTAACAAGCCTACAAACTTTGCTCTCTTGTCTAGGAGCCATGAAACCCTCAGGTTGGTTCATGTAGATTTCTTCTTCTAAATCCCTGTTTAGAAAAGTCATTCTCACATACATTTTGGTAGACTTCCAAATTTCTTAAAGCAGCAATAGCAAGTACCATCCTAATAGAGGTTATTCGTGTAACTGACGAATATGTATCAAAGTAAGCTAGACCTTCTCGTTGTCTAAACCCTTTAATTATCAATCTTGCTTTATACTTCTCAATGGTTTTATCGACAACCTTTTGTAGTTGTTAGGTATAAACCATTTGTAGCCTAGTGGTTTACCACCAGGAGGTAAATCCACGAGCTATAATGTATCATTTTTGTAAAATATAATCTATTTCACATTTGATGGCTTCTTTCCATTGAGCCCCTCTTGAGGAAGTTACCATTTCTTTGTAAGAAGTAGGTTCATTTTCTACCATAAAAGAAACAAATCAGATCCAAACAATTTTTCGGTTCTTGCCTGTTTGCTTCTTCTAGGTTCAACCTATTCTTCTGGGTTGATCTTGTCTCACATCATGGAGATCATAATCAATCCCGTGTTGTCACTTATCATGAACAACATTATCATCTTAATGTCTCTCATCATGAAGGACATCATCATTTAGTTGCCTCTCATCATGGACAACTGTACCGTCTAGTCTAGATGAACATCCATTTTTCTCAAATAAATAAGGAAACACAGTTTCAAACAATGAAAGTTTTCCTTGATTCCATTATCGTATCTTTGTATATATTCAGATTTTCTGAATCATATACAAATAAATGATAAGCACTACTGTAATGAGCATATCACAAAAATATGCAATCCACAGTTTTAGGTCCAATATTTTGAACCTTGGGTGTCGGGACAGATAGACACCCCCACATTCGTAAGTACTTATAGGATGGTTATCATCCCATCCATAGTTCATAGAACTATCTTATTTTCCTTACAAGGGATCTTATCTAAAAGATAAGTAGCCGATAGAATCGCTTTCCCCCACATGCCATGGTTTAAACCAAGACTTTAATAACATGGCATAACCATATCTTTTAAGGCACGATTCTTTTCATCCAACAATTCTGTTGAGGCGTATAAGGAGCAATAAATTTGTGTCTTATTCCAATGTTTATCACATACATTTGAAAATGGAGACACATATTCACCTCCGTTATCACTTCAAACCGCCTTGTTTTCGATAATAAGTTGATTCTCAACTTATTTGTATAGATCAATCTTGTCTATATCCTTACTCTCAAGTAAGTATAAATAGCAATATTTTGTACTACCATCAACAATTACGATGAAGTACCCACTAATTACTACCTTAGTAGGTACCGATTCCAAATCACATAAAACCACGCGAATCAAGGGTTCAGTTAATTTCCGGTCAACCGAGTGAAAGGCAATCTTGTCAATTTGGCTTCAACACAAGTTTTACTTTTATAATCCGTGTTCGTTCATTTAATTAAACAACGTATTGAGTTAAAATTTACATGTCCGAGTTGGCCATGCTATAAATTTGAATTCATACTCATTTTATTAAAAAAACCATTAAAAAAAATGAATTCAGCTTAAACATTTAATGAAGGGCATAACCCGTACCGACCAAAATTTTGTTCAATGTTAACTCAAGTTTGTTTGATTAAATAAAAGAAAGCCAAATTTATTAAGAAACCATCCAGACACAAGATTCCTACGAATCTCTGGCACATACAACATGCTGGTTCACTTAAGCTCTTTTCCACATGTGAATTTCAACATCACATTTCTTTTTCCCTTGCTATTTTTCAGTTGTAGAGTTGCCCATAAATTGCATCTCTCCATTTTCTGCTGCTTTGAAAGAGTTAACCAAACTCTTATCAACATACTCATGGCATGATGCCCAAGTGTTAATCCACCATGTCGGATCCCGCCTTGGCAACAATTTTCATGTCATTCAGGCCATTTAACCCATAGTTATGGCACATAAAATCTGAATGCTTTAAAGCATCTACCGTACACATAACTAGAGTATCAGTCTCCCTTTCATCAAGTTCGGGAGCAGATCCTTTAGATGTCACTTGTGACATTCCAAACATTCTGTTAATATGAGATTCCGTTATTAGTCTAAAACTAAATTTGGAATAATTAACAACTTGATATATCAAAAAGTGTTTCTTAACAAAATGATTACATCGAATTTTGTTTAAAACACTACTGTTTTGTAAGATCCATTATACAAAACCGCTTTTAAAGAAGTCTTTCTATTAAAACAATTAAACAATATGGCATATTACATAATGTTTTAAACAAAAACAAATTTGTAATATGATTTTGTCAATCTTCTTTAAGAATATTTTAATAGATTTGTAACACATGGTCTAATTCTACAATGAAACTCAACAAGGTTTCAAAATAGATTTACTCTTCCAAAGAAACTCAACAAGGTTTCTATAGATCTACTTTCATATGCAAAAAGTTTCAAGAACTATATTTAGTTTATAATTAAACTCAACCTGGTTTAAATAAGCTAAACAAGTCAAAGAAACTTATCCACCAAAATATGATAACAGCTTATATATTATCAAATTTTGTTTCAAACAGACTCATCTTGGGTTCTAGTAATCTAATAAAATAGCAACTTGTATTTTATGAGATTTGTTTCAAAGAAACTCCACTTGGTTTCAATGAATCTGATTTCATCATGATTTGCAACCATGTTAGTAATCAACGCACCAATTATATTCACAAGATTCACTAGGGTCACAAATTATGTTCTCATCAGTTAACTTGTGAATATTTAAACACAAAAACAGTTAAAAAAAAACTGTTAAAACAATATGGTATCTAATAAACTCGACATGGTTTATGTAACTTGTACCAAACATGATTCAAAGAAACACAAAATTGGTTTCAATAAATCCAGATTTAAACAATAAAATACGTAATAAACAAACTAAAAGAAATCAGTTTGAAAAGAAACTCATCATGGTTTCAATATAAACTGATTCAATAAACTGTTTTAAAAATCATTTATAAATCTGTTAATTAAAAATCTGTTTAGTTATAAAACTGATTTTCAAAGAAACACAATCTTGGTTTCAGCAGAAAAACAGTTTGTATAAAATCTGTTAATTAAATTAATCCGATTTTAAAAAAAGTGTTTTAATTCTGTTACACAGAATCTGTTTTAAGATTGTAGGGAAACGGTTACACTTTATTAATAAAATCTAACTTACAATAAATAAAATTAACAGTATATAACTAACAAAAAATTAAATACAAACAGAATGTAAGCAAATAAACGAAAATTAAATAAAACAATAAACTAATAAAAAGACTTACTAGATCACCAACGGAGATCAGCAACGAAGCACTACAAAGCCGAGGCACGTGTTTGACATGCTTCTCTTAAAACAGATTCGCCGTCTGTTTCCCAGGGTACAACAGCCAAAACAGTAAGTTGTACTGTCGGACTTAACTAAACTGCCAGGAATTTCATCTTAAGAGATGCGTATTCCTTATGTTGGAAATCAATAATACTTATTGATTTGATGTGATGTAAACTTGTGAAATTAGGGTCTCTATTTATACACAATAGACTCCCTCTAAGTTTACCCATCCCACCGATGTGGGATTGAAAATAAACTATTTTTCCTCTTTAGTCATGGTACCGAATGACTAACTTTAAGACCCGATATCTCGTTCACATCAACTCTATTTTGGACACATAAAGGCTTATTGCGAAGCTCTCTTCGAGGAGAACGTAAACCTACAAACTATTACTTATATATATGACACATACATATAAATAATTGTGTCCAAAGTTGATCAAAAGTCACTTTTGGCAACCAATTTTCCAACATTCACTTCCCAACAAACCCCTATTCACGAAAATTGCAACCAAAGTTTCTCTTATAGTATCCATCACACAATTTAGTCACACACAATTACTTCCTTTCTAACCCGATCAAATTACACACACACACACATACACACACACTTAAGAACACAAAAAAGTTTATACCGTCGTGCACAACTTTGTCTAATATTTCGATTATGGAGATTATTATACTATCTGATGGTGATGATGATGTCACTTCGGATGATCATCTCATGGTGGATGATCATCTCACTAGGATGATGTGATCTTCACTGATGAAATGGTGGATGGGATGCTTGAATGGTCACTAAGACAACTTGCAGAAAAAACTGAAGAACAAGCAGGGTCCTCAAATGTTGTTGAAAAAACTGCAGTTGCAGAGAATGTTAAGAAAGCTAAAAGGATCGTAGAAATCAGAGGTCGCATACTTGGACTCAGAGCAACTACAGACAATGGTAATAATTAATAAAGGTAAAAGTATAGTTGGAACTTTTAGTGTTGAAGGAGAGGTTGGAAGGAGAGTTGGTGTAGTTAGAATGAGAGGTGGCAGGGTTGGTAGGAGAGGTTGTCTCGGAATTAGGAAATGATTCTTCGTAAAGATCTAAGAAAAGATGCATATATCTTTGGAATCATAGATCTGTTAAAGTAGATCAAGTTGACATAATTGTCTACATCAAAGTACATGAAATAAAATATTGAAGAGATTTACATGGAAGACTTCATGATAGGAGTCGTAAACATGGGCTCTAGCGTGATGAGGGATGGTCTTATTATCCCATCACAATGGATGAAGTTGAAATACACGAATATTATACATTATGCCCAGCGGTGAATAGGGTGTGCAAGTGGTGTGGTCGCATAGGCCCCACAATCTAAGGGCCTCACTTTATGTACTTATGCTATATATCCGATTGCCTCTTCTTTGTAAATCCCATTAGTTAAATACAACTCATCTTGCAACAATAAATAAAACGTCATTAATGGACCTCATTATAAGAAATTGTTATAAATGAACACCGTTTATGCACACCTTTAAGTTTTTTTAGTTTTGATGGGGCCTCTGTTTAATTTTCGTCCGGGGCCTCCAAATTCATTTGCCGGCCCTGATTATGCCTCGGCTAATCTACGTTACTACACTAACACTAATCTGAGGTTCATCGAAATGTCAAACTACAAAATTAGAATATTGCGCTTTGCGAGCGAATGTGGAGGTTATGAAATACAATTCCCAACTTCTGTTCGATCTTGGAATTGAGAATTATAAGGAAATGCAGTGCAATAAAATGAGTGTAAATTCTAAATTACTTTTGAGCCTAGAGCTCAATAAGATAACTGACATATCCTTCGCAAGTTTCACTATATATATGTGATTTAACCAAAAAAATATTCTCAAAGTTCACACAAATAAAATATGGTTGACTCTTTTTACAAAGCTCACGACTATTGTCATGCTTTCATAAGCATGTACCTGACAGTTGACTTCATTCACATGATTCAAATTTTGATAATTAAGCTTAATATTAAAGATAATGGAACTATATAGCGGTTCTAAATGAATTAAAATATGCAGTATGTTCATCTTCATTTATAATTACTATGTTCTATTTTAATATGTTTAAATCCGTGAATACTTTACCAAGAATTCTAAATGTTCATAGTCGGTCCACTTATGGGAATAAGATCGAATTAAGACTAATATGAAGTTTTGGTTATATTTTATTTTTGATAAATTATATATCGCTACTAATGAATATTTTGTTGAAACCAAATTCATATGTATTTATTGTTGATAAATATTGAATTGACCCAAATATAAGATATACTATATGGATCGACGTCAAAAAATCTTGAAATGGTTTGTCTCCAAGTCCTTAGACCTGAGGTATATGTTTGCATTTAATTGTAAGCCATATTATGGTTTGATATGTCCAAACTCTATTTGAATAAGGTATGTTATAACGAGCATGTTAGGTATAGTATGGAATGCATGAGAGTGGGCATAGAGTCAAAATGAGATTTGTTCCTCTAACTGTTAGATATTAATATTATTAGGCCCCTCAAAGAATAGAATAAATGAGTGTTTGGCCAAACCCAGGACATCGACTGATTGATGATCAATGATAGATTGGAAATCTTATTCGCATTTTGAGAAATAAAATGTTTAAAATGAGAAAGACTGAGATCCATAACTCATTGCTAAATGGTATTAGCAACAAAAGGAAATAATGATAATTAACCATTACTATCTGTTGTAGCTCATAATCACTCTTTATCACACATATGTATGCCACATTAAACACAAGAGGATGGGACTGTGTTGTATATGTTGGATCATATGGTATATAAGAGATAGAGAGAAGTTTAAGCTTTTTCTATTAAACACACAACACACACAGTGAACCACACCCTCACAAATGAGGAGATAAGGCTTTAAATATTACAATGTTTTGCCCTAAAGGCTTTTGTGTGGGCTTGTGGGCTTTAGCTCATAGATTGGGCTTTTACATAACTTTCTAACTCTAATACAAGCCCACTTTACACAAAGTTCTAATACTAGGAATGACCATCACTTTAAACTATAAAATTAAAGCTAACAATCTCCCCCTAAGGGATGGTCATTCAAAAGATGCACCATTTGATTAGGTCTTTAGACTTCTGGGTCTTGAACTTTGTGATTCTTTGTTCCTTCATGCATTGTGATCTTCATCGTATCGCCTTTTGGATTGTTCTTTGCCTTGATCAACATCTTCATGTATTCACAGCGTCGTTTCTTCCAATGTAGATGTTGAGACATACGATGATCGATGGACATTCTTCAGTACCTGCATAAAACAGTTAGCAATAAATCGTCCAGTGCTTGCAGGTTCAGATCTCATTTAGACTCATACAACTTGTATCCTTTTTGATGAACACAAGTGTATTTCATTGAAAGTGTACCTAAGAGATCTTTGATGAATCTCATGGCTCTAGACTCAATTATGTGCGTTTTGGTTTTAGTCGTCGGAGGCATGGAGCAGAGTTCCACCTTTTCAATATCAACTCATCTCGGAGTGAAAGGTCGATAGATTATGCATTGATCTCCATGAGAAATGAAACAAATATCTTTTAAGAGATATCTGAGTGGCTTGGAGGGGTTGTGCGACGCGTCACTGGATCCATGACGTCTTGTCTTCAATATCAGTATCACCTTAGTGAGTACCAATAGCAGATGTATTGACCCGGTTTCTGACCTAAGTTTTCATGGAGGGCTATTTCTTTTCACCCTTTCATTAAACTTTTCTTTTTCATTCTTCAACCCCTTCTTTCTCCTTTCTCATTTGCTCCTTTTTTCAATCTTACCTAAGGACTTCTAATTCTAGACTATTGGAATTGTCCTTGGGTAGATCCCTCCAGTTCTGGCGGATCATTAGACATTACCTAACCATAATCACCTTATTACTCCATGATTATCCTAGATTTGTTGATCGCATGCCATAAAACCATTTTGTGAAAATCTCTCAAAGCGTTTATGTATAAAACACATTTTGGTTAACAATTCAAGAGTTTTGCATTTTCGGAAATACTCCCCCTTCACATATGCTCATGCATTTTTGAAATAAATTGCACATGTTGGGTAGAGTTCTCACATTTGAAATGACCGATTTTCAATGAACATAACCTTCGCGAGACACGCTTACATCACTAGTTACACTAGCTTGAAATTATTACCCGTCCCGGTCATATTCAATGATCATCTCTCGAATTGGTACATTCTACTCAGACAAGTCCTTTGCGAGACACGCTTACATCACTGGTAAACCAGCTTGAAATTATTACCCATCCTGGACAAGTCTTTTTGATAACAAATAGTTGATTTCGTCAATTCGAGGGTTAAAACTGAGTCTGTCTTTGAGATTCGAACCATGATCACATTTTAATCACATTTCTCCCCCTCAAAAATAGCATTTCGATGGTATTTTTGATACCGTTTGATTAAAATCATTGTTTTTGGAAAGCTAATAGGGAGAAACGGTTTTGCATGAACTTTTTGGAACAAATTTCTTTTTGGAATACTCCCCCTCAAAACTTGCATTGGTTTTGACATTTTTGAAAACTTTGGAGCAAGTGGGGAGTAACGATTTGAAAATCTTAAGCAAAATTTTTAAAAAGATTTGAAAACCTTTTGATGAATTTTGAGTAAAATTTTGCTTAAGATGAAGAAGTTTGGTTTGATACACTTTGCATGAAAACTTCTTATTATTTAGGATTGTTGCAATAAAGTGTACAACAGGGTCCTTTCTTTGAAAAACGGGTTATACACTGTTATGTGTGCATAAGCCAAAACGATGAAGCCCAGGTTGTAAGCTGAAATACTTACAAGCCATTGATTTTTAGGATAAGCGCTCGAAATTTTTTGATGAAGCACTTTCCTTTCTTTGAAGATCGGGTCCTGAACTGATGTGTTCAGAAGCCATTGGGTTAAGCTCGGGTTTCGTACTGAAGTATACGAAAGCCATTTAGATCAGATTAGACAACAACCTTTGGAACCCATTTGAGCACTGCACCAACGGGTTTAGCATGTTTTGCAATCCATTTGTAAGTTGTGTCAATCTGATTCAGAGAAGTTGAATTCCAACGAGGACTGAAAACCGGTTTTTCATTTTGAAATAACGCTCGTGGAATCAATGGAGATTTAACATCCTTTATCAAAGCAGAGTCATTTTTGTGTTGTAGCGGAAGCATTTCAGAGTTTGAAGGACTTTGCTTTGGTTTCTACACTTGCTTTACCCGTGTGAAGTGAGAGCGTGGAGTTTGAAATCTTGGAGTCTCTTCATGAGACATGTTTGACCTTGAAAGCTTTTGAGGAGTGAGCGTTTCAGAAAATCTTGGTTTCTTCGAAAACTTCCTTCCTTTTTGCAAAGAATAGGTTGTAAACTGAGAAACCTTTTTCGAAAATGGTTTTGAAGATTCACCCGTGTAAACCTTCTTTGAAACACTCACTTTTGGTGTTGAAAGATTTGAAACAGGAGATTTGCCTTTTGATCGATGGAGAACATCAAACTTTGCTTTTAAGGCATTGTATGACATTCGCATTGTATTCTTTTTGAAGAAGATCTTGAGATGCCAATTTAGATTCCAAGGAAGCAATTTGTTTCAAAAATTGATCTTTTTCAGCTTTTGAATCATCCATTTTACGTGCCAATTTCCGTTCGAAAACAATATTTTCTTTTTCAAGTCTTTCAAAATATGTTTCGAATTTGTTTGTTTTGTTGAAAAGATCAGTTTTGGCATCCTCAAGATCGTTTGTGCGTTGAGCTAAAAGCGTTTCAAGCTCAAGCACTTTTGTTTGAAGCACATGATTTGCATTTTCCGTTTCTGTTTCAATATCAGGAGTGCAAGAATCAAACAGGGGATTTGGAAAGGAAACTTGTGTGAGTTGAGACTCAACCTTTTTCTGCTTCATTGATTCAATCTTTTGCAAAAACTTTTCAAACTTTTTGTCAGCGAATTCAGACAATTGAGACTTCAAAAATTCAGTCTCTTTTTGTTTTGTGATGGATTTTTTAGTCTGAACGCGTGAACGTTTGATTGAATCAAACAGGTTTTTGTAAGTTTGTTTCAAATGCTCATTTTCCTTTTGTAATGATGCCACAACATGTTCCAATTCAATATTTTTTGTATCAAGTATGTCCAAATCAAACTTGATTTTGACATCATCACAATTTTCTTCACAAATCTTTTCCTTTTCTTTGAGCACTGTTGTCAAAGGGTTTTCAGAAGAAGCAATTCTTTTTGACAATTCTTCTTTGACTTCAGCTACTTCTTTTGAAAGTTCAGTGATTTTCCTTTTGAAACAAAGATTTTCAGATTTCAAAAAATCCACATTCTCATGCTCATGGCAGACAGACACCGATTTAAGTGACTCAATTTGATTTGTGAAAAAGTCCTTTTGAATATCAAATTTTAAGCATTTTGCATCAAATTCGTCTTCAAGAGAATGGATGTACTTTAAATCTTCTCTCATTTCAGTGACGAGAAATTTTTCAAAGTATTCAAAACTTAAGTTGATATTTTTCACTAGAGGTTCAATCTCATCTTTTAAATACTTACAGACTTCCCTTTTTAGCCAAGCGTCTGATGACATGAGATTATTGTAGTCACTATTGGTGTATTGTTGTTTCGACCAAATGACCTTTAACGTGTGCTCAATGTGATTTTTAAGATTACAAAACTGTTTCCTTGCTTTATTTTGCCATAATTTAGCATCATAAGTAGGCAAGTTGAGCTTCTTTGAAAAATCTTTTCACATTTGTGTCTTTTCTTTTTAAAGGTGCTTTTGGTATTTCTGACAATTGTATACAACCATACACAAAGCCTTGGTACGAGAATGAGCTTTTTCTTTGTTTGACTTTTAAGCGTTTTTCCTTTTCCAATTTTTCATCTTCTTCTGACATGAACAGAGCATCAGTCGGCAAAAATATATGTTCCACCTGATCTGTATTTTCAAAACCAAGTCCAGATTTTCCTTTATGAACTTTTTCATCTTTAGGAAGCATCATTTGAAGAGTTTGAGCACTTTGTCCTGTTTTTCGAAGTTTTGTTTCAACATTGTTTGCTTGTTTCAAAAGCTGTTGATTCTCATTCTCAAGTTTTGTATTAACAATCTTAATATTTGACGTGGTTTCTTGAAGTGCGGAGTATTTAACTTTTAATTCAACGTTATCTTTTAAAAGCTCTTGGATCCTTGTGTTAGCGGGGCCCATATTTGTATCCAGTTTTTTAATGGAAAGTTTTTCACGTGACAGGGCATCGCTACACTCAACTTGAAGTTCTTTATTTCGTTTTAAGATTGGTGTGAGAACATCTTCATTTAATTTCCGAGTTTGAGATTTAAGGTTTGAGATTTCAATGTTTTTGCTTTTTGTTATTTCTTTAAATTCCTCAAGCTCTTTGGACAATAATACGTTGGTTTGCTTAGTTTTACGATTGTCCTCTTTGCACTTTTCAAGTTCATTTTTGAAATTATCGATTAAAGAAGCAAATATGGCATGATCTTGATCATGAGAAGATCCATCCTGGGCAGGCTCACCTCCATTAGGATCCATATCTGGAGTTGTAGGAGTGATATTACTATCAAACCGATTCACCACATATGTGTCACTGATGGACTCAGGATGCGCAGGATGTGTCTTGTCATGAGCAAACACATTATCGAACAAAAAAACATTATCATTATCATGTGAATATTGTACCGTAGCCAATATTGCTATGTCAGATGAAGATCTGATATGGTCAGCCTCAGTATCCCAAACAACTTCATTCCTGTGTGTACCATCAGCATCTGAATCGTACCTTGGAGTACTGCTTTCAACCTGCTGTTCTGACGATGTGTCACTTCCCGTTAAAACTGAGCTAACATCAGATGTTGTACCCTCATCGACTTTTTCTTCTTTGTTTGCCTCTTTCTCGTTTCCCTCTGATTTCTTTAAAATCCGTTCTCTTTCAATGTTTTTCTGCTTCTCAATCTCATTAAGCTCAGCTTCTTCTTCAGCAAGTTCCTTTTCAAGTTCACTCATGGTCTCGATACATTGGGTTTGGAAGGTTTTGAAGTCTAGCCAAAATCTTTGGGAAAATGCATTGAGAAACTCTGACTGAGTCAATATCCATGGTTGCTGTATAATCTGGAGTTGAGGTTTGATCACTTCAAGAGCTTCCTTGCATTTGTGAGTATAAAGTTCTTCTTCATTCAGTAGCTTTTCGTACTGATTCAGGCTTTGTTTGAGTGGATTTTGGAAATGATGAAATTGGATTCTGATGTAGTATTCAAACGCCTGATCGAACCTTGAATCATACCCAGTAGTATTGATGACCTTTTCAACCTGAGTCTTGAACTCTTTAAACGCTTTCCTTTACTTTCTCTCTTTCATCTTCATTTCCTTTTCAAATTTAGCTCCAATGTGTGATAAAGTTGATCCAGGATCGTTGCAACGAAATAGGAGATGTTGTTGTTGAAGGTTGAACTCGGTTGTTGTTGTGAAGCCTTGGTTTGTTGTTGATGATCGATGAAGTTGAAGGTTTAAATGAACGAAACAAATTTAAATAAAGTTACAAAATTTGATTAGAGTATAATTAAGACAAAGTCAAAAGTTTACAATTTCGACAAAGTTATGTAAATTACAATTTAGATAAAACGACAATTTCTATAGAAATTTCAATTTGACCACAATTTATACAAATTATGGTAAAATGTCAATTTAGATAGAAATATATCCAATTTATATAAATTGGTAATTTATATAAAATCTAACACTCTTATACAAGAGAGTAGATATCCGTTTGTCGAAGTATTTTACACTCTTATACAAGAGTTAAAATACCGAGTTCACTTTTGAGTTGACGAAATTACGTTCGAATCAAATCCTTAAAAGTTATTTAACTTTGAAATCGTTTTCCACAAGTGCGAGGGCCAAACTGTCAATTCTGAAACTTCTTGAAGGCTGTTGAAAAGGACAGGGACTGAAACTGACAATTCTGAATACTTAGTGTTTTGTCCGATATCACAATTCCCTTTTTGTCCGATATCGCAATTGTGTGACGTCCGATATCGCAATTGCTCAAAGATCTCGGACAGAACTGAAAGGTGATTTGCGATAAAACTGATGAAGGCCGAATTGCGATAGAATTATCGGAAATCGAATTGCGATAGAAATGTCGGAATTCAATCCCGATAGAATCCAGGCTGTGAATTGCGATAAGACCTTTCAGTTCCAATTGCGATAAAACTCGCGAATTGCGGTAAAACGCTGAAATTTCACTGAATTGCGATAAAACGCGCTGATGAAGCCAATTTCGATAAAATGCACTTTTCAACCACTTTTTGTCCTTTTTCCTTACTAGCCCATGCTTTCCACTGACTTCTTACACCTTTTATGAATTTTCTTCACCCACTTCTACCAACTTCTTTCAATCAAATCTAATCAATAATGCACTATCTTATCCAAAAACACAAACAAATCACACTTTTTGGATACTTGTCGATCTAGGACTAAGAACAAACCACAAGTTTGATCTTCCAAACCAAGACTTGAATGAAGAACTAGTGAAGCTTCATGACCAAAGTCGTTAGTACATAAAACAACCACAATTTACTGCCTTTGATCTTCAAACTTGTGTGCTATCTTTTGATCTTCAAACTTGTGTACAACAGCCACACACAAAGGCCACGTTTCACAGAAAACAAAACACAAAAAAATGTATTTTTCAACAAGATTCGAACACAAAAACTCCTACCTCGAAGCTAGGCTCGTTGATACCAATTGTAGAGACCAAGAATCGTGTTCTTCACCTTCTGGAGGTCGAGGTTCATGAAAATAGAAGAGATCCATGATAGTTTTAGTGAGGGAAAGGTAGAGAGAAGGTGGAGAGAAACCTTAGATATTATTGATATGTTGGATAAGGATTCACAGCCACACCCCACAAGTGAAGACTTGTGGGGTATTTAAATGCCTTACAAGACAACTATCCTAATATTACATTAACAGTCCCTGCACTTTATGCATACTAGTTGTCTACTCCAATTCACGTAAATATCGCTCAGCTTCATTTCTAACAGTCCCTCCACTTGTTGTAGCTCATAATCACTCTTTATCACACATATGTATGCCACGTTAAACACAAGAGGATGGGACTGTGTTGTATATGTTGGATCGTATGGTATATAAGAGATAGAGAGAAGTTTAAGCTTTTTCTATTAAACACACAACACACACAGTGAACCACACCCTCACAAATGAGGAGATAAGGCTTTAAATATTACAATGTTTTTCCCTAAAGGCTTTTGTGTGGGCTTGTGGGCTTTAGCTCATGGATTGGGCTTTTACATAACTTTCTAACTCTAATACAAGCCCACTTTACACAAAGTTCTAATACTAGGAATGACCATCACTTTAAACTATAAAATTAAAGCTAACACTATCATTCAATGATAAGTTCTGAGAACGAACAAACTAATGATATAGTTAAGGGCAACGAGCTGCTGCTAGCGGTACTCATTGTAGGTATAGTTATCTAGATGTTGTGCCATGTACAAGTGAGTGTCTAATGGAATTATGTGCACGGTACAACACATAACTAATACTGTTAAGTGTATCATTGGCTTATGGAGCCACACACTTACACATACTAAGATCTTACTTAAATATGTATGCTTTATATATTTCACGACAAAGGTGCACGAGATTGGGAACTCGGGAAACTAACTAAGAGTGTTAGAGTTAACGAGTACTGAGGGGAATGACCAACCTTGTGTTGCAAAGTTAGTCACTTAACTAACTTAACTAGTGATAAGATCAAGCCTTTCTAGTTATTTTAGGAAGAGATCACCAAAACTCCTTTTAAAAGGGAATGAGCCATTCATTCGTTGCAACCTAATTGATTTAGGTCTCTCTACTACCCCTCCTCAAAATCTCGGCCGAACCAAAAGAAGGACCGACCTCATTGTTTTCTTCCTTTTTGATTTCGATCATTAGATGTCGTCTATTGATGATACAATGTTGTAGTGGTGACTAGCAATCAAGGGATCTATCTAAAGTGCTGGTGTACTTACATAATAAAGCTTGGAACCTTTGATTCGAGAAGTGTTCTTGTTCTTGGGTTATTGATTGAAAGATTGGTTATAGGTTAGGTATCCGGGAACCAATATACTACTCATCCGATTTAAGATTTAAGTTTCTTGTTTATGATTCATATCATTTGATAATTATGTTGTAATTATCAAAAGCATGAGTTTATAATTAATTTGTAATTATAATTGCTTGTGATTAATTAATTTGATGCATGAAGATCTATTAATCCATTCGTGTACTTTTTTTAACATGTGTTACGCTTCCGTTCTATTTGTTAATTAATAGATTTGATCTATTAATCTATATGCATGACTACACGAAAATCCATTAAGGTTTTGGTCCACGCTTAGTCCTAGTTATTAAGGCCACGTATGCTCATCGTATGGGCATTATAACTATGATACAAATAATGAATCTCAAATGCTCACCTATCATTTACTAATCAACAATAAACCTAGCATAATAAACTTATAAATGAGCAGATCGATCGACAAACACAATGTCACACCCCCAAAAATATCGCAGCGGAAGACAACCGGGGTATGACTTCATAGCACAAAGAACACAAGATATAAAGAATGATCTCTACATGAGTCGTTTAAAAATACCTCGTTTGATTCATTTAAATAAATAAGATTTTCAAACAAGACAATTCCCAAAGTTTCACATCAAGATATGTTTTGATACAATCAAACGATAATAGTTTATGCAAGAAATCTCCAATGTGACGCAACTGCAACGGTGATTCTAACATGAGACTTCAAGTGTTAAGCAAGATCATGCAAGTTATAAACCTGAGAAATACATGCTAAAACGTCAACATAAAGTTTGTGAGATCATAGGTTTAAGGTGTGACCATTATAACAAATACAATATCAAATAAAAATATTACGATTGCACTAAGCTTATGATACCGAAGCCTTAACCGACGTTTACGTTGTTACAAGTTGTTGCCATGGTAGGTGTATTACCCAAGAACACCTAGAGTTCCCAAAATGAAATGCGTCCGTTTGATATGGAAATCAAGTAAGCGCTACTTACCCGGACGGGGGTGTCAACCCCAATAGATCTATTTACAACATTCGTGCTTATAAATTAATTAACGGTTGATAGTGGGGGCCATAGTTGGTTAACGGGTACTTAGGCAATCTGTAAAAGTTTAATGTACTTATGTCCATAATTAAAAGCAAGCAATGTATTCTCACCCCAAAGTATTTTGAAACAATTATAAAGCAAGTAAACGGGGGGCTATGAAACTCACCTCAATCAAGTAGTACAACGGGAAATATTACGTAAGTTCAACGAAACACAAGTCCTAACCCCGACCTAAATAAATAAGACGCCAATTAGGTACAGTACGATATGTTCTATATGCACATGAGTATTATAAAGTTTTATCACTCATATAAACTTGTAGTGAAGTTCTACAAAGATATGCAAGTCAAATCATTTAGGAAAAACAAGTAAAATGCATTTTTTTTTTTGTTCCAAAAACTCCTTAATATAGTTGCTGTTAGAAAGTGTTTCTCGACTTCAAACGGCCGTATCTCACTCGTTTCTTGGCCAATTTTGCTCATTCAAAGCCCTAAATGTAGGTTTATGTGTCTAGTTTCAAGAAAATATGGACTAATTTAGTGAAATCATGTTTTAGATACCAAAAGTTCTCTAAAAGCCACAGATTAAAAAAAGCAGATTTTCATAGAAATTTCACCCGACTTCACGGGGCTATAAATCCTTCGTCTTTCAATAAATTTTCAAAATTCCAACTCGTCGAGTTAGTTGTATGTCTTAGCTTTCCAAAAAGTCTAATTAGAGCTTTTATCTTGAAGTTTATGGCCTTCAAATGTGTGCAAAGGGTCTTCTTTTATAACTGCAACAGCTCTAGCGGTTGGACAACCGCTCTCGGGAAAATATTTAAAAATATGAATAAATTTCCAAATATTATAAATTTGTACAGAGACCTTCCTAAGACCTTATATTACAATGTATTGAAAAGAGATTTTCCAGAAGGGTCCTTTAAAGTGGTTAAAACTAGCTAGAAGAGAGGTCATTTTCTGGGCAGATTTGAGGTTTATAGTAACTAAGTTCAAAACAACTTTCGACACTATAAATCCATAAGGGTGATAAAAAATAATGCATGATAAGTTAAATATAAGTGAAAAAGAGTTTTATGAGATGCTTACACGAATTTGGTGTGATTGGTGTCAGGAAAGTGCACAAGAACAACCCAATAACACTAGAAAACCCTAGTTTTTGATTACCGACCCTAGTTCTGTAAAACCCTTAAACCAAAACTTGAAAATCCTTGCTTATGGTGTTGTTGATGCCAAATTTAATGAGAGGAAAGGGAGAGTATGTTTGTGTAAATGTGGTGAAATAAGCTACAAATGTGTGCAAAGGGTCTTCTTTTATAACTTATTAAGGCAAGGTCAAAAGCATCTTTGGAAGCATCTCCTTTTGTAACCCCTAAAGTGGATTGAGTGTGCATGGGGAGGGAGAAGATCCCTTTGGGCTGTCCATATGCAAGAAAAGAAGGGGGGGGGGGAGGACACAAGGTGAAATGACTTGGCTTTGGGGTTGCTTGTTCTTGGTTTAGGGTAAGCATGAATTAGGATAGGTGGTTTAACAAGGCAAAAGCATGGTTTTGGCTTTCCCCGTAGGGGAGGCCGGTTTCTAGAAGGCAAAGAGGTAGGAAATTTTTTTTTTTTATTTTGAATTTGTATTATACTTGTAGATGTGTTATGAGAAAGATGGTGATGGTATTGGGTATGTAGTGCATGCATGCATGAAATGTAATGCAATTGAATGATTTACGTAAAACTTATAAAACCAAATGCAAATGACTTATAAAACATACTTTTGAGAGTAATAATGTACTTGTTTGACGTAGACTAAATTTAGTCTAGTGACGGAATACGTTCAAAGTTGTTTCTTGTTATATGTGGGATAACCTAACGGTTATACGTAAAGTCAAGTAATCACGTGTTTAAAATAAAACATTCAAGTATTAACCTGAAAAATGTCAGTTGTCACACATAAGTAGTTATCAAACAAGATATGTAATTGAACGAAAATCAATTCATAATCATAATAGGTTCATACAAACTAGGAAAACACTAAAGTGTTTAGCCCATAATTTTAGAAAACTAAAGCAAAGTGATAAAACGGAATTAAGAAATAAATTTATAGTTTAAAAGTTAAGCAAACCGAAAGATAAGATTGTTTATGATGTTGGAATTATTTTCTCTTGATTTTGCAGCTTTAAAAGTGATGAAAAAGACCTCCTAAGCATCTGGAAATCGAATGGTAAAGTGGGATTTCTTAATGAGTCGTGTTAGGGTTTGTTTATATAGATTTTTACCTAACTAACAATGAAACGCCGTATCCATTTCCTTTGGATGTGTTGTATCACTCTTGAATTTGAAGGATTTCATTCCATATCCAGACTTAGCCCAAAACAAGAAAGTTGTAGATATCTCTTTCCTCTTTCCATGGCCACTTGAATCACCTAAAAAGGAGCTCTCATGAAGAAGCTATGGCCAACATACTACAACACCTTTTAGAGATATCACGTAAACTTGATTTCAACTTTCGACTTCGTTTCTTCACTTGATTCTTGTACATTTCCGTGTCTTCTTGTTCCATTGCTCCATTTCAACTTATAATGCAAATACCAAGTAATTAAGAACCAAAACATAAGCAAATGCAATATATATGAGTAATAAATACGAGATATCGATCTACAAAATATGTGTCTATATTATTTAAACTGACTTATGGGTCACCTAAATACGCAGAGGCGGACCTATGTGTGTTCAAGGTAGTTCCCGGGAACCAAAATATTCCAAAAAGGTGAGAAATAAATCAGATATGGAGAAGACGAACAAAGGTTGATGGTGACTGTTGAGAAATGAGGACGATTGTTTTGTTTATGTGGGTAGAAGTAAAGAAAGAATGTTGGGTCTATTGAGTTAGGCCAGTTCTTTTTTACTTTTATGTTTTAATAATAATATTTATACTTTCTCTTTTATAAGATACCTTATCTTATGAATTTGTTTTTTCAAAGGAAATTACTTTCCCATGTTTCATTTTATTTAATTTTAAGTTTGTTAAAAAGAATGAACTATTAATAGTTGCCAACAATATATTTTATCAAGTTTTTTCTGGTAAATAGTCTTTTAGTTAGTTTTGATATGAATTCATTTTGTTTGGTTTTTATTTCGGTTTAACTGAGTAAATCACTGAATCAGTAACGTAAACATTTCAATACTTAACCCAATATTTAATTAATTTGTGTATTGAATTTCAATTGCTACTTTCTATAATTCAATTAATGCTCTTGCTATTTCTTTCAGTTAAGATATTTAAATTTTTATTTTTTAAATATAAGCGAATCTAGATTACAAATTATCATCGAAGACAGTTTTTAGAGGATAACAAATACTTCCAAGATAATTAACTACAAAAGTTATAACCAATAAATTGAATTGGTCATCAATTTTGTCATAATAATAAAACGATTGTGTTAAATTTCAACCCGACCTGATTAGCTCGTTGACCCGTTGATTTTGTAGTATCCTAAGGAACCACCTTAGTTTTGCTCCTAGATCTGCCACTGCAAATACGTGTTTGATACTAATCGGGTTCAAAATATCAAAAAGTGTACTATCTCAGAATAACACTAATTTTAATATGATAAAAAATAAAATCAAAATTTTAAATATAAAACATTTAATTATATTATCAAAAATCTCATTTGACTAAATGAAGTTATGATGTGGATATTGTAAACGCAAAGAAGTTTTACAATCCTCCTAGGCAGTGTACCTAACCGTTATAGTGTAGTATAGGTAAGACACGGGGGATTGATCGTTCTCTAGGGGAATAGTGTGGTGAAGGCCGAAGTGTATGACGAATTAGGTTTAGAGGTGTAGGATGATTCTTTTTGTATTTTTTTTATTTTTTTAAAAGCAAATTAAAATATCTCGGGGTTTGAAGAGTGTGTTTTTAAAACTAATAATTAAACTAATAATGCGGAAAATAAATTGTGGTAACTCTTATGATAGATAAAGGTGTTCACTTAAATTATCCTTACTCCCTAGTTATCTCTTATTTATTAGTCGAATTGTCACGTCCTTTTTTAATTGGCGCATTGTATTCCTTAATACCGGTTATAGGGTGGTGTTGAATTCCCTAACTCTATGAATGTATAAGTCTCCTATAAGAATCCTAAGGTCATTAAGACTCTTAATATCAACAAGCCGCAATTCATGCAATAAATACAATGAATATAAACAACTAGTGCACTCTAGTGAAGAAAGCGTTTAGTCGGATGTACAAGCTAATACATTAAAGAATAAGCCAGTTTTCCTATTCCTAACGCGAGACAACCAATTAAACAAGAGATGACAATCAATAATTAATAACTTGGTTTCATTCAAATCTAAGCAAACACTAATTAATTTAGCCGAGCATAGAGGTGGCAAAATGGGCGGGCATGGGCCACGGTTCAAACGAGCTACGGGCTAAACAGGCTACGCGCTAAACGGGCACGGGCCAAACGGGCGTATGTTATACGAATCGCTTTAGAAAAGACCCAAAATGACGAAATAAATTCCTCAAACGTAACACCTCATTTACATTTAAAAAATTAAATATACTATATCTATAAATTTTTCTTTAAAAACAGTTGTAATATTCTCTAATTGAGAGAAAATATGTGTCCGTTTGTGTTCATTTAACTTTTAAATGGGCAATATATGCCCATTTAAAAAAAAGAGGGGGTTAAATGTGCTCAAATATTTTACAAATTTTCCCAAATTAGCCAATTTTTTTGATTTTGGGCACAAATTGCCACCTCTAGCCGAGCATGTTAAAGAGAAGAGAAGAAACACATATAATCAAACAACACATAAACATATTGAATGATTAAAGAGGAATCACTTATCTTCAATAAAACATAAGTTTGGTGGTTGGAAAAAGCCTTACAAAACTGAGAGGATTCGATACACTGTAAGGTGGTTAAACCTTTGGTACTTTGTATATATGATATGTTGAGTTAATATGATTAAGTATTCGGAATCTACTTAACCACACTTAGAAGGTTATTTGTGTTATGGAAATAGAACAGTTATGTTTGTTATTGAACAAGGAACATATATAGTTTATCACCAAACGATTCAATATTATTCAAGATAATACGAGTGATCTTCACTATCACTAGGGTTACAAAGACCTTGAATCTTATGTTCTTATGACTTATGATATTGTTGTGTTTGTTCTATGTTCTTAACAGATATGAAAGTTCTTAATTAGTCACACATATGACTAAGCTAAGACCTCCTTTTATAGTCCAAGGAGATCTTTACAATATTGTTAAGTCTTGTCAAGACTTGTCGAACTACTTGCTAGCTTATGTGAGTCAGTAACTAAGATACAACATGTATCTATGTTTACAACTTGTTCTGAGAATATAACATAATGACTGATCACATAGGGAAAGATATTATCTACCGTGTATAATTGACTTTAGTGAATACTTATCCATCCAGCAAGCAGACTTAACTTTCGAAGAGCAGACTTAACTTTGCTACTCACCAGAATTAATACTAGACTTAACCACCAGACTTAATATTGGAAGAGCAGACTTAACCAGCAGACTTAACTTTGGAACTCACCAGACTTAACACTAAAGCAACCATAATTAATCACTTAAGAGAATTTCCCGATACTTAGTCTTCAGAATATTTAATTCCCAACAATCCTCCCCTAAACATGTGAACCCTTTTCAACATGTTTCTTCTGAATTGAATTTCTGAATGTGAGGATCTTGCAAACACTTCATAGTCAGACCCTTGATCTGAGCTTTCTTCTGATCTGTGAGATTGAATATCTTTCTTAGTAACTCATCTGCTTTCTGTTCTTTGACTTTAACAATATCAATACCAATCTTCAGGATTCATTCCTTGACCTAAAAGATGGTGCAATTTCCTTGGATGGAGGAATTATAAGAGGCAATGGTGCTGTGTATCTTGGATGCTTGTTTCAACAAGTGAAATCATCTATCAGCATGCCTTTGCAAGTGATGAACAAACATAGTGAACTGAAATTGAAACTTTTCTCCTTTTGACCTAGATAGAACTTTCTCCTTTTGAATGCTTCATCCCTTCTGTATATACATAATACTCCAGAATCTTGTTCATGAAGAAGAGATTATCAGCTCTGTTCTTGTCATTTTCAACCTCTATGACATCATCTTGTATGCTCTTGTCTTTTCCTCCCTTTCATTGGTTAATCTTCCTTCTTTGGGATTATTTCCTCCCCTGTTTGGAAGATCTCTCACCATGTACCAAAATATTTCTCTCCCCATCATCTGATCTGTCAACTAGAACTTGTTGTCAGACAATGTTGTACTTGAAGCCATCAATTCCTTAAGAGTTTAATTTGCTGCCCTCATCACTTCTAGGTGTGTTAACTCCTATGAGAGGTGATTCATGAGGTAATAACTTATAATCCATCGTTTGATGGGTTATTGAGCCATTTTTTATTCCAAAAACATTCTTTTAAGAAACTTTTGCCTTAGCAGTATGTACTTGATTTTATTATGAAAAACCATACTGCTTTCAACCATTTTGAAGGGATTAAGTTTATAACAGACACTTAATCAAAATTTCGGTTTAAAGCAACCTCTGGTTGTGTGAGAACCAATGTTTTCAGTTATAAATAACTGCCTGTGTAAAGATAAACCTATTCAAAAGGCTTTCTTGACAGGGTTTCCAGCTCATAGTAATTGTGTCTCTAACACAAGTGTTAGATTCACTTTCACTAGCTGTTCTTTCTATCAGATGTCCTTAGACTTGCTCATTATACTTAAAAGTATAAAATGATAGAAAGTGAGTTGTATCAGTTACTTTCTGATCAACTAAGTCATCAATTCAATGTGAAATTTCATAATCAGGTTTCAAGAAAGAAGTTTTAAGGAGGTGTAAATTCCCAAACTCTTTCTATCATGAACCTATTATGTCAGCAACTAGATTATCATTCTGCTGCTCACACATTTCACTTGAAACTTCCTTTGTGCTCAAACATTCATACCTGGAATTGTTAGTCTAAAACCAAAAGAACAATGTACAAAGTACTTGTTTCATATTATAATAAACACATGACTAACCATATGAATAAACACAATTAAAAGTATAGCTAGTACCAATTTACAAAGCCATCAGTACAAACAAAAATTTATATACATAAACACACAGATTTAAATCATTGAGGATTTAGCATTCCAATACTTGCTACCAAGTATTGAAATCTTCCAACATCAAAAGCTTTTGTTAGTAGATCTGCAAAGTTGTGTTCTGAAGCAATTTTAAGAACTTGAATTAATCTTTTCTCATTGCAGTCTCTTATAAAGTGATGTCTAATTTCAATGTGTTTTGTTTTAGAATGTTGTACTGGATTTTTAATTATGCAAATTGTACTACTATTATCAATATGAATAACAATGTTCATAAAATTGTACCCATAGTCAAGAAGTTGGTTTTGAAGCCATAGGACTTGAGCACAGCAACTTGCAGCAGCTACATATTCAGCTTCAGTTGTTGAAGTAGCCACAATTGTTTGCTTCTTACACTGCCATGAGATAAGTCTACACCCAAGGAATTGACATCCTCCAGTTGTTGACTTTCTATCCAAGCTAGCACCAGCATAATCACTATCCAAAAATGCTACCAAGTCAAAAGGTGACTCTCTAGAATACCATAGTCCCAACCTAGGTTGACCCTTGAGATATCTAAAAATCCTCTTGACTGCTGTTAAATGAGAAACCTTTGGAGTTACTTGAAATCTTGCACAAGCAGAAACAGAGAACATGATATCAGGTCTTGATGATGTAAGATACATCAAAGATCCTATCATAGATTTGTATGTGTATACATCTACATTTTCTCCATCTAAGTCTTTAAGAAGTGGCTTCTCAGAGTCCATTGGTGTGCTTGCCATTTTTGAATCAGCAAAGTTGAACTTCCTTAGAATCTCAGCAACATATTTATCTTGACTAATAAATGTGCCTTCATATGACTGTTTAACTTGCAAACCCAAAAAGAATGTAAGTTCCCCCATGGAACTCATCTGAAACTTATCTTGCATAAGCTTCTCAAACTCTAAACACATCTCCTTCCTTGTAGATCCAAAGATGATATCATCCACATACACCTGAACTAGCAAAAGATCACTCTTGTGCTTCTTGATGAAAAGTGTCTGATCAATCTTGCCTCTTTGAAATCCATTCCTTTTTAAATAAAAAGCTAGTGTTTCATACCAAGCTCTTGGTGCCTGATGTAGGCCATATAGATCTTTTACAACTTTGTACACTTTGTCTGGATTTTCAGGATCAATGAAACCAAGAGGCTGTGAGACATAAACCTCTTCTTTAATAGTACCATATAAAAATGCACTCTTGACATCCATTTGATAAACTGTGAAGCCTAAAAATGAAGCATAAGCTAAGAAAAGCCTAATTGCCTCAAGTCTTGCTATTGGATCAAAGACCTCATCATAGTCTATCCCTTCTTGTTGAGTGTACCCTTGGGCTACTAATCTAGCCTTATTCCTAATCACTATTCCCCTTTCATCCCTTTTATTCTTGAAAACCCATCTAGTGCCACTTACCTTTTGATCCTTAGGTAAATCAACTAGCACCCAAACCTTCTGAATCTTGAACTGAAGAAGCTCCTCTTGCATAGCCTCTACCCAGCTTGAATCATCTAGAGCTTTAAGAATGTTCTTTGGTTCATCTTGTGAGAGAAAACATACAAACAAGCAAGAGTTTGAAAACTCATGCTGTTTTGAGGCATAAATGGCATCAAGAAGCCCTTGTTGGTCTGAAGACATCAGTTGTTGTCTTGTCTTCACACCTGATTGTACATCTCCAATAACATTTTCCAGGGAGTGGACTTTGTGAATCCTTGTGTGTGGTGTAGAAGGAACTCGATAATCAGGTGGGAGATTGCTCAAATCCACCTCATCTTCTGTTAATTCTGCTTCTTTTTTTAATTCTGCTTCAGCTGTTAATTCTGCTTCTTGGGTTAAGTCTGTTTCAGCAGCATTATCAACAGCATAACTATTCTCTTGTTCCTTTGTTCTATCTTCCTTGTATTCATCTTCAACATCTTCTTTAGCTTTACCAGAAGAAGATTCACCATTTATTGAAGTTGAATCCACACTTGTACTTGACCATATTGGCATCATCACATAATCTTGATTTGTCTCCTTTTCTAACCTTGCCTCATATGATGTTTCATCAGCTTTTGAACTTGAAAATTCATTAGATTCTACAACAATAGGCACATAATTCATTGAATGGGTTAGAGTCTCAAGATCAAATAGCCATTTCGGTCCTTGACCTTCTACATTGGATTTATGCTCTAAAAATTTCACATGCAGGTTTTCCTCTACTTTCTTAGTTCTTAAGTTGTATACTCTAAATGCTTTACTATTGAGAGAATATCCAATTAAGAATCCTTCATCTGCTTTACCATCAAACTTTCCTAAATGGTCTAAGGTATTCAGAATTGTCACATGACATCCAAAAGGTCTAAGAAATCCTATTGCAGGAGTTCTACATCTAGAAAGTTCATATGATGTCTTATTGTGAGGCTTGACAACTAAAACTCTATTCTAGACATAGCAAGCAGTGTTGACTGCTTCAGCCCAAAAAGTTATAGGTAGCTTAGAGTCAGCTAACATAGTTCTAGTAGCTTCTATTAGTGTTCTATTTCTCCTTTCAGCAACTCCATTTTGCTGAGGAGTTCTAGCTACACTAAACTCTCTCCTAATACCCTTTTCTTTGCAGAAATCATCCATAACTCTATTTTTGAATTCTGTCCCATTATCACATCTAATGACTTTTACTTTCTTGTCTACTAGGTTTTCTATCTCTGTAATGAAAGTCTTAAGGATGCTAGGTGTCTCATCCTTAGTAACTAAAAAGAAAACCCATGTAAATCTACTATAGTCATCAGTAATAACTAGACAATATCCCTTATGCTGCATACTTCTAACATTTATAGGACCAAATAAGTCCATATGAAGCATAAACAATGATTGATTGATAGAGTTAAAAATCTTGGGCTTACAAGTGGCTTTGTGTTGTTTGCCTTTAAGATAAGCAATGCATGTTTGATCATTTTCAAATCATTTTTGAGGTAAACCTCTTACCAAACCATTCTTAACAATCTGATTTATGGTTTTGAAATTAATATGACCAAGCCTCCTATGCCATAACATTGATTCATCCAATGTGGCCTTTGCAACAAGACAAGTTAAAGCCTTTTTAGGAACAATGTTCTTCATATCAACACTGTACATATTGCCCTTTCTAGGAATTTTAAGAAGTACTTGACTTTCATCAGGCATCTTAAAATCAGGAGAAAGCACAAGACATTCAGTGTCACGGAAAAGAACTTTGTTCTTTTTATCACACATTTGTGAGACACTAAAAAGATTATACTTAAGCTCTTGCACATAGTACACATCTTTAAAATCTAAATTTCCAGTTTTAATTGTACCTTTACCGGAAATTTTGCCACCAATACCTCCTCCAAAGGTAACATAGCCTCCATCTATTGATTGAAAATCTGAGAGATAAGACTTGTTGCATGTCATGTACCTTGAACATCCACTATCTGAGTATCATTGATCCTCTTGTTTATCAATTGAATGTTCTTGCACAAAAATGAGGAATATTAGTTTCCTTTGGGGACCCAAGCCATTACTGACTTTGATCTGCCTCTTGCATCAATGAAATTTAATCTCTTAAGAATAGTTGATGCAACATTGGATTTAAGAATTCAACATGCTGAGGCCTTAACAACATTTGCCCTATTTTTCCAATCAGCAGAATTAACTACTTGCCTAGCAGTATTAACTGCTGGCTTTGCAGTTGTACCCTTAATTTTCCAAACTTGTTTTTGGACCACTACTTTTGATTGAATGGGCCTATTAACAGTTGTTGGTGCATGTTTTGAACTTATTTTTTCACTTTTAACTGTTGGTCTTGGGTAAACAGTCTTAAATGGTCTAGCAGTATTAACTTGTTTTAAGCCTGACTTAATTGAAACTGTTTTGGGAGATAATCTATTAAAAATAGAACTAGAGTGAAAGTGAGTTTGAGGAGTTTGCCTTTTGAAATTCACCCTATTGTTTTCATACCCAGATACCCATTTGTTACAGAAAGCTGCAAGATGATCAAAACTACCACATGTGTAACAAGCTTTGTTATAAAAGGAAAAGTCATTACCTAATTGGTTAGACTTGAGGTTATTCCAACTCCTTTGGTTACCTCTGGGCTTGTTGATGGTTCTGTATTGTTCACAATACCTAACTGGTTGCCTAACATGTTTAACGTTTGATTTAGGCCTAACAGTATCCTTTTTGACCACTTTAGGAACCCTTGTTCCTGCTTTCTTAACAATTTCAGGTTTAGACATAACCTGTTCATCATCACTATCAGTTGTACATTCCTCAACAACTATATCATCTGCTTTCCTATCAGAGGACACCTTGTCCTCAGAAAGTGAAGTTTTAGGTAAACTCTCACTTACTTTCTCTACCTTAGGTTTCTCAGTAGACTTGGAACCATATTCCATTATTGGTTCTTGAAACTCAGCAAATCCTGTGTGTGCTAGGTCAATAACTGGAGGTGAAGGAACACCTCTGTATGGTGGAGGAACAGATTTGTATCCTAAACCAGACTTAGCTTTATGAATTACTTGAGCTTCCCAAATTTTATTAATTCCCTCTGAGGCATAAGCTAAAGCATCTACTATTATCTTAACATTTTCAGTTTTATTTTTGTGCTTTGCTAGTGATTCATTCAGCACAATAATACATTCATCTTTGAACTCTATGTTTCTTTTTAGAGCATTCATGTCATCAGAAAACTTAGATTCATTTCCTTGAAAATGCAAGATTTGTTTTTCAAGAACAGCTACACCTCTTTTATGATTAGCTAAATTAGCTAATGCATCATATAACTGTTCTAGTTGATCATCAAATCTCTTTTTAAGATCTTCATAGGCTTTAAGAGCAGAGCATGATTCAGTACATTTAATTATGGAATTTACCTCTGAATCAGAAAATGCCATTAGTGCAGTCTCAGTGGCCACCATTGCAGCTTCTTTTGGTGCTTCCTCCTCATCAGCCATGAAGCTCCAATCATAGTTAACACCATCTATGGCTAGCATAGCCCTTGGTTCTTCCACTGTGACTTCCTTCTTCTTCTTTTTCCTATACCATGTGCTTCTATTATCCTGCTTCCTTGGGTTTCTACATTCTTTAGCAAAGTGTCCTAACCTGTGACAGTTGAAACACTCTACTTTCTTCTTATCAAACCCAGCAGTTTCATTACCATCAATGGTAATCTGCTTACCAGTTCTCTGCCAGAACTTCTTAGCCCTCATGCTAAGTAAAGCAACCTACCATTTGATGTCCATCTCTTCTAAATCATTATCATCCAACTGATCAAGATCTTCATGAGTTAGAGGAGAACCACTAGTTTGACTAGACATGAATACATAGAATGCTGGATCTCCAAGTCCAGCAGCATTCTTTTGTGAACTAGTAGTAGGACCACCATAGTTAGCAGTAGAAACACCTTCATCTTCATCTACCTCTTCTGACTTACTAATACTAGGAGATGACAAGAGTGCCACATTCCCAGAACTAGTACTATAGTTTCCAGACTTCTTTAGACTTTGTTCAACAATTTTGAAGTTGTTGTACAAATCATTGAGTTTCATGGTTTCAATGTCTGGTTTGTTCATCCAGACAACCACATGAGTATGGAACTCATCAGGTAGGCTTCTCAAAAACTTCATGTTGAGATCTTCCTTGGCTATCTCAACCCCCAACACAGCTAACTGACTGACAAGCTTATGTAATCTAGAGAACAGCTTATCAAGTGATTCATGGCTATTTGAACTAAAATTTTCAAATTGTTGTTTCAGCAATGTCTTTTGTGTTTTTTTGGTAGTTTCATTACCACCAAACCATGCACAAATCTCTTCAAAAAGAGTTTTTTCATCAGGATACTTGCTAAAGGATAGCATCTGTTCACCAGCAATGGTCATAAGCAACAAATTTCTTGCTTTTTGATCAATTCTCTTATGTATCCTTTCATCATTTGAAACTGGTCCAGTATTTCTCTTCCTAATTGTTTTGCCTTCAAGGATAACATCTGAATAACCTAGTGTAAAAGAATCACCATACATAATGATATCCCAAAGAGCATAATCTTGAACTATGAAGTATTACTCAATTCTTAACCTCCACAACTCAAACTCATTTTGTTTGATCATGGGCAACTTTGCAGCAACATTTGTAGCAGTATCTTGTGCGTCCATTTTGCTTCTTCTTCTAAATCAACTATATCAGCCTTGCTCTGATACCAATTGAGAGGATTCGATACACTGTAAAGTGGTTAAACCTTTGGTACTTTGTGTATATGATATGTTGAGTTAATATGATTAAGTATGCGGAATCTACTTAACCACACTTAGAAGGTTATTTGTGTTATGGAAATGGAACAGTTATGTTTGTTATTGAACAAGGAACATATATAGTTTATCACCAAACGTTTCAATATTATTCAAGATAATACGAGTGATCTTCACTATCACTAGGGTTACAAAGACCTTGAATCTTATGTTCTTATGACTTATGATATTGTTGTGTTTGTTCTATGTTCTTAACAGATATGAAAGTTCTTAATTAGTCACACATATAACTAAGCTAAGATCTCCTTTTATAGTCCAAGGAGATCTTTACAATATTGTTAAGTCTTGTCAAGACTTGTCGAACTACTTGCTAGCTTATGTGAGTCAGTAACTAAGATACAACATGTATCTATGTTTACAACTTGTTCTGAGAATATAACATAATGACTGATCACATGGGGAAAGATATTATCTACCGTGTATAATTTACTTTAGTGAATACTTATCCATCCAGCAAGCAGACTTAACTTTCGAAGAGCAGACTTAACTTTGCTACTCACCAGAATTAACACTAGACTTAACCACCAGACTTAATATTGGAAGAGCAGACTTAACCAGCAGACTTAACTTTGGAACTCACCAGACTTAACACTAAAGCAACCGGAATTAATCACTTAAGAGAATTTCCCGATATTTAGTCTTCAGAATATTTAATTCCCAACAAAAACTCTGAAATTTATCCTAGGGTTTACCTCTCCAAGATGTTACACGAATAATGGAAAACATACGAAAATATATATAGTTATACAATTGTGACGGCATCACTTTATGGTTGTGAAATCCTAGTTGCATAACCGCACACATAACACTTATTTCCATATTGTGAGAATTTATCCTTATCCGTTTCCCAATATTTTACCCAAATTCCACAAATATATGAGTGTGCCGGTGACTTGTAGTAAACTTTAGAACTTTGCTTGTATACTATTCGAGACTACCATAATGAGTATTATAGATATAATTGGAGTGACTTGTCTAACTAGGTAAATTTCTAGGATTACACCCAAATAGCCTATATATGTTCTGTTATATTAACTAACTACACTGGTTAGTTAATCCCCATGTTAAACCCTTTTGTTACTCTCATCTATAGAGTAAGATACCCTTAGAAAAACCCTCAGAGCCATTCCTTTCGTTTCTTACACCAATATTTAAATGTTTCGTTACACCCTTACACCTTAGCCTACCCTGTAGATTTAAGTACCTTGTTAATTACTTGTGTAAAGTGTATTTCTTGTGTTCGTGTGCGTGTTTCTTATCTTTGGTTAGGTCGGGAATTGCACAATGCAATGGTAATGTGATAGTAGTTATTTTTATTTTTATTTTTCATGTGTTTGCTACTATCACTATTATTTTTATAATCTGAAGAATAGAAAAGTATGGAAAAATTATCCAGATTTGTTATGATGGTGATGTGGTGAAATTTTACACCACTAGTATGTTTAAAAAAAAATCAAAATAATGAAAAGAAAAAGAAAGAAGTATGTTGGTAAGTGTTATAAACTAACGATGTAAAGTTATGTACTAGTAGAGATATCGCTACTACTTGTATTATATTTATGGATTGCAAGGGAGTTGGCCGTTATGGGAACACCAGCTAAGGTTTATTCTTTAATTAAGACATTATTGAGTCCAATTCGTGTCTACCTACTTAAAGCGTGAGTTTTCATGTTAAAGCGTGAGTTAGTCTATGATTTTTGTCTTCTTCATGGGATGGTTGGGAAGTAATTAACCACACCCATTAGGACTTAATCTACCTATTTGTTTATTTTGTTTTACACCAATTTATGTATTTCCCAAAAATTTATCCCTACCATTTACCAAATTATTGTATTCGTTGTTAGCTTTCGAGCATCTGGATATGGTAATGCCTTAGTGAGAATGTCAAATGCATGAACAAGGTAGTGACCATCAGAGTTTTAGACTAATCAAATAACGCGCCAGCGATCTAAGGTTCCACCTTATTGACCATCCGTTGTTTGAGGAATCGAGGACTCGCGCCAGCGATCTACTGAGTTTGTGCAGGAGATGTTCGAACGAAGCTAGGTTTAGCCCTTAAGCTTTATCATGTATTAACCCAATTTACCGCTTTAGACTTGTCACTCCTTATCTTTAGTGGTGGAGATGTGTATCCTTGCCAAGCTTATGATAGAATTACTTAAATGTTACCACATAGATTAGTTGAATGATTTGAGTGATTTCATTTTTTTTTACTTCGTAATGTGTTTGGTTGTGCAATTGTGATCAAACGAATAAAATGCTTAAACAATAAAAAATCCTAAACTATGTTTAGGATACATTTTCATAAGTTTAATCTAAGGTTTACTTGAGGACAAATAAAGTTCGAGTGGGGGGATATTTGATGATATCAAATAACTACATTTTATTGGCATCATTTATCCTATGTTATTCGCTTGTTTTATGTTATTTTATATGAGAATTGGTACTTAATCACTTACTTTTGTAAATCTCAATTATAAACAAGCATTTGGTGAAAGTTAGCTATTTGGGACGTAAATTGGAGCAAAATGGATTAAGATGGAAAAGTCTACTGAACTGAAGGAAGATATGCCGTATCATTCTAGACAGATACGCCGTACATCAAGACTTAGACGATTATGAAGACCATTGCCTGACTTTGAAGCATACGCTGTATGGATTTCTCCCATACGCCGTATATGAAACCTTGGTCAACGTAAGAAGATTTGACTTATCCTACTCCAGATACGCCGCATGACAATCCAGAGATGCGGCGTATCAATCTCAAGACTTCACCAGAGAATCCAAGTTACTAAAGAAACATGCGCCGCATGAAGAATGAAGGTACATCGTATCCTATGGCAGTGTACGAATATTCCAGAATATAATAATCTTTGACCCCACACGAAGTTACCTAGATACGGCGTATTAACTTAATAGATACGCCGTATCGATCTTGTTATCAGAATGAATAAATAACCAATTCGTCTGCCATTCGACACACACGATTTTACCACACATAGGCGACGACCAGACCACACAAGACACAACCAAAAGGAAGAATTCAGAGCTATAATAAGGTCCTGCTAGTACTTTAATTCATTGGAAGATTCATTTAATTTGTATTAGCAATCTTTTAATCGTTGAGTTAGTGTCTTTTTCACTATTTGATCAGACTTAATTGTTTTCAGCTTTTATAAAGAGTATTTGATGATTTATTGGATCCTTATGCGTATGTTTTGATTACATATACAAGTTTATCATGCCTTGTCTACCTTAGGCTCGCACAATTACTTCATTAACATCGTTTGTATAGTTAATGTAAGCCTGTAAAAGGGATAAATAATATATAAACTTAGTAATCATTAAGGTGGACTTTATGCGGAGATTTGACTAATCATGGCAGGATTAGTTCGTCAAGAAGACTTAATACCCGAAATCTAGACGTTTAGACTGGATCTAGACATTGGAATGATATACGCATACACATAAGAATCCACTGAGAGAGAATAGATTTTAGTACTCATCTTATACAACTAAGCAATTAAACGGGTGACAAATCTTCCGAACTATCGGCCAGGCCTCTTATTTGTTTTTGTTTTCTATTTATGTACGTGTGTGTCTATCACCTTATTACTTTTATTTACTGTTTTACTTATGAGTTAACTACATTTTTGGTCCTTGTGGTTTACCGGGTGTAACGATTTTGGTCCAATAGTTTGAAAAGTAACGGGTCCTGTCCAAAATCTGACGACCCGTAACACTTTTGGTCCATTTTTTGTTGACTGTTAGTTTGACTAGTTAAAAAACATGAAATGACTAAAATACCCCTCTGATGATGATAAACATTGACTAAAATGCCCCTTTCTTCATTACATAATCAAACATTTCCACATGGAACAAACTAAAATGCCCATTTCCTTCATTATTTTAACGTAATAACATCTAATCCCAACTGTGTTTTCGTTAAAAAGAATCAAAATCCCATTTTCCCCAATTTTAACAACACCCATTTTGTCAATTTTGCTTCTAGGGTTACACCAAACCCTAACCCTAATTTCAAAATTAGGACCTTTTACAGAAATAAAAAACATGGGTTTTGTAAAGGAGTGAAATTAACAAGTGGGATTTTAACAGAAGAGGATGAGGATGAAATGAGTGATGGTTTCTTTGAAGCAATTGAGGAACTTGAAAGAATGATCAGAGATCCATCTGATATTTTAGAGGAAATGAAGTTTTTGAATGGTTTCGAATGACCAGAGACCCATCTGATCTTTGAAGCAAGAGGGGCGCGACTCATGGTGCGCGTTAGAAGTTTTTGAATGGTTGAAAAAAGAGAATAAAGTTGATGATGAGACAATGGAGTTAATGGTGAGTTTAATGTGTGGGTGGGTTAGGAAGATGATTGAAAGAGGGAATGAGATTGAGGATGTGATTGGGGTGATTGTTGATATGGAATGTGTTGGGTTGAAACCGGGTTTTAGTATGATTGAGAAGGTGATTTCGTTGTATTGGGAGATGGGTGAGAGGGAGACGGGGGGTTGGGGGTGGTGAGAGTGGGCGGAAAGGTGGGCCGACTGGGTATCTTGCGTGGAAGATGATGGTATGTTTTGGTTTTTGATACACCAACACTTTATACTACATAAATTGATGCAACAAAACTTTAAAACTCTATATTCTTTCATTTATCCAAAAAAAACTATACCAAACACCACCCCATAGCAGCTAGTCAACTACGATGATAATCTATAACAAGAAACAGATCTGGAAAAAAAGAGTTAGTAATGGTCACACATCTGGAAAAAGAAGTGTTGGTGGTGGCTGATGTACGGGTTTATGGGATTCAAGAAGATGAAGAGTGTTTGTGGTGTTTAGTAGTGGTGGCGGAGTAGTGGCGGGTTTGTGGTGTTTAGTAATGGTGGCGTAGCAGTGGCGGGTTTGTGGTGTTTAGTAGTGGTGGCGGTGGTTTTTGGTGGCATAGCAGTGGCGGGTTTGTGGCGTAGCAGTGGCGGGTTTGTGGTGTATAGTAGTAAGATGACAGTGGTTTTTGGTGGTGGTGGTTTGATGGTAGGGGTGGCGGTTGGGTGATGGTGGTTTTTGGTGGATGATGATGAGATAAGAATATAGAGAAAAGAAAGAAAATTGATAGTAGTTAGTTTAAATGAAAAAAAAAAGTGTTTTAGTTTGCATTTATTGATTACAGTATTTAGCAAAATATATGAAAAGACAAATATATCCCCATTTTTAACGGTCAACATAAGTCAAACTGACGGTGTTAGTGAAAATGGACCAAAAGTGTTACGGGTCAAGCGAAAACAGGATAAGATCCGTTACTTTTCAAACTATTGGACCAAAATCGTTACACCCGGTAAACCACGAGGACCAAAAATGTAGTTAACTCTTTACTTAATCTACACGTCGTGCGAGTCTCTCAGGCTGAAAATCCCCCTTGCGTTAGATTAGATTTAATTAGAACTAACTTTAAGATTAAAATACTGATAGATACTTAGGTGTTAACGTTCCACTCTTATTGATCGACACTCTAATTACCAACTAGGCTACATTGATCGGGTACACTGGCCGTTAGTGTTTGTTATATGTTGTAACACCCCGCCTTATAGACCACAATATTGCCCGCTTTGCCGGTAGGCTCACGGCTTTGCTTTTGTGGCCCTCATGTGAAGACTACCCGGCAGGTCACCCAAGCCAGTACTACTCTCACATGAGCACGCTTAACCGTATGGGCGATTAACCGTTAGACCACAAAATGCGTTGTTGTTGTATAAGGCGAATGTTAACATATGTCCCAACATCACTCCAAGTCACGGCCAATGTAGGATTTGCCTAGGGTGTTACATTCACCCCCTCCCCCCTTAGGGGAATCCCGTCCCGGGATTCAAGTTGGGTAACAACCCTGTCTAAGGGACTCATCGTCCTCGAACGACGATGAGGTTTGCCCCACATCCCGAACGGCTTGGAGTGGCTCTGATACTACCTGTAACACCCCGCCTTATAGACCACAATATTGTTCGCTTTGCCGGTAGGCTCACAACTTTGCTTTTGTGGCCCTCATGTGAAGACTTCCCGGCAGGTCACCCAAGCCAGTACTACTCTCACATGAGCACGCTTAACCGTATGGGCGATTAACCGTTAGACCACAAAATGCGTTGTTGTTGTATAAGGCGAATGTTAACATATGTCCCAGCATCACTCCAAGTCACGGCCAATGTGGGATTTGCCTAGGGTGTTACATTCACCCCCAAAATCGGGTCCAGCGGAAGCATACATGTCGTTGGGGTGCTACTAAATTGGTACCATAACACAGAGTAAAGAGAACGGATTTACCGTATCCGTTTAAAATGAATTTTTATACTCAAAAGAACTTTGTTTTACATCGTTCAATGAAATGCGAAAATATAGGCCCTTAAAAGAAATAAATTGGTCCCCAAATGAATATCAGAGCATCTTGATCCTATAACCATGCCATGCCATGCCAAAAGCCGCCATAGGTAAGCTAACACTTTGAGAACCTGAAAATACATGCTAAAATGTGTCAACACGAGGTTGGTGAGTTCATAGGTTTGGTTTAACTGTAAAGCATTTGAATGAAGATTTCCCAGTAAAGGCATTATAAATCCACTCAGGCCCAAGCCCCGCCCATACAAGACTTGCAACCTGTGTGTTTACAACCCACTGCCAAATAAACATCAAGTATCATATGGACCACAAGAAATCTAAGACCAATATATTCCAAATATATAAAGGGTTGTTGTCGTATTAAGTTCATGACACCGAAGCCTTAAGATATCTAGTTTGAGTATACGTTTGACATACCAGTCAAGTGGGGAAACCACCCGGACACCCAAAGTTTCTGGTAAGCATCCGTTTGACATACTAGTCAAGTAGGGAAACTACCCGGACACCCGAAGTTTCTGGTAGATGTCCACCTAGGACATTCAAGGTTTCTTAAATGATTATGCGTCCGTTTGACATACTAGTCAAGTGGGGAACACCACCCGGACGGGGAGTTCAATCCTAATAGATCTATTCATAACATTCGCGCTTAACGGGTCGTAACATAAGCCATTAATAGCTTAGTGCACTTGTGTCCAAAAGAAAATAATCGAGTGTGTAACAAGTAAACACATAATACTTTCGAGTAACAAATCAAGGGTTTCAACCAATTAGTAATGCTTGAGAAAACAATTCACGTTTCAAGTAAAACGAGCATGGAGTTTAAATATAAACGAGCATGTATTCTCCCCCAAACAGTTGTAAAACAAGTAAAAGTAGGGGCTATGAAACTCACCTGATGCAATAATAATGATGAAAAAAGTGGATACACTGAAATGAGGCACGATCTCTAACCGCAACCTAATATGAATGATATGATCTAATGTAAGTCATGAAATGATGCTACACATGCAAATATGTATGTTATCGATACCACTCGTGAAATTTGGAAATAACGTTTATCGTCGAAAAATATATTTTTGACATCTTGTTAAGTTATAAAACACTTTACGCGTATATACGTTGTAATGATATCCCACGAACGTCATTTGGTGATTTATCGATAATTATAGAGTTTTCCGTCGTAAATTAATATTCTTCACAACTTATAAAGAAAAAAATGACTAAATAGCCTCGCAAAACTAGTCGTAAATTGTTGAATATTGAGTGTTAGGAAACGATCTCCATGGTTTTAGAAAGCTTGCAAAAACATCTTAAATTCGTATCATCGAAATTTTGTCCATACGAGTCCCGATCATAAAGAAAAATAATGGTCAAGTTAGATAGTAGGCTAAATTTGTTGTTTTTGTGTGGTTTTCGGGTATATTTGAAAGGTCGTATCTTACTCGTTACAAGTCCGGTTGACGAATGGCTGGTCAATTTAGAAAATAGGCCGGGAGTACTTGATTTTACTTCAAAGTATTAATGTCTCAAACTGTCTCGATCATTGAGAAAAATGGCTCCAAACTTGGTTACTTGCAAAACCAGTTTTACACTTGGTAACATTTTTAATAAAAAGCTGATAAAAATGTGTTGTGAACGTCGGGTTTCAAACGCTTGTATCTCGGTCGTTATAAGCTCGTTTTCTACGTTCTTTATATCCTTGGCTTCGTATTACAGCGAACTAATAGATTTTTGATATGTCGACTCTCTAGTTCGCGTTCAACACCTCGTTTTAACCATTGAAAATCGTGTGACAGCTTGTTATTTTTCAGAAAATAGTTTTTAGTCGTCAAACTTAGAATTAACGTATCTTTCTCGTCGTAAGCTCGTTTTTACTCATTCCAGCGGCCACGGCTTCGATTTTGAGTGTATTTTCTAAATATGTAAACCAAAATAACCCATGATCTACTGAGATTTCCAGAAATTGCAAAAATGGACAGAACCTCATCTATATTTTGTTAAAATCATTTTTACTAGTTCAAGGTTTGTACATATCCCTTCCAATCAACACCAAAGCTATTCTAAACCTACCATACACCTTCTTAGGGTGTCATGGGTTTCTAATCTTTACCAAAAATGATGGAGCTCATAAGATCACTAATAAAATTCTTTAAATTCATTTTAGTGACAAAAATAAGTGGTAAGTGGTATATAACATAACTATATTTGTATGCCTTGCTACTAGCTCATAAAAATAAATGAAGTAGAAGTATAAATGAGTAGAAAAAATACTTAGAACACTTACTTGAGGTGGATGAGTTTTTGAGGTTAATGACTTAGTTATTTCTAGGTTTTTATTTCAAAACCCAAACAAGAAACACTAATGAAGCTAGGAAAATATTTGATCTTGAAAATTGTATGGTTCATCCTTGTTCTTGATCTTGGCCGAATACCTCACAAAGAGAGCAAGAAGATGGAGCTTTTCTTTTGTTACTTGAAGTATTATGTGGTGTTTGTAAGTATAATATCTAGTTAAAGAAATTTTGGTCAAGGTAATCAAGTAATTCAAGACTTAGGGGGGGGGGGGCATGTAGGCGTGAAAATGGGGAAAGGTGGGAATATTCCAGAATATAATAATTTTGGACCCCACGCGAAGTTACCTAGATATGGCATATCAACTTAATAGATATGCCGTATCGATCCTGTTATCAGAATGTATAAATACCCCATTTGTCTGCCATTCAACACACACAATTTTACCACACATAAGCGACGACCAGACCACACAAGACACAACCAAAAAGAAGAATCCATAGCTATAAGAAGGTCCTGCTAGTACATTAATTCATAGGAAGATTCGTTTAATTTGTACTAGCAATCTTTTAATCGTTGAGTTAGTGTCTTTTTCACTATTTGATCAGACTTAATTGTTTCCAGCTTTTATAAAGAGTATTTGATGTTTTATTGGATCCTTATGCGTATGTTTTGATTACATATACAAGTTTATCGTGCCTTGTCTACCTTAGGCTCACACAATTACTTCATTAACATCGTTTGCATAGTTAATGTAAGCCTGTAAAAGGGATAAATAATATATAAACTTAGTAATCATTAAGGTGGACTTTATGTGGAGATCTGATTAATCGTGACAGGATTAGTCCGTCGAGAAGACTTAATACCCGAAATCTAGACGTTTAGACTGGATCTAGACATTGGAATGATATACGCATACACGTAAGAATCCACTGAGAGAGAATAGATTTTAGTACTCATCTTATACAGCTAAGCAATTAAACGGGTGACAAATCTTCCTAACTATCGACCAGGCCTCTTATTTGTTTTTGTTTTCTATCTGTGTACGTGTGTGTCTATCGCCTTATTACTTTTATTTACTGTTTTACTTAATCTACACGTCGTGCGAGTCTCTCAGGCTGAAAACCCCCCTTGCGTTAGATTAGGTTTAATTAGAACTAACTTTAGGATTAAAATACTGATAGATACTTAGATGTTAACGTTCCACTCTTAGTGATCGACACTCTACTTACCAACTAGGCTACATTGATCGGGTACACTGCCCATTAGTGTTTATTATAGGTTAAGTCGGCTAAATATAAATGTAAAACTTGATAACAATAAAAACCTATACTAAACGACACATCAACTGTTCCGTTGGTAGTGACGCCGTCAGCTCTTAGACCATCATATTTATCTGAACCATCACTTGTAAAATTTGTATCAAATCATCATGTCAAAATGCAAGTGACGGCGTCACGTTGTAGCTTCTGACGCCGTCAGGACTCCATTTCCTGACGAATTCGTGACTTGCTCGTTTTCTTTGTTTTCTTGTCCAAGTAAGCCAAAATCATACTCGTTTCCGTCTTTTGCTTCCAAAGGACCTACAATGCGAAAGAAACGATTTAGGGTAATAATTGATCAAATATATACGAGTTTAGAGAGTAAATGACCTCCTAAAAATGCACGTTTTCAAACCTCATCAAGTTATAATTAAATAATGGCTAAAATCGCTTTTTACTTTTTTTTTGGGTAAAAGGTCAAAAGACCCGGTAAATTTATTACACCAAAAAACGTTTAAGTACAAAGGATATGGGTGAAATCCTATATCTCAGCCCGTTACATAGGCGAAAGAGCTTACATAACAAGACACTTCCTTTCCTCTAGAACAAGAAATAAACCACTACACATAAGATAACATGACAACTAGAAAAACAAACACTACTTCCTAACACGACCTTGGTGCTTGATATCATACATGTCATAAAAAGCGTTCAATTGTCCTGGTAGATCATAGATTTAATCCACATAGTCGTCATAATCATAGTAATCTTCAAGCTCATGTCCACCACCTGTCGATGAGAGGAATTCTATAGGCTTATCAAATAAGTTCACTGACTCATCAAAAGTGTTAACAACCTCCTCTTCATCACTATCTTAATCAACTATCTCTCTAGCCTTACAAAACGGGTTAACTCTCTTAGTAGCAGAAGTAGACGGAGAAAAAGAAGAGCTAGGCTTAGAAGCCCCAACATGCTCCTTCTCTTTCAGATCACTCACAAGCGGTTCTTGTGATACATTACCAGTCCTTGGCGACCCATCCTTCTTAGCTTCCATTGTACTACCAGAATCCACATCCTTCTTCACTTCATTAGTAGGAATACCATAGTCATCAGTATCATCCATATTAAGGGCATCAAAATGATTAGATGTAGCAATCTTTGTTCCACTCGTACTAGCCACATCAGCAGCCTTCTTCTTAGTGATATCCACTTTCTTGGGTTCAGAATGAAACTTCTTACCCACAACAGGCTTAGTAAAACCTCCTTTCCCTGGAATAGTTTGGCTACCATTCTTACCCTTCTTCTTGTTATTGACCTTTTGGAAACCATCATTAACACTCGGTGTAGGCTGAATAGGAGGTGGAACATGTTAGCATTAAAGTAGAAGTGATGGTCATTCATGTATTCTTAACTTTGTAATGTGTCGTAGACATTATAATAGTTTAAGCATTGGGCTCTTGGACTTGGTTAAGATGTGATGTAGTTCAATGTATAAGCTAGTCAATATATATTATGTATTAAGTAACGCAAGTCCAAGAGAAAGCCCAAGCCCATAGAAAGCCCATTCGTATCGCTTTGGGAACTGTAAAAGGCACCTTACCCTTTATTTGTAAGGTGTGCTTGAGTGTGTAAGTGTGTGTTTTATTATATGAAATTCTCTCTTCCATCTCTCTAGTTTCTCTCTCTAGAAGTCGACACATACACATATCTTGTACCACCATATTTGTGCTTAATAGTGTGTGATAAGGTTATAGATCTAAGATCCTACAGAACAAATTTAGGACAATCAGCCAGAGTATGACCAAAGATCTTACACGTATCACATCGAGGCGGTTACCACTCGTATTCAACCCGAATCTTCTCAATAGTCGAACCCGTCCCATCAAGTAAAGGTATCTCAACAGTGAGGCTTTCCCTAAGCACCTCATCCGCCTTAATTTCAATCAAGCACCTAGCAAAACTACTTCGGCCCCCTGATTCCATGCACATTTGACTAGTATAAGCATCTAACATTTTTGGCGTACCAATCAATGTGGCTAGGAGACTAAGGCCATCATCAGAAAACATAGCAAGGGGAACATCTTGGAACTTAACCCACACCGGAATGTGGGTCAAATCCTCTTTGAGCATATTAGTGTTTAAGTTCCAATTTTTATGAATTATAGGCACATTCCTAATCATCTACGACCCATTTTCAAGCACATCTTCAACACCTTTCGGAGTTGAAAACTTAAAGAAAAAGAACCCCTTTGCATTCATCATAACCTTTTGGATACCATACTTGGCCCACGCATTACGCACATAGTAATCAACAACCGGAAAAGCAATACGTTTACCAAGAAAATAACAATATAACGTATTCTCAAATCTGGAATTTACCTCTTCTACCACTTTTATAGGCACGGACAGAGAAAAATCGCTTTTTACTTTTCAAGCTATTCACTTTGAAAATAGAAATACCAACGCTTGGCCAAATTGCTATGTTAGCATTAAGAAAGTGTTAGTTATTCTTGTATTCATAACTTTGTAACGTGTCTTAGAAGATGTAATAGAATAGTCAATGGGCTCGTGGATTGGGCTAAGCTAATAGGTTAGTAGTTATGTAAGCTAGTCTTGTTAAGTTAAGATATAATCCAACCCAATCCAAGCCCACAACGAGGCCCATGGCCAAGCCCTTAGGGCATCACGTCTTATGTATAAATACACCTCAAATGACTCATTTGAGGTGTGTGCTTGAGTGTGTAAGTGTGTGTGATGAGTGCCTATTTACTCATCATTTTATGCCCATTTAATACATAAAAAATGCTAAAAAGGGCCAAATATACCAATGTATACTGCAGATATTCTTGGTTTGTGTTTTTATGTATTTCAGGTACAAAAGGATTGAAAACAGGGCAAAAACGGACATTGCCGGATCGACTCGACACCATTTGAGCATTTAATGAAGAAAAGAAAAGTCAAAGTCAGCCCTTGGAAAATCATTATGTGTTAAGATTGACCCTTGGAATAACTTTCCAGAATTGGCAGAAACAGTCCCTCAAAGTTAAATCTAATTTCAAGTTTAATCCTAACCTAAACCAACCCCTTTTTACCCTTTTAACTAACCAAATCCAAATAATCCAGCCCAATCCTTAAACATAAACCCAACCCAACAAATAAACCCATCCACCCCGTTTTTAGCTAAAACCAGGGTCAAACCCCGGTCAAACCCCAGTCAAACCATTTACGCCAAAACCACCTTTCCCACCTCACTCACCTTCTCCCCTGACAATCAACCCACTCCCTGCTTCTCCCTGCTACACTCCACCATCCCCCCTCCAATAGCTTCAGTCCAAGTACTTTTCACGTGATACCATCCACCTTGGAAATCCACTTAGCACATTTTGGCGCCAAAAATCCCATTTAAGGGCTGAGATTGATTCAAGCTAATCCAAGGGCTCAGAATTGATCCAGAAGGAGCACAAGAGACAGAAGAAACCCTAATCTTATTCTATATATAGTTTCTATTGTAAGCAGTTGATAGTGAGTTTTTTTAGTTAGTTTTTAGAAGTCGAATTTATGTCATCTTTATTTCTAGTTTAATTAAGCTCTGAATCTTAGTTTGTAAACATTTAATCTCTTGTTCTCAGTTGTAATTGATCTTTGGCATTAATGAAATTGCATTTTCCTTCTTAAATCCGGGTTCTATTTACTTATAAGCTTTTTAAATACTGTCATAATTGGTCAATAAGCTCTAGTTACTGTTAAGATTGTTCACAAGCCTCGCTTTCCATTCCTATAAGCTTATATTAGCTCAGAATAGCTTTTTGTAAGCTTATAATAGATTCAAACCATTTTAATTTCAAAAAGTCAAAATCAGTCAAACAAAAGTCAAAATGGTCAAAGAAGCTGGAGCATGGTGAATTGTGGATGGCCATGGGTTAGAGCTTCTTGGGAATCATTAGGTTTGTTTAGAGAGTACTTTGGGTGTCAAGAATTTGGCCTTGGTTTTGAGCACAAGGCTTTGTAAGTTCCATTTTACCATTTTAACTTAATTTCTGCAATTTTATTGGTCAATTGCTTATCTAGTGCTTATTCTGATTGCATTCTGCTTATTTGTCCTTAATATTGTTATTTGATAGTATTTTGTTAGTTGCTACACACTTTTTACTAGTTTTTACTTAAAAACCTAAAAAAAAGCCAAAAATAGCATATATAGGATTAGCTTAATAAGTGCTTATTACCATTTGAAAAATTATTCATTAGGGTTAAAATAAGTAGGTTAATCAGTAGTGGATCAGTTTAGTAGCTTATATTGGTGTTTAATAGTCAAAATCTCCAAAACAGTCTAGATAAGGAGTGTTTAGGTCAGGACTGAAAATGGGTCAAAATGGGTATGTACTGTTCATGTGCCTATTGGGTAATTTTAATCTTGCTTAATCTAGCTTATATCAGCTGTCAGTAGGGGTTTTGGATTTGTTTTGATAGAATTTGATGGTTTGAGTTGGATTTCCTAGTTTTAGATCCTTAACTGCTCAAATCTGCTTATCTTAGAGATAAGCAGATTTTGTGCTTGTTTTTAGCTTTTCCAAGTTCAAAATAGTGCATTAAAGGGAGTATCAAGAATTGGTCATAATCCAATAGGTCCTTATAGGATTTGGACTAACTTATTTGTCACAGAACACTGCCCACATCAGTAGCTATTTTACCAAAACAGCTTATGTTTTCCATTTTTAATTTCTTCATTTTAAGCCCATTTAAGCTCAAATTTGGCACAGATAGAATTAGCTTGCTTATCTAGTTATTCCCAATTTTTATAGATTTTTAGAATTAGGTTATAATAGCTTTTCAGTAGCTTAAAAATCACCTCAGTGGGCTATTTTTACCATACTATTTTGTGCAGATCTGCTGTGTTTTTTATTTTTCATTTCTTCATTATATGCCCAATTAAGCTCAAATTTTGTACAATTACCATTGGGTAGCATATCTAGTTGTTACATATTTTTCTGAATTTTTTAGAATAGCTTTTCATAGCTTATCAGTGGCTTAAAGTAGCCACTTTTTGCCCTGCACCTTAGCACATCAGCAGCCTCATATGGCTTTTTGAGCTTATTCTGAGCTTATTGCTTTTGATCATTGCTTATTCTTAGATTATTGGTTAATCTAGATTGTGCTTAGTTAGATTTAGCTTTTTCAGTTTTAATTTAGCTTAAAATCTGCTTAAATAATCCATTTGCTTTTTCCTTAGCTTTTCTTGCCTTTGCCTACTGCTCTGTCTCACCAACTACTTATTAGTTTAGTTTAAGTTTTCTGATATTAGTTGTCCATTTAGATTAAGTTAGCATAATTTAGCTTATGTCAATTTCTAGATAGCTTATTAGATTAGCTTTTTGTTTTTTTAGCTATTGGCCTTTTTCTTGTCTTTTCTTTATAACTTACTGTCCTCAGTTCTTTAGCTTATTCCTATAGCTTATTTGTGTGCTTATTTTAGTTTAAAAACTCATAATCTCATTATTCTCACCATTCAATCCACACAATCACAAACCGAATCACAAATTCCATTCATCCTTCATCGGGGATAACGACCCAGGATTACAACTTGCCTTGTATTCCTTGGACATTTTTATGCATTGATTCCTGCGAATCAATTTTTGGCACCGCTTCCGGGGAAGCTTGAAGTGAATTTTTAAATTCTCGTTTGTCGATGCGTGTTTTGAAGACCCTTCTTCCGAGAAGTTATCGTTTTCTCTCGTAAATATTTTCTTATAAAAGCCCAAAAAGATTTTCTTTTTAAATTTATCTTCCTTTGTGTTTTCCAATGTTGCTTAAATACAAAAACCCAAAAATATTTTCCTTTTTAAATTTTGTTTTTCTTTTAAATTTTGTTTTTCTTCTATCTTAGTTTGTTTTTTTTTCATTTTAAAAAAAAAAAAAAAAAAAAAAAAAAAAAAAAAAAAAAAAAAAAAAAAAAAAAATCTTCTCATTCCTCTGAAATGTTTAATTCTTATCTTTTTACCCTCTCATTATTTAATTCTCCACAATGATCGATTTTCCACCGTATCATCCCCATGATCCTCGGACCATGGAGGATTTCTATCGTCCAACACTGATCGGTAGAGGAGGACCGATCACTCCTACATCAGTTTCAGGAACCGATTTCAAATTGAAAAATTATATGGTTCGACTGATCCGGAAAAATTTCCAATTCTATGGATTTTGAGATGAAGATGCAAATGAGCACCTAAACAAGTTCATATCTATCACTCAATCCATGAAACAGAAAGGAGTTTCTCAATATAGCATTCTTTTGAATCTTTTTCCATTCTCTTTATCCCACAACGCTGAATCTTGGTTTTATACTCTTAGAACCCACTCAATTCATACTTGGGAAGAGATGTTCCTCAAGTTTCTTTAAAAATACTTTCCACATTCTAAAACGGTGCAGCTTAGGAAAGACATTCTGAATTTCCGGTAATTGCCCATTGAGTGAGTATTTGAAGCTTGGGGACGATTCAAATCTTTGTTACGAAAATGTCCTGATCACAAAATTTTGCTTCTTGATCAAATCCTAACCTTTTATAGTGGCATAACTACGATTGATCAAGAAAAAAATCATGTTGGCTGCCGGAGGCAATATCATGCTGAAGACTCCTCAAGAAGCTTATGATTTGATCGAGAATATGACACAACATCACTATCAGCGGGATACTGGAGCCCTTTATGACTCTTCCACGGTTTTGAGTGATCATTATTCCGATTACATTCCCGCTGAAATTGCACAAATTGGGGTCCTTGGCAATCACAAAAGTTATATAAATCAAGATTGTCAGCAAGGACCAGGTCATCCTAACACTATCCACCTTTCATACTCCGATGAAAGTGATGAGGATGATCCTTTTGATGAAGAGAAATCAGATGAGGACCCTTCAGATACCTTTTTAATGGGGGACAAGGAAGTCGAAATCAATCCTCTTAAGGAAATTAATGACCTTGTTCCAATCCCAAGGGTATCCGAGGAACCTCTCGATCTTCCTGATTCTACTTCTCAAACATTCAATATGACTATCACAAATCCTTTTAATTCTAAATTTACTCTAATTTCAGAAAATCAAAATTTTGATATTCATAACGAGGATGAGAGTGATAAGGATGGACCTTTAGTAAAAGAAGACGATCAGAAATCAATTCCTCCATTGAATGGTAGTCCCACTCCCTCTTCTGGTTCTGTTATCACATCTCTTACCTCCTTCGAGGATTGTGATTTTCTCTTGAAAGAGACCGACACTTTTCTTGCTCTTGATGATTCGATTTCACCGGAAATTGATGATACTTATCTTGATCTAGAGGGAGATATTCTTTTTCTTGAGAAATTATTGGACAAAGAACCATCACTTTCTCTTCCTCTGAAGGAAGTTGAAATCAATCCTCTTAAGGGAAGTGATGAGTCAGATACGGAGGCATTAATGGACGAGGTGCAAACTTTTAGCATACAAAGTACAGCACATGTCCCACCTCCGTATATCCTTCCTGAGCCTAAGCTCAAAGACATACTTCATAAGAGTAATTCTCTTCTTGAGGAGTTCACCGATGAACTCGCTCACATTTATCCCATCCCACCTGGGGATGAAGATAAAAATTTCGATTTTGAATCAGATCTGAGAGAATTGGAATTTTTGCTAAGTCATGATCCATCAACTAATTATGCCTCTAGTCTGGGGGAGTTCGCCGATGAACTCTCTCACATCGTATCTCTACCGGAGTATGATCACTCTAAGGACTCGGAGGGAAACGTGTAAGCAATTGCTTATTAAAGACACAATTCCGAATCTCCCTCTTGAGGTGCTTTTAGATCATGGCCTTAAAAGCAATAATGAAAAATTTGATAATGATGAAGATTTTATTGTAATTGTTCTCAAAATTTGCTTTCCTTTCCTCACAAACGATGTGATTTCTCCTCTTCTTCACTTCTTCGGGAGTGAGGATACCATCTTTGACCCCGGTATCACCACTTATAATTTCTATTTTAAGTCGGGTATATCTCATCGGAGTGGAACTTTCAAGAACTTCAATGTTTATCCAAACATATTGAATGAAAGTCCGATGGAGATCTTCTCTTCCACATGCTTCCCCAAGAACAAATGAATTCGGGGTCGAGTCAAGCTAGTGACTCGGTTAACAAAAACATTAGCACTTCATGGGTGACAACCCATGTTTCTGACTTCTTTCTATTTTCTGACACTAAGTGTGGGGGAATTCCTCTACTGTGCTTTGTTTTGTGTGTTGTTTGCTCTTATTTTCAGGTTTCCCTTAGATCGTGATGATTGATGCGCCTGTTTTCAATCCAGCCGCCCAATATCTGATGTTTTTGCTAACAATTATCTAGGGATATCTTATTAATCCTGTTTGTGAAAAAAGAGAATTCTTTCACACACTTGGCTATTAGTATTACCTTTTTACATTCAAAGTGTCGGCATAATAGCCGGTACTTTGAATATTGAGGGCAATATTCAATTCTAAGTGTGGGGGGGGGGGGGGGGAATTCTTGCGAATTTGATCACATGTGTACCTTCTAGTGCCCTAGTACCCCCGTTTTTTTTACCAAAATTTTAAATTTTTTCCGTTTTGAAATAAGAAATTGCTTGAAAAAGAAGTGCTTTGCACATAAAAAAAAGTGTTTAGTCTTGATTAGGTTAGAACAAAGGGAATCCCGACTCTGCCAGAGTATTGATCTGGCTGCTTCCTTAACGATTAGACAAAGGTTTTACGATTTGTGCAAATGAAAATGCTAAGCTTAGAGTAGTTGGATCTCTTTAGAGCTTATATAAGTAATCTATGGTTTTTCCTTCCAGAAGCTCCTAATCTGAATAAATTAGTGCTGTTTTCAAACTTTTGAACGTTAAAATCATTTTGTTATGCAAAACAAATTTTTATACAATTTTGATATAGAGTCCGAGTTCAACTTTTTATTTTAATTTTTGAGAAAGCATATAAATAAAATAAAATAAAAAAATGAAAAATGAAAAAAAAATGAAAAAAATGAAAAATGAAAAAAATAAAAATAAATAAATAATAAGAAAATGGAATGATATTGCAAAATGCAATAAGTTATGATAAAGATATATATGTTGTTTATATGTAGGAAACTTGCTGTCACAATTCGCATTTTCGAGTCTTTACTATGCACGGGATTTCATCATCTCAATTTACGTATGTTCATTTGTTCATTAAACGTTACCACTCAGTCATTACTACTAATATTATACCCAAATACTCCCGACTATGATCCTAATATATTTTCATGCTAATTTTAATGATATAAAATTTATATTATTAATTTACCCGGTGTTTTTAAACAAATTGCTATATTTCCCGGTATACGCTTATAACCGTCGCGGTTTGCGATATTTCATCACGATCATTATTTTAACATCCGATTCTTATCAGAAAGGTAAATTTATAATTTTTACAACTTCGTCGTATTTTATTTCAACTCGTCACGATTTATTTTCAGTTAACCCGGTACTCGATAACACCAAATGTATACACTAACTAATCAATACTTGCAAAATATCAACAATTTAACACAAAAATCTTCATCTTATCCTTTCCCTAAGCCCATGTGCCGCCCCTCCCCTTGAATTCCCATTTCCTAACAAGTTAAAATACCAATCAATGCTTACTTTCTTTTAAAATTGATTTAATTACTTAACATAACACATTCATGTATAATTTTTTCAAGCTAAAATCACAAACACTCTCTTCCTCATCACCATAACCCACGGCCACAACATAAATAAAGAGAAGAACCATAAATTTTTAAAGATCAAATGCTTATCAAGTCCCCTTTACATCCCTTGTTAGGATTTTGAAATAAAAATCCCAAGGTTTTAATCATTTTCATCCAAAACTCTTCAATAATTCAAGTAAGCTCAAGAACATTATTTTTGATCATTTCATACTTCATTTTGTTCATATATTGTTGTATTTTCAAGTTATTTTGATAGCTAGCCATGCAAAACATATGTTACTTATACCACTTTACTTAAAAACTATCTTAAACACTAGATCTGTACGTTTTATAAACATCCTCGCGAAGCCCATCATTTTTGGTGATGTTTAGGACCCATGACACCCTAAGAAGGTGTATGGTAGGATTTGTGTATTTGTGGAGTTGCTTTGAAGTAGTTTGATCAAGCCGTGAACCAAGAAAATGAGTTTTAAACATATATATAAGCCTACTGTCCAAAAATGAAAAATCTGGAAAAATCAGTAAACATGCCGTTATTTTGGTCTTCATATTTAGAAAATACTTTCAAAAACGAAAACGTGGGCTTTGGAATGAGTTAAAACCGAGTTATAACGAAGGAGATATGAATTTTTAAAGTTAGACGACAAAAGCTTATTTTCTGAAAATTCATGCTGTTAGCCGAACTTCAAGGGACAAAACGAGGCGTTAGCCGAAGTCTAGCTGAGCCGAGCCACTGAAAATATGTCAGTTCATGTTATGACGAACGCGTGGATATAAAGAACGTTGAAAACGGACTTATAACGACCAAGATATGAATTTTTGAAAAGCCGACGTAGTATACTTATTTTGACAGCATTACAACACATATAATTTCTAAGTGTAAAACTAGCAAGTCACTAAGTTCATGGCCGATTTTCTATATGATCGAGGCGCGTATGATCAAAAGTCAAATGAGACGACATTGAGATTATGTTACAAGGATTTCAAAAACGTCAAGTTCTATTACTAACTCTCAACGTACAATATTTTGCGACTGGTTTTGCGAGGCCGTTTGGTCATATTTTCACAAGTTATAAAAAGTAATATTTTGCGACGAAACTATTTTATTTGGCGATAAAACATCAAATGGGGATCGTGGAGTACCGTTTCAACATATTTACACGAAAAGTGGTTTGTAACTTAACGAGACGTCAAAAATGTAGTTTTCGACGATAAACATTATTTTCAAAACTAACGAGTGGTATCGTTAACATACGTATTTGCATGTGTAGCATTGTATCATTGCTTACGCTAGATCATATCATTCATAATAGGTTGCGGTTAGAGACCGAGCCTCATTTTCATCATATACATTGTGATCATTGTGCTATCATATCAGGTGAGTTTCATAGCCCCTACTTTACACGTTTTGAACTACTTTGGGGGAGATACATGCTTAAACTGCTTGCTTACATACATGATTGTGTTAAACTTATTTGCGTTATTCTTGAAAGCTACTCGCGGACCTAAGTATCTAACACTTGGGGTAGCCGTACAGAACATATCATGGACCTAAGTATCTAACACTTGGGGTAGCCGTACTGAACATATCATGGACCTAAGTATCTAACACTTGGGGTAGCCGTACAGAACATATCACGGACCTAAGTATCTATCACTTGGGTTAGCCGAACCTAAGTATCCTCGTGAGCAACAAAAGTCTCCTAGTGAGCAGCATAAGGTTTTCTAGTGTTATAGAACGCACCTCGTATACGCACATGTCTTACTCAAGTTATATTTTAGCAGTGGGTTGTAAACACACAGGTTGCAAGTTTTGTTATGGGCGGGATTTGCAACTGAGTGGATTTACAATGCCTTTGCTGTGGAAACATTTTCGAAGAACTTTTCAACTTATTTATAACAAACTTTATGAACTCACCAACCTTTGTGTTGACACTTTTTAGCATGTTTATCTCAGGTTAGTAAGGCGATAGCGGTGGCACGGAGCATAGAGTCTTAGGGCATGTTTTGGAGACTTGTGCTATTATCATATACCATTCGATATGCTTTAAAACTTATGTATTGTTATTTCACTTTGGGACCTTTCGTTGTGTAAACTCTGATTTCTATTTATTCGAATGGTAACTTTTTAAAACGTCTCATTTAGAGGTCGTTTTCTATACCTTGATCTGTATTATGAAGTAATACCCCCTTGACACTACTGTTTCCGCTGCGGTAATTTGGGGGTGTTACAGATTGGCATCAGAGCCTTTGGTTATAGAGAACTAGGTTGCATTTAGTACCTAGACTATAACTACTATATACGTTGGGACTCTCCTCCTTATCGCCTTAGACACGTTTAGTGCGCGCATGCTTTCCGATAAATTTTCGTCTAGACCCGCACTGTTAGATGATACGCTTTTGTACTGATAGGGAAATCCCATAATTTAGTCGAGTCATCAAAAATGTGGAGCTCAATAATAACTGGTTATTTAACTCAATCTTGTGACAGTTCTTGTTTGATGAGACATGCGATTGAGTTAAATAAAGGTTATTATTTAGCTGCAGAGATTTGATGATTCGCGGAGGATGGGAGTTCTCTTGAAGATACTTTTTAGAGACTAAACCTTACCGTGACTTTAGCACCTAAGAGAGGCTCCTATATACCGAGTGCGACACTCCCTAAGTACCCTCACCACAGTACTCCTTCACCATTTAGGAACGGATGATAGAATGACTAAATATCTAAAGAACATCAATCGCTGAGATATGTGTACTTGGTAATATGTACACGTGTGAAAGGAGGCAATTATAATTATGGGTGGCCAACATAATTATAAATGCATCACGACACACTTGGAAATATGTGACCATGCTTAAGTTGATCGGCGTTGGCACCATTTAGGAGGCAACTCGCGACGTGGTCCTATGTATGAGGATGATGAGTATAGGTTGGGTGGTCAACGGTTTCCCTCATCTCTAACGTTCACCATATGTCCTTCCTTGTAGGAAATGGCACCAAGGAGGACAACTCGCAGCACTAGCCGAGGAGGTGCGGCGTCAAGGGGTGGAAGGACTGGTGGACGTGGTGGTAGAGGAGGCGGTAGCGGTATTGACAACAATGATAACAACCATGGTGGAACTCCTGATTTTGCCGCCATCATCGCTCAACAACTTCAAAACTTGCTTCCTACTATTGTCACTCAAGTTGGCAATCATATCAACAACTCGGGAAACCACGGAAGCAGAAATGACGACATCAATGGGGTAGGTGTGAATGAGACCGTCACCCGTGCAACTGGATGCACGTATAAGGAATTTACGGCGTGCAAACCAATAGAGTTTGATGGTACTGGAGGCGCCTTGGCATATACACGATGGGTAGAGAAGATGGAGTCGGTGATCGACATCAGTAATTGTGCCGCTCATCAGAGGGTGAAGTATTCTGCATGCTTGCTGTTGGGAAAGGCATTGACTTGGTGGAACACACAGATTCAAGCTAGGGGTAGGGAAGCAGCCATAGGTATGACATGGGACGACTTTAAGGCACTACTGAAAGAGGAGTATTGTCCGGGAAATGAGATGCAAAAACTGGAGAATGAACTTTGGCATCACTCTATGATAGGAGCTGGCCACGCAGTCTACACGGATCGATTCCATGAGTTAGCGAAACTAGTACCTCATCTGGTTACCCCTGAATCTAAGAGGATCGAAAGGTACATCTATGGCCTTGTTCCTGAAATTCGAGGAATTGTAAAGGCAACTGAGCCTCCCACAATCCAAAGTGCAATATTGAAGGCTGGAGCCCTCACAGATGAGATGGTTAGGAATGGAACTTTGAAAGACAGTGATAAAAGGAAGGGACCGAGTGAGTCGGAAAAGAAAATGGGCACGGTGGTTGACAACAAAAAGGCAAGAACCTTTGCGGCAACTAGTTCTGGTCAGAAAGGGTATGAAGGACCACATCCTAAGTGTACGAAATGTGCTTATCATCATTAGAAGTCTGCGCCCTGCCGCGTGTGTACAAATTACAATCAGTGGGGTCATTTTACAAATCAGTGTAAAGCGCCAGTGAATGTGGGCAACATGAAGAATAACCAAAATACATGTTATGAGTGTAACAGCCTGGATCACCTTCGGTATGCCTGTCCTAGATTGAATAGGGCACCAAGACAAATACAGGGTAACCCGACACTAGCTTTAGCAATTGAGGGAAACAACCCACAGCCAGAAATCAATATTAGTCCACCAAGGGGTCGAGCATTCTATTTGGGTACCTAGGCAGCCCGCAGCGCGTAACGGGTATGTTTTCCCTAGACGATTAAGTATTCTATTGTATTGTTAGATTCCAATAAAGCATAGCCTGTCCTACTAAATTCATACCCAATGTTATTGGCCTTAGTTATATTCACTTACCAATTGATTTGATCGGTGTAAGCAATTCCAAGATCGAGCCAATTTTTCAAAAGACCTCATTTCAGGATGTTGAATCCATTCTTTTTGACAACTTGTTTCCTAGCTTGATTTAGTGACAGTTCTTGTTTGATGAGTTGCGAAAATCAAGCTAAGAGTCAAGTTGTTACCCGAGCCGATTCAGTTTAATCTCATGACAGTTCTTGTTTGATGAGTTGTGAGATTAAATTTGAATCGACAACCTCAAACCGATTTAGCCTAATCCCATGACAGTTCTTGTTTGATGAGTTGTGGGATTAAGTAAAAATCGGTTACCTAGAGGTCTTTTGAGGGCTACGCTCGAGAATGGGAAAGTTTACCCCCATCAAACCCGACCACGAGAACGTACGTACGTAGAACGAGCGAGCTGAATTCAGGGACTGAATTCCTTTAACGGGTGGAGACTGTCACAATTCGCATTTTCGAGTCTTTACTATGCACGGGATTTCATCATCTCAATTTACGTATGTTCATTTGTTCATTAAACGTTACCACTCAGTCATTACTACTAATATTATACCCAAATACTCCCGACTATGATCCTAATATATTTTCATGCTAATTTTAATGATATAAAATTTATATTATTAATTTACCCGGTGTTTTTAAACAAATTGCTATATTTCCCGGTATACGCTTATAACCGTCGCGGTTTGCGATATTTCATCACGATCATTATTTTAACATCCGATTCTTATCAGAAAGGTAAATTTATAATTTTTACAACTTCGTCGTATTTTATTTCAACTCGTCACGATTTATTTTCAGTTAACCCGGTACTCGATAACACCAAATGTATACACTAACTAATCAATACTTGCAAAATATCAACAATTTAACACAAAAATCTTCATCTTATCCTTTCCCTAAGCCCATGTGCCGCCCCTCCCCTTGAATTCCCATTTCCTAACAAGTTAAAATACCAATCAATGCTTACTTTCTTTTAAAATTGATTTAATTACTTAACATAACACATTCATGTATAATTTTTTCAAGCTAAAATCACAAACACTCTCTTCCTCATCACCATAACCCATGGCCACAACATAGATAAAGAGAAGAACCATAAATTTTTAAAGATCAAATGCTTATCAAGTCCCCTTTACATCCCTTGTTAGGATTTTGAAATAAAAATCCCAAGGTTTTAATCATTTTCATCCAAAACTCTTCAATAATTCAAGTAAGCTCAAGAACATTATTTTTGATCATTTCATACTTCATTTTGTTCATATATTGTTGTATTTTCAAGTTATTTTGATAGCTAGCCATGCAAAACATATGTTACTAATACCACTTTACTTAAAAACTATCTTAAACACTAGATCTGTACGTTTTATTAACATCCTCGCGAAGCCCATCATTTTTGGTGATGTTTAGGACCCATGACACCCTAAGAAGGTGTATGGTAGGATTTGTGTATTTGTGGAGTTGCTTTGAAGTAGTTTGATCAAGCCGTGAACCAAGAAAATGAGTTTTAAACATATATATAAGCCTACTGTCCAAAAATGAAAAATCTGGAAAAATCAGTAAACATGCCGTTATTTTGGTCTTCATATTTAGAAAATACTTTCAAAAACGAAAACGTGGGCTTTGGAATGAGTTAAAACCGAGTTATAACGAAGGAGATATGAATTTTTAAAGTTAGACGACAAAAGCTTATTTTCTGAAAATTCATGCTGTTAGCCAAACTTCAAGGGACAAAACGAGGCGTTAGCCGAAGTCTAGCTGAGCCGAGCCACTGAAAATATGTCAGTTCATGTTATGACGAACGCGTGGATATAAAGAACGTTGAAAACGGACTTATAACGACCAAGATATGAATTTTTGAAAAGCCGACGTAGTATACTTATTTTGACAGCATTACAACACATATAATTTCTAAGTGTAAAACTAGCAAGTCACCAAGTTCATGGCCGATTTTCTATATGATCGAGGCGCGTATGATCAAAAGTCAAATGAGACGACATTGAGATTATGTTACAAGGATTTCAAAAACGTCAAGTTCTATTACTAACTCTCAACGTACAATATTTTGCGACTGGTTTTGCGAGGCCGTTTGGTCATATTTTCACAAGTTATAAAAAGTAATATTTTGCGACGAAACTATTTTATTTGGCGATAAAACATCAAATGGGGATCGTGGAGTACCGTTTCAACATATTTACACGAAAAGTGGTTTGTAACTTAACGAGACGTCAAAAATGTAGTTTTCGACGATAAACATTATTTTCAAAACTAACGAGTGGTATCGTTAACATACGTATTTACATGTGTAGCATTGTATCATTGCTTACGCTAGATCATATCATTCATAATAGGTCGCGGTTAGAGACCGAGCCTCATTTTCATCATATACATTGTGATCATTGTGCTATCATATCAGGTGAGTTTCATAGCCCCTACTTTACACGTTTTGAACTACTTTGGGGGAGATACATGCTTAAACTGCTTGCTTACATACATGATTGTGTTAAACTTATTTGCATTATTCTTGAAAGCTACTCGCGGACCTAAGTATCTAACACTTGGGGTAGCCGTACTGAACATATCATGGACCTAAGTATCTAACACTTGGGGTAGCCGTACAGAACATATCACGGACCTAAGTATCTATCACTTGGGGTAGCCGAACATAAGTATCCTCGTGAGCAACATAAGTCTCCTAGTGAGCAGCATAAGGTTTTCTAGTGTTATAGAACGCACCTCGTATACGCACATGTCTTACTCAAGCTATATTTTAGCAGTGGGTTGTAAACACACAGTGTTAGGAACATGTTTTAATTAAGTTCAAGTCTTGTTCATTTAGTTATTATGTTGCACGATATGGGTTATAATGTTTGTATTTAGTGACCGGTCCATTAGTAGCCCATGGGCCGGCCACCCTTGTTAATTTCTTCTAGAAAGATTAGCACATGGGATGCCCTAAGTAGTTGCCTATAAATAGAAGGCAAGGGCATCATTATTATTGTTGGTTTTCATGTGTATTGCGAAAGCTCTGTCCATGTAACGTTTGATTAAGTGAAAGCCGATCACTCTTCTTATTCTTCTTCTTATTCTCTTCTCTTATCTAGTTATCGTATTAGCTTATTCATTTTCATACGTAGCTTATTCTAGTGTAGTAGTTCGTGTGTTTATTAGTTCTAACGAGTGTGTGTTTGAGATATCATCGTGACCTACAAGTGGTATCATTCACCTAGGGATAATTAGGATCGTGTGTTTGAGTAGTTAGTATCATTATTTACGTTGGTTTTATAGATTTTGTAAGGTTTTTGTTCAAACTTAACGTTAAACTCTCGTTTGTATTGAAAAAGTAGCTTTGAGATCGTTAAACTTTCACTAATCTTCATCGGTTTTCATATTTTCTACGTTAAAAAGCTTAATCTTCGTTAAATATTTTGATTACTAATCGTTTAAGGTAAAAAAACAATCGGGTTTATTGGTTATTTAGACGATTTGGTGTAATCCGTATTATTAGCTTATTGGAAAAGTTGATGCAAAGTGATAGTTTTGGTTTCTGAGTGAACTTCGACAAGTTAGGGTTTCATCGCATTTGGCAATCAAGATAACTAAGGGTTTCATCGCATTTTGCAATCCAGATAATTAAGGGTTTTATCGCAGTTCGAATCAAGATAAGTTAGGGTTTCATCGCATTTGGAAGATCTTCAATTATCGCATTTGGGACTCAGTATTGTACTTTCTTGTATTATAAAGTTGTAATACTTCGACTTGGTTGCTTCTCTTCTCTTGTACAAGAGTTGAGAATTTATCGAACTTGGATTTGTGATAAATCTATCGCACTTGCCATAAATCATCGCAGTTTGATATATTATCTTATCGCTGTTGGATATTTTATCGCAGTTTGCTATAAATTATCGCACTTTAAGATAACATATTTAAATTGTCATTATTTATCGCACTTGATAGTTTTATCGCATTTTCTACTTTCGTTATCAATATTGAAGGTTATCGCACTTGGTGTAGTGTCTTTATCGCACTTGGTGAACTGATCTTATCGCACTTGGTGAACTGTCATTATCGCACTTGGTTATTGCACTTGGTGAACTGTCTTATCGCATTTGGTGAACAGTACTTTATCGCATTTGGACAAAATCTTTAGATTTCTAAACCAACTTAACATATCTCATCAACACATATCTTAATTATCTTAAAGATCCAGATATGTCTCAACCACCTCACTTCAATTACTACTACCAGCTACAGCAACATCCACAACACCAGCAATTTCATCCTCAATATCAACAACAACAAGCATTCGTTCAACAGCATCAATTTCTCTCTCCACCACAAGTATCCCCACAACAGATCATGCAACAGAATCAACAACTGCAGAATTATTCATCCTATTCCAGAGAACCTCATTGGTTTAACAAGATGTGTGAAGCAATTAGTAGTCAGCAATCACGTCATGAAGCTGGAAGTCAAGAAACTCCACCAATGCTAACTCCGGGTAACTACGTGCAATGGGCTAGTAGATTCCTCGGATTTGTTGAACTGAAAAAACCTCATGGTCAATACCTCAAGAAAGTCATTGAAGAAGGACCCTATCCTATTCCAGCTACTGTTGTTCCAGCAACTTCAGAGAGAGAAGAAACAACCACTCCCACTCCGGTTGCCAACTACACAACTGAGCAAACATTACAACAAGAAGCAAACCAATTGGCAATGTCTTTTATACTTCAAGGGATTCCCAATCCTATCAATCGAAGTATTGATGCTCAAAAGACAGCCAAAGATATGTGGGAACATGTTCATCTTCTCATGGAAGGAACAGAGTTAAACCAGGAAGATCTTGAGTCTAAGTTATATATGGAGTACACCCACTTCATCATGGAACCAGGGGAAACCATTGAATCTTACTATCACCGTTTCACCAACATTATCAATGACCTTGATCGTCATGATATAAAGTTACCAAAGATTGCTGTCAACTCAAAATTCCTTGGATATCTTGGTCCTGAATGGCAGAAGTATGCAACTTTTGTAAGGCAGACAAAGAAAATTGGTGATGTCAAATATGGACTCATGTATGATTACCTCAGACAACATCAATCAGAAGTGGATAAAGAAATTGCAGCACGAGGAGGTTTCACACCCGCACCAAGATCAAACTCACTTGCTCTCGTTGCTCAATCTAACTTCTCTTTACCACACCAGGAATTTGGCCACTCATCGTTTCAACCAAGTCCTCCACCCCAACCTCATAATCAAATCATTCCTTATGAAGCACCACAACAATACTCTGATAACCAGCTGGTTCCATACAACAACACCGATTCAATGCTGTACTCAAATGCAGATTATGATGAAGAAGAGGATGCTTTCAACTCTCTTAATGAAGCATTTGGATTGATTGCTAACGCATTTGGCAGATTCACCAAATCCAACAACCGTCTTCGTTCATCTTCAAATACCAGGAATCAGGCAGTTGTTAATGATGGCAGAGTAGAAATTCGAAACAGGTCTTCAGGCAGATATGGTTCGGGAAATCGTGGATATGTTACTCAAAGGGTTCAGTCAGGAGGAAATAGGTTCAATACTGCAGGGGCAAACAGAAACAATATGGGGAATGATCAGAGAGGAAATTCAACTGTTGGGAATGTTCAGAGAGGCATTGCAAATACGTCTATCACATGTTATAACTGTGGGGGGAACGGTCACATGGCAAATACTTGTCCGAACCCAAGAACAATGGACAGTGCTTATCACAAAGAGGCTCTTCTGATGGCACTCAAAGATGAAAAAGCTGCTGGACGGTTGACTCAGAATGATCAAAGTTTTATGGCTAATGTGGAATCAGATGATGAAATGGAAGATCTAGAGGCAAATGTTGCAGTCATGCTTATGGCTAATATGCAAGAAATGAATATGTCTGAGTCAGGCCCGGTATATGATACCGATGGTCTTTCTCAGGTACCTGATCCTACATGTCTCATCCATGAAATTGCTTTACCAGCTGCATCTTCATCTACAAATGAAATGTTTAATCAACATGATTCATTCTCATCACCATCCGATGATCAAATAAACACGGTAGTATCATTTGATGATGATAATACCGTTGTTTCATTTGATGATCTCATTGATGATGACAATTGTGATCATCTTGATCAAACAGATCCTTTGACTGATCAAGATTCGGAGTTACAGGCCTTGTTATTGACCACCCAGTCACAAATAGAAAAATGCAATGACATCAATCAAAAGCTCAAAGATAAAATTGCATTGTTAACAAAGGATAATGAGTGCTACCAACTACAACTTTCGGGTTATCTAAAACAAGATAAACGTGAAAAAGGTTTTGAAATAGCTTTCCAACAAGAATATGTCACAGTTCAAAATTTAGAAAGTCAAGTTCGTGAGCTAACTGTTGCCAAAGCTGAGCTTCTCTCTCAAAAAGAAAAGGATCAATTTGAATTCAAAAAACAAATTGATGCTTTAACTTCTGAGTTGTTAAAATCTCAATTTGAGCTTTCAACTTCTCAGCAGGATCTTCTTGAAGAAAAGCAAGCCACTAGGAAACGTGTTGACTCATATCTTGATCAAATTCTGGATTTGGAAACCAAACTCAAAGAATTTCAAAATGTTGTGTATAAAACGGGTAATTCTGTAACACAAATTCAAAAACTGACTGTGAAACCAAGTCCTAAAGGAGTAAGTTTTGCACTTGGAAGTAACACACCCCGTAATTCACACAAAGCACTCAAAGACAATCCCAAGTTATACGATGCAACATTTTTGTTAGATGATACCTTTCAACGTGTTGTTATGTATTCTGTTGATGAAGAAACTGATTTTCTGGCACAAAAGATTGAGGGTCGATCCAATTCACAAAAAGAGTTTTCAAAAGTACATTATGATTATAATGCACTACCTCATTTGAGCAAATCATTTGTCCCTCCTAAGGACCATCCAGAACAAACGTTAACATACACAAACATAAGTGCTCCTTCGTCTACAACTCATGTTCCCACGACTGCTGTACATTTCAAAGAATGTCTGACAGAGGATCTTGCTGATCCACAAATGCCTCCAAAATGTCGGGTTCTTCGATATTTTAAGACATTTATGGACGACATTTCTCGTTTGGAGAATGAAATTGAGTTTAGTTCTCAAATTCCTATCTCTTCTTTTCTTTCTCCTGTTCAAAAAGAAAAGAAAGAGATTCTTCAAAAGAAAATTCTTCCTCATGTCAGAAATCTGAAGAAATGCGCAACAAAATGGGAAGAGGAGTTATACACGGAAGTAGCATCTATGCAAACCATTTTCAAAGCTAAAGATGACAAGGTTCAACGTCAAAAACTTCAAAGGAAATTTTTAGCCAAAGAAAATGATCGACTCTTGGAAAAAGTTTTGTATTATGACGTGGTGTCTGTAATTATGAATTCGCTCTATGAATGTGGTAATGCTTTACTTGTGAATGATCATGCTGTGGATAGTAAGATGTTGCGTATGGAGATTGATAATCTGGTACATGAGAATGAGATTCTTCGACATATCAACAATGATGTGGAAAACAAAGTTTTTAATCTTCAAAAAAGGCTTGACTGGTGTCAAAAACAGAGTGTTGAATTTGAACTTAAATTTCAACATCTTATAACATCTTTATCATTTCAAAACAGTCATGTTCCTGAAAAGTTTAAGGAAACAAAAGCTTTTTTAAGAATTAAATTGTTTGAAAATGAAAAGGAACTGGATGAAATTCTTCAAAACCGAAATGACACAGTCCGCCTCAATCGAAAATTAGATTAACAAAATCAAGAGTTCCAACACATCATTATTGATTTGAAGAAGAGAATCAGAGTTTTAGACACAGGCAAAACAAACACTCATAAGATTGCCCCAGGGATGTATGTAGTGGACAAAGAACATACCCAAGCATCTGATGTAACCACTAATTCAGCTACTTGTACTTCCACAGGACTAGAAACCACACCTAAGGTCAGCCATTCCAAGACTCACAAGAAACAGAGGAAGAATAGAGTCAAGAAACCTAGGCAGGAGTTATCTAAGTCTGAAGAAGTTCCGGCTAGTAGTTTGAATAAGACAAATGTAACATCAGGAATAGAATTGCACTTATCTGAGTCTAGTTCTAAGATTGATGTAACAGTTGATAAATCTTTAAATATTAATGAAGATGTTGTGGTTGATGCTACTTGTGTTTTTTGTCGGAATAGCATATTATCTGGTGATCATACAAAATGTGTTGCTAAAACTTTGCTGACTAAGAGAAAGAAACGAACTAGTGGCGCTTCCTCTAGGCTTAAAACTAGTGCAAAGTCTATTTTAGAAATGCCCCCACTAGATGTTTCTGAGAAGAATATGGAAAAGCCCAAATCCAAGACCACAAACTCACCTAGTGCATACATTAGGAAAAAGGCAGAGACTAGTTGGACCTGGCAACATTGGTTACAGCACACTTTTGGTTTTAAATGGTTACCTAAAGTACTAACCTCTTGTGTTACTAACCCAGCGGATCCAACCGTTATCAAATCTCCACCTGTTTCCAATGTTTGTGATGCAGGTGATTCAAATCGTCCTTTGGATTGTTGATAGCGGGTGCTCCCGACACATGACCGGCAATCTCAAACTTCTCCAAAACTTTATTGCTAAGTTTATCGGAACGGTCAGATTCGGGAATGATCACTTCGCTGCAATTATGGGCTATGGGTATTACATTAATGGGAACATCGAAATCAGCCGTGTGTATTATGTTGAAGGCCTTGGTCATAATTTATTCTCCGTGGGACAATTCTGCGATGGAGACTTGGAAGTAGCATTCAGGGAGAAAACTTGCTTTATTCGTGATCTTCAAGGCAACGACCTCATGAAAGGGAAGCGCGGAACCAGTCTGTATACTATCTCCCTTGAAGGCATGACAGCTTCTACTCCTATTTGTTTACTCTCCAAGGCTCATCCCACAAAGGCTTGGTTATGGCACAAAAGATTGTCTTATCTCAATTTTAAAACAATCACTGACCTTGCCAAGAAGAAATTAGTTGACGGTCTACCTAAATTCAGATATGCCAAGGATCACTTGTGTTCTGCGTGTGAACAAGGGAAAAGTCACCGTGCTCATTTTCCTCCCAAAACAGAACACAGCACAGATCATGTCCTACAACTGCTTCATATGGATTTGTGTGGTCCGATGCGAGTTCAGAGTATTAACGGGAAGAAGTATATTCTGGTAATAGTGGATGACTACTCACGATGGACTTGGGTCTATTTTCTTCGGACTAAAGATCAAGTTCCTTCTATCCTCATCACGTTTCTCACAAAGATTCAAGTTCAAGTCCGCAACACCGTCCGCATCATCAGAACAGACAACGAAACTGAATTTAAGAATCAAATCATTCGGGAATTCACTGAGAAACATGGTATTGTTCATCAGACTTTAATAGCTCGCACTCCAGAACAAAATGGTGTAGTTGAAAGACGAAACCGTACGCTCGTGGAAGCAGCTCGAACTATGTTGATCAATGCTCAATTACCGTATTATCTTTGGTCTGAAGCTGTCAATACTGCTTGTTATATTCAGAATCGTGCCATGATCAACAAACGAAACAACAAAACACCATATGAGCTTATACAAGGAAGAAAACCAAACATCAACTATTTTCACGTCTTTGGAGCATTGTGTTATCCGAAGAATGATAAAGATGATCTTAGTAAACTTAAGGCTAAAGCAGATATTGGGATATTTGTTGGATACTGTGAAAACTCCAAGGGATACAGAATATGGAATCGTCGGACTGGGGATATTCAAGAAACCATACACGCTAATTTTGATGAACTCACTGAAATGGCTTCTGAGCAAGACCGCTTAGAACCCGCACATAACCGTCTGAACTTTCCTGAATCTTCATCTGTACCCCTACCTTTCAACAGGAAGGATCTGGAAGATTTGTTTGTACCAATGTTTGATGACGTTCGTGTTACTAGTGCATCAGATGCTTCCACCAGTTCCTGATGAAGCAAAAAGTGTACCGCTTTTAGGGGGTCATTTAAGCCCTAAATCGTATTTATTTGATCAAATATTGCCCTAAGTCGTTCCTTTTGTCATTTTAGGTACTTTGGAGAAGAAATCTGGAAAAGGAAGCATTTTGGATGTTTTTGGAGCATAAAAGTGAAGAAAACGACAAAGTCTCAAAATCGGCTAAAAGTTACCTTTGACGGCGTCAGGGATTGCCCTGGACGGCGTCATGACTTGGCAAGAAAAAGGTGGATGTGAAAATTACTCATGATAAGCCAGAGAAATTTGCATGGGAATTCTGACGGCGTCACCCATTGGAGTGATCAAGGTCGTCACGGCTTAATTTAAAGAGGGACGGCGTCACGCCTAATTCTGACGGCGTCAAGCCTTGATAAGCCAGAACGGATTTTGGAGAGCTAAAGAGGGACGGCGTCAAGAAGGCCATCCGGGAACCCTAAAAGCGGCGAGGTGACGGCGTCACACTCCATAACGTGACGCCGTCAGATCTGAAAGTCTATATATAGTTTTTCAATTTTTTGTCATTAGTGTGTGGAACTTATTGTGGAACTTTGTGTGTGAAAACCCTAAGACGATTTTAGCAGCTTTTTCAAGGCTTTTTGCCTTGAGATCTTCCATGTTACATTGAAGATAAGTTATCAATTAATCATTCAATATGTCTATGTGTTGTTTGAGTCTATCTTGTTCTTGTCTTTTGTTTAACATGTTAGGCTAGGTTATCTTTGTGTTTGCTTAGATCTAATGAAACCTAGCTATTGATTATTGGTTATTAGTGTGTTATTAGTTGTATTGGATGATTGTTCATCTATGTTAGGCTTAAGAAAAATGGCTAACTTCCTATTCGGTAACTTGCTTGAACGTCTTAAGAAACATGAACCAATGCGTACTAAAGGTTTTTATGGTTGTATTTAATGCATGAGCGAATTCTAGTGATCCCATGTTAGGAGCTTCCTAGCCGGCTCGACATAGGAGTGAAGTAGGAGTTCATAGAGTTGGGGAAGTACGTACGCCACCCCACGAATGGTATTAAGGAATACACCCGTCATCCACGCAATTAATACACACTAATCAACCGGTAAAAGATAGTTAGGGAGTAAGGAAATCTAAGTAAACACATTTCTCTCCATATAAGTTTTACCACCTTTTCATTTTCTGTTATTTTATTTTATTTGCATTCGTAGTAATTTAGGTTAGTTGACTAGCAACTAATTCCGCCCACTCTTTCAAACCCGAGATTTTACTTGCTTTCATAAAAAATATAAAAACATAAAAAGAATCTTCCCTCACCCTTAGACCTATTAGAGTAGTTTTTCATACCTAACGAACACTATTCCCTGTGGAGAACGATCAATCCCCCATACTTACCACTACACTATACTACATCGGTCAGGTACACTGCCTGGTGGGGTTGTAAGCCTCTTGAGATCCCTCGAGAGGTAAAACCTGTTGTAAGGTTTCAAAACCACGCATCAAGTTTTTGGCGCCGCTGCCGGGGAATAGTTATTGTTTAGGTTGAATTTTTATTTTATTAGGTCTACTCACTAGATTCCTTTCTAGTGAGATTTTTATTTTTCTTTTTATTAGATTTCTTTAGTCTATCTTTTTCTTTGTGCCCTTTGTTTGTAAAACCATTTTCATTTGTCACCATGGCGGATGAAATTCCATTTAGATCATTAACAATAGAGGAACAATTACTTTACACGGATAGATTTGCTTCCTGTTGTTCCAATGAATTTTTAAGTGATCTTAGATATATACAAGAGGAGATGGGTATAAAGTTTGATAGGTTTGATGAATTATGTGCATGTGTGGCTTCTATTAAACAATCATTGTTAGGATCAACTCCTTTTAATAAGACCCTTTGGAAAAATTTTGAGGAAAGCCTCCTAACCGTGAACCATAAGTTTAATGAATTAATGGGTTCATATACATCACAACTTGAGGAAACAATTGAGGAGGATTTAGCCGAACATGAGCATATTGAGCAAAAAGACCTAGGTTTTATGATCAATGACTTTGAATCTCAAGGAACACATGATGAATCCTTTAGGCAAATTGAACATAGTAATCATGTTATCGGGGAAGATTCTTATGAATCGGACTTAGAACTTGAAATGGCTAGAGAAGGACTTGAGATACTTAGGAACATGTTTGGGTTAGATTCTACTAAAACACATGATGTGGATATAATTGATATAGAGACAAGGAAGGATGAGGTAAATAACACAAACCTACAAAGTACCCCACAAGTCCTACCATCATTCGAGGCATACACACCGCCCGTGACTTACCCGGAAGAAGTAGAAGGGACTATAGGAACCCCAATTGAAGTAGAACCTTTGGACCAAACACAACTAGAAGAAATAGGTTTGAATACTTGTAGTCACAACCTTTCTTTTAGTTCTATGGAAGTTCCTAGTTTTGATGAACCGGAGCCTCAACCGAGACCCTTACCCAATTTTCCATCCTTGGATGAAAAGTTAGGAATTAAAATAGGTCCCGATCCACCCATCAAACCATATAGTCCGGGTAGTTTTACGATAAAGGTAGTAGACTCTAAGCCTTGTAGTGAGGAAGCTAATATAGGAGTGAACCATAACCTTTCATACTTACATCACCCATTCATGATTAATCACAAGAAACATTATGGGTTTAAACCGGGTTTATTAGGTCAAGAGGGATTCCCAACTAGGAATCTCTCGAAGTTGATAGAAGATGATCCCTTTTTAGGAGAAAACTTTAATTCACCCGTTGACCAAAGTGAACTAGGTAAGGTTATGATGAAAGGAGCCCCTTTGAGTATATAATTCATCCACCACTCTTTCCTCACGCGGCATACTTCCACCAAGATGGTGTGTATCACTACTATCACCTGCACTTAATCCTAAGTGTAGGAAAAACCTCTCCTTTATCCGTTAAATAAGGGTAGAGTCAGGCTCGTGACTCGAACAAAAACAAGCGCTTCTTGGGAGGCAACCCAAGTTTTATTTGCTTTGTGTGTTTATTTCTTTGTTTGTTTGATTTTATTTGTTTCCGTGTGTGTGTTTAAGTTTTATTATTATTGATTCATGTTAAAAAACTAAATTGTGAAAATGCTTTATCTTGTCTTTAACTTCGTCTTAACTACATATAAAGGTATTTTGCAAAAGTTAAGTGTAAGGGAAATCTAAATCGGTTTATTAGAACACAAATGGGCATGAATCGTAATAATAATAAATTAACCTACATATTAGTATTTGTTTGAGTCAAATGCTTGTATCGAGTCATAATGATGTTTTGCAGGAATTCCAGGAAGTAAGGTATAGGTTTTTCCAAAATTTTTCCGGAAACGTAACATGAGAATTCTGTCAGATTATTTCTGACGGCGTCAGGCTTTACAACCTGACGGCGTCAGGTTTAATTTTCTGAAAATTTTTGAAAGTTTTGTTTTCATAAAAAGTTTTTATTAAATCTATAACTTATAATCTCCAGGAATCTGCAAAATTATCATTCCACAAGCATTATATCCTTATATATAGAGTTTATCCCGCCGATGTTATGCAGGTTTTCGTGTTTGTTTTCTCAGGTTTAACAGGTTATTTTGGACAAGGAAATGTTTGTTGGATCAAGCTTTTGGTGATGCATTAGTCTTGGAGCTTTTACATTCTCTTGGAAGAAGATTTAACCATGTTACTTCATTATCCACCGAGCGAATCAGGGGAGTATTTGATTTCATTCTTTTACTTTTTTTACTTTTACATTTGTTATTTGAACATTGGGGACAATGTTCATCTTAAGTGTAAGGGGGGTAAAAGTACGATTAGAGAATGCTATTACGCTTGATTTTTGTTTGTTTAATAGTAAATGTGTAATAAAACTGAGATAAATACCTGTTAGGGTAATTTTAGTGCCAAATTTAAAATTTTTTACAACATTTAGGAGTGAAACTTTAGTTCTAATGAGCGTCTCACGGATAGGAGTTATATGACTAGCACAAAAAACCGTACCACTAAAAAAAATTTTCCACCCCCAAATATGTGAGGTTCGCCCCTAGAATTGGTAGGAAAAGTATTTTGCTATGATGTGTGTACCGGTAGCACTTAGATTCTAGAACTTGCGTTAGGACCATTCCGAGGCCACAAGTGAGACTACATTCGTGTAGTTAGATTTACTACATGATGAGAGGCATTAGGATTAACCCATTGTTTTACACCTGTGTTTTTGTTATTGTGGAACGGTTTTGTTCGATTGAGATATTTATGTATTGAATGTGTTTAGCATGCGGAATCTATTACAACACACTTAAAAGAACACAAGGTGGTGAGTTTATGTAAACGTGAGAATGCAATGAACAAAGAACACAACTTTGGTTTAACACAAAACGATTCAATATTATTGATGAAATAATACGGATGATCTAAGTATCACTGGGATTACAAAGTAATCTTGAATCTAAGATTGTAAAAGGATTTTTGATTTGAAGTAACTAAGTTACTTGAGAGATAGTTTGGTTTTTGGTTAATAGTTGGTTAAGATGCATGCATGAAGTGGTGACTAAGATATCCTTTTATAAGATAAGGATATCTTATTACAAGAGTGTCAAGTGGTTGAATATAAAACTATACTTTGACTATATTGGCGCCTACAATTAAATACAACTACCAATGTACAACTCTGCCATATTCTTCTGTGAACCACAGAGGACTACACTACTTCTACATAACGTATAACTTTGTACAAAGACTAATAATTCAACTAAATATCTATTACAAAATATCTAATCGACTTGACATAAGCTTGGCAGGCTCTTCATCAACCAGCAGTACCTTCTACCCAGAAGGTACTGGTAGAACATCTTTATACACTTCAAAATCAACTAGCAGGCTCTTCAACATCTTTGGCAGGCTCTTTGACTTTGATCATTTTATTCCCAACAATCCTCCCCTAAACTTGTTATTTCCATTAAAATACACAAGTTTCTGATGAATAAAATACATACCTTGAGGATTTGAGAGAACTCTTCCAAAAAACTTCATTCTCTATTCTTCCTTTTTCTTTCATATTGCTCAGATGTGCTCCTTAGCAAACTCTGAACAATTTCTGAGTTCTCATCATCTTTGTCACACCTTAATCTCTTGGAGATCATGGTTTTAAGCACTTCATAACTAAGTGGATACTCTTTCTCAGCCAACATAAAGAGTTCTATCCCACTCTGTGTGAAAAGGTGATGAATGTTGCTATGGCTTAGAAATTCCCAAGTTGTTGAAGGATCATAATAGGGAAATTTCCAATGAACATCTTTGGGTTTAGGATCAAACATCCTATTGAATTCTACCCATAGTTCCTGTTCCTTAGCATCTGAACTAGAAGTTGTGTCTAGCCTAATCTGCACTAGATTCCACAATTCTTCCAAGTCTGCTCTGTCACATGCTCTAACTAAATTTTCAAAATTCTTGAAGATAGCAAACTGACCCCCAACCCTTGTTACTTTCCATGATTTTCCTAATTTATCATGGTTGATCTCCCAATCAATAATAGGTCGTCTACAGCTAATTGGATCAGCATGTATGATTGTAGGCAAAGTAATCAACAATTTACTTACTTGCTCTGTGTCCAATTTTGCTACTTCTTTCTTCTGAGCATCCTTGTTCTTCATTGAGGGGTGTACATCAGATGGAACATTATAGTAAAGAATTTTGTAGGCTTGTAGATACAGGAAGAAGATTTCATCAGCAAATTTCTTCTTTAGTTGATAATCAGTCCAATTTGCCTGATTCTTCAGAAACCTTTTCATAAAAATCACCTGATCTTTCTGAGCTTGTCCTACCTTGAAACCTCTCTTCTGACTTTCCTTCATCTTCTCAAAAATGTCAGCCAAAGCTGCTTCTTTATACTTCTTGTTGATGAAAGATTCAAGTACTTCTGTTTTCTCATCAGAATTGAGTGTCTTGTCATTTACTATATTTGCTGCTTGACCTTTCACAATTGGATCATTATTGATAATCCGTAGCATCTGTGCATCAAAGGTCTCTTGAGCAATTTGAGTGTCAAGAAGAGTCTGAGCAGCATCTTCAGCATCTTTCTGCTCTTTCATTACTTGAAGCATTCTTGAAGCTTCAATAGCTCTTAGCTCTTCTTCATGAACTCTTTTGGCCTCTTCTTCTCCTAAAGCCATCTGAATTTGCTGAGTTCTTTTCAACTTCTTGGACTTTGGCTCATCTTCAATCATAATGCCTTTGCCCTTATCCTTTGGAGTTGGTGCTTGTGATGGAGCAGAGGATTGCTCATCAGCAACTAAAACCCTCTTTCTTTTGTACACTTTCTCAGCAGACCCTTTGTACCCCATAGCCAATAGCCTTTCTCTCCTAGCAGGCTCTTCTTCTGGCCTAGCAGGCTCTTGCCCTGCTTCAACAGGCTCTTCATCATAAACTTGAGTTCCATCATGGAATTCAAATTGAGCCTCTTCCTCATCTTCAGAACTATCCTTCCTCCCCTTTTTGGAAGAGTGACCTATCCTATCATCATCTGACTTCGAAGAACTAGATAAAACAGTCTTTGCAGATCTTTTACCCTTCAACTTCTTCACTTCACCTTCCAATTTCTTTACCCTTTTGACCAATTTGATGTTGATCTCAGAAAACTTCTTGCTTTGATTTTTAAGAGCATTCTCTAAGAACTTCACCTTGTCTTTCAGTTCTTGCATTGTCTGAGGTGAGTGGGGTTGTGATACATGATGTGATGATGTTGGTGGTGTTGGTGATGGTACTGGAGATGGTATTGGTGTTGTTTGATGTGTTGGTGAAATGTAACCATGTGAAGAACTAGATGATTGTGTTTCAGCTGATGGTGTTGGTTCTTCTGGATGTTGTGGTAACATTTCATCAAAAAGTGGTATTTCTTCCCCTCTAAAACCAATTCTCATATTTGAAAATACTTTGTGAGAAAGTTTTGGTGTATCATAAATTGAATCTGTGGGAAGTAACAAATGTTTTAATTTTGCAATGATGCACCCAATAAATCTTGGATACATCAAAAACTTTGTTTCACTTTTCACATTTTTAATCAATCCTTCAAAAATATGTTTTGAAAAATTGTATTTTCTGTTTGTGGCTAAGCAAATGAGAGCAGAAGCCATGTTTCCACTAAATTGCTCCCAAGAGGTTTTCTTCTGGCTCAAACAGTGAAGGATTGTGTGAATCAAAAATCTCCATTGTGGAGTAAGATGCTTTTTCAGAAAAGTGAGTTTGTTAGACTCAGCATGATACCCCATTCTTTGTAAATTTTCAAAAATTTCAGTATCTGGTAACTGACTAATACCATCAGAATCATCCAAATGAAGATGCCTTCTTATGGATGACTCAGTAAGAGTCAAATGTTTACCATCCACTTTGGCCTTAATTCTTTGTTCCCCATTTTCAGAAGTTTTAATTTTAGCAGATTGCCAAAATTGTAAAATTTGATTTTCATAAATAGTGGGATTGACTAGCAAAGCAAACCTGATGTAGGAGTTGTTTAAAAAGTCCACTACTTGATGAAATGAGGCATTATCCGCTGACTTCTCCAAAAATGCTAACTGATTGTGACGTTGGACAAAATCTAGAACAACTGTGGAAGCCATAATGAAAATTTTGAAAATGATGGTGGGATTTGTTGGTAGTACTGGTAGAAGATGAAAGGTGTATGTGAATTATGATAATGACTGATGAAAGAAGATATGAGAGAATTACTTTTAACCGACAATAAGAAAGATTATAATAAGTAAATGTATAGGCGGTTAAAAAGATCTTTTATATGTGAAATATAATATAATATAATCATCAGTAATTTACATAACTACCCCAACGGCTAATTTTAACTACCAGGCCTAATGGCTAAAACTTTTTCTGACAGGCTCAACGGCTATATAGCAGTACCTTTTTATACTAGCAGTACCAATTTTGAACTACCAGTACCTTTGAAAGTTTTATTAAAATCCTTTATAGTTTTTAGCAAACTACCAGCTATCAACGGATTTGAGTTGTCTTTACCAAAAGCCGTTTGCTTAAGGACTAGCTAACTATTTACAATTAAGTATGGTTAGTTAACAACCATATAGTTTTTGGTAAACTATCAACCATCAACGGATTTGATTTGTCTTTACCAAAAGCCGTTTGCTTTGATGTTGTTTATTTTTGTTAAGCCTCAAGGATCTTTGATCCCTGTTAGAGTGTAACCATATTACTAATGATCAAGTAGTATTAGGGTTGAGTTTAATAACAAAGTGAAAGTTTGACAAAACCTTGTTGTGATAGTATTGTATTCGTTCATTGAATATTCCGCCAATATTATCATTGTTCTTTAAACGTAGAATTCCTAAATCAAAGGCTTAACAGCCTAGAGCCCATAAACGATCAAGTAAACTCGTTGTTAGTTTAGTAACCTCTAAAACGAGTTTCCACAGTTTAAACTCAGCCCCAATACTACTTGTCTAAAATCTAAAACGAGTCTGATGTTCCCACACACACTCTTTTGATGTTCACTTTGTTTCACTGTGAAGCATCATGGTGTTGATTGTCTAATCTACAACCAAGACACACTTTTATCTAAGGGGTATGATCTTCCTTTTATAACATAAGGAGATCATTACAAACTTGATAAGTCTTTAGTCATCCACTTGCTTTTACATGTGTCAAGTCAATAAGATATAACTTGTATCTTGAGTGTTTAACTTGATGACTTGATAAAATATCTAGATATTATATTTGTATAAACATGACTCATACAAAATAAATATCTTCTTCGTTCTTATCTTTATAGCGGCAGAGTGACTCATTGATTCAGCAGCACCTTCGTTTAAACTAGCAGCAGTCTCATTTTGTACTAGCAGTACCTTGTTGTACTAGCAGTACCTTTGTGTTGAACTAGCAGTACCTTTGAGTTTGCACTGGCAGTACCTTGCTTGTGAATCAGCAGTACATTGTTGGTCTAGCAGTACCTTGCTCTTGGACCAGCAGCACCATAAAATACACTAACAGTACCTTTCTTGAACTGGCAGTACCATGTATTTTGCTTATCATTCAGTATTCTATATGTTTCATTCTTCTTGTTTTTGATCATCAAATCTATGGAATATTTAATTCCCAACAATCTTCCCCTATTTGATGATTACAAAACAAACACTTTCTTGTACGAATTTCCCTAGACGAAGTAGAGAAATTGAGATAACTAAATCTCACCATGAATGAAAACTATACTGACTTCCCCTTAATCTATGCTATCCACCACGTCTCTTCCCCTTTTTGTTATCAACAAATAGGAAATTTACAAATATGATCTTTACAATTACAAACTAATATTACAAATCCAATCTATCCTTCTAATATCTCAAATTACCCTCCATTAAGCTTTCCGCACTAAAAATGAACTTGAGACATCAAAATTTTAAACCATCAGTAGCAATACTAATCAACAATAATGAGAATCAATAACTTTCCCTGTGGTGATGCACATATAATTGAATGGTTATACATCTGAACATTTAAGCTTCCCCTGAAACCCATATGTTAACCATTTCGAATCTTCAATTCTGTAGGCTTTTATGACTGATGAAGAAAAACCAATCATTACTAACTTGTTGATGAAACAGAATAAACCAACCTTGTGTCTTATGTCTTGTATCAAAACTGACTTGAACATATACCCATGTATAGGGAGACCTCAGTCTCTTGACAATAACCTCATCTTCTATGAGACACTGAGCACTACAGCGTTACTCCTTTAAGTGTTTGTCAACTCATAGTCACTTGAACGAACGAACAAGTTACCCTTCTCAACAAAAAGTATGATAAAACACAACTTTGAAAAATTCAACCTCATACTTCAAATAAGCAACAAATGACCTTTTTCACCAATAATAAATTGATATAACAAGCCTTTTTATCTTTTAAGAACCAACTCTCTTCTGTGTGTGATTCTTCCCCATTGTGTGTGTAAACCAAGAAAGAAAAACCAAAAATTCGACCATACCTCAACTGTTTCTGCAGCAGTTTTCAAAGATGCATATCTTGCAACCTAAGGCTCAGATTGAAGATCCCTCCGGTGAGAATCTACCTTGATATACCAAGAACCTCCAGTAAAAATTTCAGCCCGATCCAACGGTTAACGAAGGAGTTATCGCCTTTTGAAAACAGCCCTGCAGTGAGTTACGAAAATACGAACCAGATCTGAATTTTTCTTCTTTCTTTTGCTAAAACCTTTTCTTTTCCTAAATCCAGAGCCCCCCGCTCTGATACCAACTGTGGAAACTCGTTTTAGAGGTTACTAAACTAACAACGAGTTTACTTGATCGTTTATGGGCTCTAGGCTGTTAAGCCTTTGATTTAAGAATTCTACGTTTAAAGAACAATGATAATATTGGCGGAATATTCAATGAACGAATACAATACTATCACAACAAGGTTTTGTCAAACTTTCACTTTGTTATTAAACTCAGCCCCAATACTACTTGATCATTAGTAATACGGTTACACTCTAACAGGGATCAAAGATCCTTGAGGCTTAACAAAAATAAACAACATCAGACCCCTCGTCTGATGTTCCCACACACACTCTTTTGATGTTCACTTTGTTTCACTGTGAAGCATCATGGTGTTGATTGTCTAATCTACAACCAAGACACACTTTTATCTAAGGGGTATGATCTTCCTTTTATAACATAAGGAGATCATTACAAACTTGATAAGTCTTTAGTCATCCACTTGCTTTTACATGTGTCAAGTCAATAAGATACAACTTGTATCTTGAGTGTTTAACTTGATGACTTGATAAAATATCTAGATATTATATTTGTATAAACATGACTCATACAAAATAAATATCTTCTTCGTTCTTATCTTTATAGCGGCAGAGTGACTCATTGATTCAGCAGCACCTTCGTTTAAACTAGCAGCAGGTTGTTACACTAGCAGCAGTCTCATTTTGTACTAGCAGTACCTTGTTGTACTAGCAGTACCTTTGTGTTGAACTAGCAGTACCTTTGAGTTTGCACTGGCAGTACCTTGCTTGTGAATCAGCAGTACCTTGTTGGTCTAGCAGTACCTTGCTCTTGGACCAGCAGCACCATAAAATACACTAACAGTACCTTTCTTGAACTGGCAGTACCATGTATTTTGCTTATCATTCAGTATTCTATATGTTTCATTCTTCTTGTTTTTGATCATCAAATCTATGGAATATTTAATTCCCAACAGTTATAATTACTTTGGCTACATTGGTCAAGTAATTCTCCCACACCCTTTGCGTTGTACTCATTTTTAGTACACGATACCCCTAGTACACCCCTCAGAGCCTATCTTTTCGTTTCGACCTTTGAGCATTTTACTTAAAGGAAGAATTTGTTTACACCCCACTAAAATGTACACCCAAATCGCCTTAGCCTACCGTGTATGCACTCATTTTTAGTGCATTATTGTGACAACATTTGTTTAAACCCAAGTTAATTATCTAGTTGATTACATGGTTGCTAAGTCGAGTCATATCCTTGTACATATTGTTTTGGGACGATTGGGACTCATGGGTAAAGTACTAGTGTAATAGAGTCATTAGATGTATTATTTTAAAAGTACTCCAAGTGTTTCGATTATCTTAATTCGAGTCATTAGAATAGTTATTTGTAAAGTTATGTAAAAGTTCAAGTGTAAGGGGAATGCAACGCCCCTATGATGTATTATTTTGGATGGTAGGGCAAAAGTGTATGCAAAAAAAAAAAAAAAAAAAAAAAAAAAAAAAAAAAAAAAAAAAAAAAAAAAATCAAGAAAAATACAAAAAAAAAATGAGAAAAAGAAAAATAGAAAAAAACATACGGACTATCATCCCGTTTCATTTTATGTTTATTTTATGTTTTTGTTATTTTATTTTTAGTTTAAGATTGAGTCGAGTCTTGGCTTAGCAACATTGTATAGTACATGTAATTAATCAAGATCTTTAACTCGCCACCAGTAAAATATCCTTTATCCAACAAAACCGTGTTTTCCTTTTCCCTACACCTAACGTTATAACCCATTTAAAAGCCCTCTTTGATAGTTTATCTTAGGTGCTTACGCCTAGTGGAGGAGGTTTTTGATCCTTTCCCAAGCCTATGGTAATCTATTTGCTATGACAGGTAGTGAGAGATATTATCCGTTTTCATTTATGAGATTTATTTTGATGACACTTGAGAGATGTGAGTATCTAAACACTACTTGTGAGGTGCTAGTGTGTAATCTCCGTGCTTATTATGATTAAAATGGAACGAATATCTGTTGTAATTACTTTTATGTTAGCATTAAATGACCCCTAACTTGTATTTTGATTAGAATAAAAGCGCATTTGCTTGAGGACAAGCAAATCTCAAGTGTAAGGGTATTTGATGAAGCAAAAAGTGTACCGCTTTTAGGGGGTCATTTAAGCCCTAAATCGTATTTATTTGATCAAATATTGCCCTAAATCGTTCCTTTTGTCATTTTAGGTACTTTGGAGAAGAAATCTGGAAAAGGAAGCATTTTGGACGTTTTTGGAGCATAAAAGTGAAGAAAACGACAAAGTCTCAAAATCGGCTAAAAGTTACCTTTGACGGCGTCAGGGATTGCCCTGGACGGCGTCATGGCTTGGCAAGAAAAAGGTGGATGTGAAAATTACTCATGATAAGCCAGAGAAATTTGCATGGGAATTCTGACGGCGTCACCCTTTGGAGTGATCAAGGTCGTCACGGCTTAATTTAAAGAGGGACGGCGTCACGCCTAATTCTGACGGCGTCAAGCCTTGATAAGCCAGAACGGATTTTGGAGAGCTAAAGAGGGACGGCGTCAAGAAGGCCATCCGGGAACCCTAAAAGCGGCGAGGTGACGGCGTCACACTCCATAACGTGACGCCGTCAGATCTGAAAGTCTATATATAGTTTTTCAATTTTTTGTCATTAGTGTGTGGAACTTATTGTGGAACTTTGTGTGTGAAAACCCTAAGACGATTTTAGCAGCTTTTTCAAGGCTTTTTGCCTTGAGATCTTCCATGTTACATTGAAGATAAGTTATCAATTAATCATTCAATATGTCTATGTGTTGTTTGATTCTATCTTGTTCTTGTCTTTTGTTTAACATGTTAGGCTAGGTTATCTTTGTGTTTGCTTAGATCTAATGAAACCTAGCTATTGATTATTGGTTATTAGTGTGTTATTAGTTGTATTGGATGATTGTTCATCTATGTTAGGCTTAAGAAAACTGGCTAACTTCCTATTCGGTAACTTGCTTGAACGTCTTAAGAAACATGAACCAATGCGTACTAAAGGTTTTTATGGTTGTATTTAATGCATGAGCGAATTCTAGTGATCCCATGTTAGGAGCTTCCTAGCCGGCTCGACATAGGAGTGAAGTAGGAGTTCATAGAGTTGGGGAAGTACGTACGCCACCCCACGAATGGTATTAAGGAATACACCCGTCATCCACACAATTAATACACACTAATCAACCGGTAAAAGATAGTTAGGGAGTAAGGAAATCTAAGTAAACACATTTCTCTCCATATAAGTTTTACTACCTTTTCATTTTCTGTTATTTTATTTTATTTGCATTCGTAGTAATTTGGGTTAGTTGACTAGCATCTAATTCCGCCCACTCTTTCAAACCCGAGATTTTACTTGCTTTCATAAAAAATATAAAAACATAAAAAGAATCTTCTCTCACCCTTAGACCTATTAGAGTAGTTTTTCATACCTAACGAACACTATTCCCTGTGGAGAACGATCAATCCCCCGTACTTACCACTACACTATACTACATCGGTCAGGTACACTGCCTGGTGGGGTTGTAAGCCTCTTGAGATCCCTCGAGAGGTAAAACCTGTTGTAAGGTTGCAAAACCACGCATCAGTTCCGCTGCTCAACAACTTTCACATCAAGCACCTGATCCATCAGCATCTACCTCTACAGTAGTTGTTGATGATGCACCACAACCTGAACCATCTTCATCAATGGAGAAAACACCTCAACCTGCAGTTGAAGATTCATCCCCCATTTCTAACAATGTTCCAACACCATCAGGATATGACGGGAACGCATTCTTTAATCCATTTGCTCCCCCACCAACCATTCCAGATACCGGAGAATCATCTTCGAGCAATATGGACCCGTCATATCATCACAACAACATTCAACACTACCCATCTACTCATAAATGGACAAGGGATCATCCGTTAGTTAATGTGATTGGCAATCCAAATAAACCAGTTATGACACGACAGAAACTCCACACAGATGGTGAAACCTGCATTTATGCTCTCACCGTTTGTCAAGCTGAACCGAAAAATATCAAAGAGGCCATGACTTATGACAATTGGATTGAATCAATGCAAGAGGAGTTGGATCAGTTCAAAAGATTGGAAGTCTGGGAACTCGTTGAAAAACCAGATGGAGTTTATGTTGTAGGATTAAAATGGATTTGGAAAAATAAGCTGGCTGCAGAAGGTACGGTTATTCGTAACAAGTCTCGGTTGGTTGCTAAAGGGTATAGCCAAGAAGAAGGAATCGACTTCGAGGAATCTTTTGCTCCAGTAGCTAGGCTTGAGGCAGTGCGAATGTTTCTGGCGTACGTGGCTCATAAGAACATCACAGTTTACCAAATGGACATGAAGACATCATTCCTGAATGGACAACTTCGTGAAGAGGTGTATGTTTCACAACCAGAGGGCTTCGTCGATCCAGAACATCCACAACACGTATACAGGCTTAAGAAAGCTCTCTACGGCCTTAAACAAGCCCCGAGGGCATGGTACGATAAACTCGCTGCATTCTTGCTTGCTAATCATTTTACTAAAGGATCTGTGGACCCGACTTTGTTTATACAAAAACACGGGGAGGACATTCTCATCGTACAAATTTATGTGGATGACATCATTTTTGGGTCTACCCATAAAAAGTACTCAAACGCTTTTGCAAAACTTATGAAACAAAACTTTGAGATGTCCATGATCGGTGAATTAAACTTTTTCCTAGGATTACAAGTTCACCAATCACCTCGTGGTATATTCTTGAGTCAGTCCAAATATGCACAAGAAATATTAAAAAAGCATGGCATGACATCAAGTGACACCTATAACACCCCTATGTCTTCCTCATCCCCGAAGCTAGATGCTGACATACATGGGAAACCCACTGATCCTACAAATTATCGTAGCATAATTAGGTCTCTCATGTATCTCACCGCTAGCAGATCGGATGTTGTATTTGCCACATACCTGTGTTCACGCTATCAGTCTAACCCAACAGAAAGACATTTATCTGCTGTTAAAAGAATCCTTAGATACATCAAGGGAACCATTCATTTGGGGATCTGGTATCCAAAGGATTCTGGTTTTGCACTAACTGCTTTTTCAGATGCGGATCATGCGGGATGTATTGATACAAGAAAGAGCACATCCGGTGGTGTTCAATTCCTAGGTGATAAGCTGGTGTCCTGGCAGTCCAAGAAGCAAGATTGTACGTCTCTCTCATCCACGGAATCAGAGTATGTAGCCATGTCTGCCTGTTGTGCTCAAATCATTTGGATGTGATCACAACTGATGGATTATGGTTACGTATTCAACAAAATTCCGATGTACTGTGACTCCAAAAGTGCCATCGCTATCTCATGCAACACTGTGCAACATTCCAAGTCCAAACACATCGCTCTCAGATATCACTTCATCAAGGAGCATATGGAGCAGGGTACCGTTGAGTTTTATTTTGTGGGAACGGAACACCAATTGACGGATCTTTTCACGAAAGCCTTACCTCATGATCGTTTTGTGAAATTGGTTCACCAAATTGGAATGCGATGTTTGACTCCCCAAGAATTGACAAACTTTCTCAAAAACAAATAAATGAGTCGAATATCCAAACTATCTTTGTAAATAAACATTAAAAAAAAAAAAAAAAAAAATGCAAGTACAATCCCTTATCTAACACTTTGTTCATTTTTTTTATGTCACTAATTATTTTTGAACACGTGTTGAGGGGGAGACATAATTTTTCCACAAGTTTTAAATTGTACTTGCATATTTTCAGAAATTGTTGTGCAATTTGGTGATAAGATTTTAAGATAACAAACTTGTGTGCCTTAAATGTACAAAAGTGAGACTAAGTGTTAGCTTGATGGTGGTTTAGGACTTAATGTTCAAAGTTATCAAGGTTAGGGGACTATATGTGTAATAATTGCAAAGATCATTGGTAGATATTTAAGTCTAGCAAATTAATTATCACCGCAGTTATTACTCTGCCATTATTCACCTACCGTATTGAATACAACCCACCCACCATCATCGACGGCCTACATTCAATCTGCAAATCCGCTCAAGATTTTTGATTTTTTTGAGTAATCTTATGATTATTATGTGATTATAAAAGATGGTTTCAAACAGATTCTTGATCCAACGGCTAGAACAATCAAAATTGTATTATGTAGTTCTAGGGTTTAGCGTTAAATTGGGGATTTTGGATTTAGAGTGTTTTTTGTGTAAAACAATTGTACGATAATGTTGATACATTGTTTAGGAACCTTTATTGAATGCTTAATTATACCCAATCACTATAAATCGTTCACATTGAAATTTAGGGTTTAAGCGTCAATTTGGGGAAAACCATGTTAAAGCGTTATTGTGTAATGTGTTTATTCGAATGTTGTTGTTTGATGCTTAATTGAATGTTGGCATGCTTGATTTGTACCCAGAAACACTTTAAGTGAATCGATTGAATTTTAGGGTTTATGAAGAACATGGACACTAGCAGTTTGATCTATGCGTAATTATGGTTCGTTTTTGTTATAACTTAGCCAAAATGTCCATAATAGTCATTCAAATTGTTTGTGAAAATCTGTGGTCACAAGTCATGCATTATAATGAATCACGATAAAGAATTAAGTGTATATTCATCGTCAAAAGTGTTCGTAAACTCTTGTATAAGAGTTTATCGAAGTTGGCCAAAATTATCGCAGTTGTGAAAGTTATCGCAGTTGGGATAATTATCGCAGTTGAGATTCTTATCTGATTGACATAATTTATCGCAGTTGGGCTAATTATCGCAGTTGGATAATTATCGCAGTTGGGATGATTATCGCAGTTGAGATGATTATCGCAGTTGGATAATTATTGCAATTAAGATACTTATCTTGATTGAATAATTATCACAGTTGTCATAATTATCGCAGTTGACAATAATTATCGCAGTTGACATAATTTATCGCAGTTGTGATCTGATATAAAATTTTGATCAATTTCCTTAGGTATATCCTTTATACTTATCAAAATTAATCAAATTTTATAGAATTTGGCTAGCTTTTTGATAAATTCTTTGACCAAGCATGTAACAACCAATCATAAATACAATAGGATGCTATGTATTGCTTTCAAAAGCTAACAATTTTTCTAACAAACATGCATTCTGTATATTTGTATATGATTGTTGATTCAGAAACATCAATGGCAACTTCACAACAACAACCTCTTCCTGCTCTCACCAAAGAAGAAGTCTTTCCTCGTGGGTATACTCTGGAAATAGGGAAGAACAATTCACGAGTAGAACTGGATAAGATCAAGTGTTCTGATTCAAGTTGCCAAATTGCAGTAGAGATTCTCAAAGCTCATAAATGCAGGGATCTTCTTGATAGCTCAGACACAATTCCAGAGCTCTACATTCATCAATTCTGGGATACCTTCACAAGAAGCAATGATGAAAAGTACTTCACTTGTACACTGGATCGAAAGAAAATCAGAGTTACACCTGCTACACTCCGCAAAGCTTTAAAACTTCCTAATGCACCTGAGGCTTCTAACCGATTCCACCCAACACCTTCAGAGTCTGAGGTCATGCAATTCCTGGAAGACATTGGTTATGATGTTCAACCTGATACACCATTAACCACAATCTCCAAGGTCAATGCTAGATACATTCCTCAACCCTGGAGGACTATCTTCTTCATCATAACTCATTCCATAACTGGAAGAGATAGTGGGTTTGAGCATCCAAGACTCTCTCATCTTCAAGTATTATGGGGATTTCTTAACCAGGAACCAATTGACTTTGCTGCTCTCATCTGGGAAGACATAATGTACTTAATACGTAAAGCATCCAAGAAAATCCCATTTGTACGATACACCAAAGTTCTTATCAGCTATCTACTTGATCAACATGAAGACATTGATAAGCGTCCTACTGATCAAGAGGTTCATGAGTATAGCATGGATAAAACATTGAGCAAAGTCTACTTCCCGAAAGAAAGCACACGCAAACAAGGTGCACGGTTGCCAGAATTTTTGATGCCTGATGAGGTCAAAGAAACTAAAGCTTATCATGATTACGACAAGGCATACCGTGAACGTCGTGTGGGTCTTGCAAAATTGGTTGAAGAATCAGGATCTTCAAAGACTCGTTCTCGAAGTAAGACCAAGACGAGTAGTGCATCAAGTGTCTCTGAACCTAAGCAAAAACATCCCAGAACCACTTTCATCAAGAGGAGAGTACCCAGTAAACCTCAACCAAAACCTGAACCGAATAGAATCATCGATGAAGATACTGAATCTGAATCTGAATCATCTGAATCCGAAGAAGAACATGTCTTTATGACTGTTGAAGAGGCTGAACTTCACAATAAGATCTCTCATGAGAATGCACAAAAGCAGAGTCTCAAATCACTAAAAGAAGATGAAGAGCGTAGAGCAAGAAAAGTATTGGAACAACAGATGGAGTATGAAAGAACACATGGAGTTGGAGGATCACAAACTGTTCATGATCCGGTTAATCAACCCGGAGGATCTAGAGTTGCATCCACCAAGGTTCAGCCTGATACGATTAATCAACTCGATAAGGCTGAATCGGTCTCCTCTCAGCAAACAGGTTCGGTTAATCAACCCGACTTGGGCGCACCAATTCAGGAGGAGAAGGAAAAAGATCAGGATAGCAATATTGTTTTATCTGACAAGGATATCTCTGATTCTATGTTTGACAACAATCCCGAGGAACAACCACATAATGATGTTACTGAAGATTGGAACATAAAAGAAGAAAAAGACATTCTGGGAGATCAAACAATTAAAGCAGCCAAGGATCTTGAGGAACAGAAAAGACAAGAGGAAGAAAGGAAACGTAAGGAGGATGCTCAAGCTAACCTGGAAGCAGATAGCTACCTTCGTTCTTACACTCCAACACCTCCTCCTTCCCCTTCAAAGGACACAACCGAATCTAAACTGGCTATGGTCGTTCATAACCCACAACAACAGCAAGAACAACCACCAGTTCAGCCCTCGTCTGCTTCTTCACCCAAGATACCTCCTGGATCACCACCTAAGAATCCAACACCTCCACCCTCACTTCAAAAGGAATCAAATGCTAAATCTGATGAATCAATCCCTTCACTCACTCCATCATCTTCGAGATCTTCATCACCAAAATCAAAATCAAAAGCAACTGTTTCTGAAAATATTCATAAGGCCTACAAAGGAAAGAGCAAGAGAAGAATCGTCCATGTTACCAAAGTTGAAGTTGTGTCTCCTGCAGCAAAGAAACTTAAAAAGGCAGTAAAGAGAGCACAAGCACAACGAGACAACCAAGCTACAACAAAATTGGCTGAAATGGAAAGCTTAGTCAAGAAGTTGTCTCAGCAAATGGAAGAGATGCAGGAAAGTAAAAAGAAGATAGATGAATTCCTTGGTTTTAATATCAAAGATCATATGACACGCAAGACAAAGAAATTTGTTAAGCAATTTCTTCCTGATCTTCAACAAAACATAAATGAACATATTGATTCACAACTTGAAGAAAAGATCAAAGAAGCCGTCTCTTCTTCTTCCCAAACCAAACCACTTCTAGATCTCACCACTGAATATATCGAGCTTGTGCTTCTCGACAGACTCTTTGAAATCACCTCTCCTTCTCAAGAAGAAACCAACCTGATCGTGGCTCTTCAAGCACACATTGAGAAGCAATCATGCAAGGAAGCTGCTGACAAAGGAAAACGTATTCGAGAGGATGATGAGGATGATCAGGACCCTAAACCCGAACCTAAGAAACACAAAGGCGGGTCAGGAATTCATATTCAGGAGCCAACTGGACGTACAACATCATCTCAACCTCCAAAACATAAATCCTCTGGTCCCACTGAAACCAAACATCACTATGAGCATTTTACGAAAGAAGATGTGGAATTCCAGCCACAAGATGATCAACCTCATTCACCACCATCACCAACAAAACCAAAGCCCTCCAAGTCCAAGCCTTCACACAGCAAAAAGTCATCTACTGGACCAGCTGTTGTCACATGGATGGATAATGATACGGATGAGCTAGGAAATGACTGGTTCGATCATCTAGCAAGTGCTCAAGTTCAGACTGACGAAGCTTCCCGAGTTGAAGATAGCACCTTTGCTGTTACTCAAGAAATTAAAAGAAGTCTTAACATTAAGAAGATGACCAAAAGGGAACTTCGTCGGATCAAGAACGATGCTTTCCTTCTTTTTAAAGATAAATCCAACAGCGCAGCAGAGCTTGAATATCACCTTGAAAACATTGCACGTGCAATGTCAAGTGACTTCGACTGGGCTAATCCGGACGTAGTCAGGAGAGTTGGCAAGAATCAACCGTTCATCACTGATTGGACTAAGCCGCTTTCCGTGATAAGAAGATCTCACTACTCCGAAATTCCCTTCCAAATCTTCTTCAACAACGATCTGGAACTTCTAAAAAATGGAGCTCAAGGAACGACAAAGTATGCTACATCAATCACTTTCACACCAGCAGCTCATTACACACAATCAGCTATTGAAGAAGAAGCTATTAACAGACGTCTGTTTGTTAAAAAGCTCGTCAAGTATGATCGTGATGCAGAGTTGGGGATTCATCACTGGTATTCTAAACGACAAAGCTGGTACAAGTACAAACTTGCTCTCCAGAAATCCCGAGAACCAGTTTACAGTGATCTCAGAATAATTGCCGTCATCAATGTGAGTGGATCCAGAAGATGCGATTATATATTTCTCGAAGAGATCACAGTAAAAAGAATCGACAACAATCTCTACACATTCTCAGAGGCGGATTTTCCTGATTTAAATCTGAATGATATCGAAGACATGTATCTGATGAAGGTCCAAGGCAAACTGCAACATCTGACCAACGAGCTTCGATATGCACTCAGTACTTCCCTCTGCCATTACATCAGGAGAACCATCATCAAAGAACGTGTAGAAGATCTCCAGCTTGGTGTTGAAAGTTATCAGACTCAGCTTAACCTTGTTGAACCAAAATTCCTTCTAAACAGCAAAAAGGACCCTCAGTACACCATGCTGCACAGTCCAGTCTTCGGGTTCTTTTACAGAAGCACAACAGATTTTCACCGCTTCATGGCATTCAATGAAATTCACAAGTTCTGTGACGATACCCTAAAGAGTGTACGTGATGGGTTAGCTAATAGAGTTCGAGATTCAGTGTTGGAAAAATCAAGAAGATGGAATTCGAAGGAGCTGCGACAAGTCAAGGAATTCATTCGGAAGATGGAAGAACGGTTATACCATCGGGATCAGATGAGGAGGCTAGAAAGCTATGTTGGGGGTCGTCCACCTTTTGCTATCAGATTATTCCAGAGGACCGACCCAGTGTTCACAACTTTTGGCAAAGGCGGTTGATGTAAGAATATAGTATCATTATACATTATTCTTTTCTCATTATTCCTTCACATTGGCCTGTGCATTACGGCTTGTGCACACATAACAGTGTACAACCCGGACCCTAAAGAAAGGACCCTGAGGTACGCTTCAGTGCCTCAATCCTGAAAAAGGAGCGAAAGCTTCTTACTTATGAGCAGAATTAAAACCAGAATGTTTTTCAAACATTCTGCTCATAAGGACAAGTATTCCCTTGTTAAGGGGGAGTATTTGAAAAATATAATCTTTGTTCAAAGAATTATCAATGTTCTTGAAAATTCTTCCCTAAAACTCAAAAACAGCATATTTTAATCATAAACGTTTTCCAAAAACATCATGAGTATGCTATTTTTGAGGGGGAGAAGTAAAAGATGATTAAAATATGAAGTCTCATTTGCTGGAATCTCGTGTGCTCAAACTCAGAATTGACCCTCGAATTGACGAATAGGAAAGTCAGTAGTCGAAAGGACATGTCCCGGACGGGTAATAATTTCAAGCCAGTTTATCTGGTGATGTAAGCGTGTCTCGCAAAGGACGTGTCTGAGTAGAATGTACCGATTTCGAGCGATAATCTTTGAATCTGATCTGGACGGGTAATAATTTCAAGCCAGTTTAACTGGTGATGTAAGCGTGTCTCACAACGATCAGGTTCATTGAAAGTCAATCAATTCAAAAGTGCCAACTCTTCCCGGCATGTGCAAATTTCAAATTTATTACTTATGCGCACATGTTAAGGGGGAGTCTTTCTGAAAATCATCAAACTCTCAAGGTGTCAACAAAATGTCTTTACAAATTATCGACACTTTGAGAGATTTTCAAAGGTTTGGTTTATGGCATCATTAGGATAGTCATGGAGTTATAAGGTGACTAAGGTTAGGGAAAACCGTCCTATGATCCGCCAAAGCCGGAGGGATCTACCCAAGGACAATACCAATAGTTTAGAACTAGAAAGTCCTAGGTATGATATAAAAAGGAGAAAATGAATGAACGGAGAAAGAAGGGGTTGAAGAATTAAAAAGAAAAGTAAAGAAAAGGGTGAAAATAAATAGCCTTCCATTTGTTCAACCTTAGGGCAGACACCGGGTTCAATTCATAATCTACTGGTTGATGAGCATCACCGGTATTGAAGACTAAAGACGTCATGGACCCAGTGACGCACTAATAAACCTTCTAAGCCACTCAAGTGTCTCTCAAAAGACATTTGTTTCATTCACACGGAGAACCCTTCATAATCTATCGACCTTTCATTACGAGAGTGTTGATATTGAAAAGGAGGCAATCTGCTCCATGCCTCCGATGACCAAACAAATGTGCACTTATTGAGTCTAGAGCCATGAGATTCATCAAAGATCTCTTAGGTACACTTAGTATTACTCTGCTGTTCTACATCATGGGCAGCAGATGTAAAATTAAGAAAGTGTCCTTCGCAGATCTCAGCAATCTGCCAAGAACATTCATGAGAAGTCACAATTGTGACTATCAATGATTGAATGGAAATCCTGCCAGAGCAACATCAAACAACTCTGTCAGCAGGTCACTTCGGTAACTCCTTGTGGGTTACGCTTAGTGTTTGCTCCAAATGGTCTACAGTCGTGGGGTGATCTCCAGCGACTCACTGAATCGTGGGTGCACTTCGGTGTGTCCGTGTTATCCCTTTCGGGGGAATCCGGTTCAGAACGGTCTGGGTTAGGATTTGAGAAAGTCTTCACACTATGCTGTTGATGATCTCAAGTCTGAGCCTGTAAGTACCGGTTGGTTCGTGTTGTTGCTGCTGCTGCTGCTGAGGAGCTGGAGTTCGACCATCAAGACTCCATCATGTTCATATCTTGAAGTAATGATTTTTTCGCAAAGACTCAGTAACATCAAAAGTTCAACATATGATACAGAAACAAGTCAAAGACATATGAGCATGATGGAGAAGACGATAAGACATTGGAGATTGGCAGATAGAGACAACAACATATCATCATTATACAAGAACAAAGAAACAAAGATTATAAAGACGTCAGAAGCCTAAGAAGCAAAGAAGACGTCGAGCAACATTGATGATCAAGACTTAGGGGGAGATTGTTAGGAACATGTTTTAATTAAGTTCAAGTCTTGTTCATTTAGTTATTATGTTGCACGATGTGGGTTATAATGTTTGTATTTAGTGACCGGTCCATTAGTAGCCCATGGGCCGGCCACCCTTGTTAATTTCTTCTAGAAAGATTAGCACATGGGATGCCCTAAGTAGTTGCCTATAAATAGAAGGCAAGGGCATCATTATTATTGTTGGTTTTCATGTGTATTGCGAAAGCTCAGTCCATGTAACGTTTGATTAAGTGAAAGCCGATCACTCTTCTTATTCTTCTTCTTATTCTCTTCTCTTATCTAGTTATCGTATTAGCTTATTCATTTTCATACGTAGCTTATTCTAGTGTAGTAGTTCGTGTCTTTATTAGTTCTAACGAGTGTGTGTTTGAGATATCATCGTGACCTACACACAGGTTGCAAGTTTTGTTATGGGCGGGATTTGCAACTGAGTGGATTTACAATGCCTTTGCTGTGGAAACATTTTCGAAGAACTTTTCAACTTATTTATAACAAACTTTATGAACTCACCAACCTTTGTGTTGACACTTTTTAGCATGTTTATCTCAGGTTAGTAAGGCGATAGCGGTGGCACGGAGCATAGAGTCTTAGGGCATGTTTTGGAGACTTGTGCTATTATCATATACCATTCGATATGCTTTAAAACTTATGTATTGTTATTTCACTTTGGGACCTTTCGTTGTGTAAACTCTGATTTCTATTTATTCGAATGGTAACTTTTTAAAACGTCTCATTTAGAGGTCGTTTTCTATACCTTGATCTGTATTATGAAGTAATACCCCCTTGACACTTCTGTTTCCGCTGCGGTAATTTGGGGGTGTTACACTTGCTTTCTCTTAAATTTAAATCGGTAGTTGAACTTGGATTCGTCAATTTTGTCATAAAGGTTAAACGGTAATTTGGTAGATTGTTGATTTCAAAGACCCCGAAAGCTCCGGTACTATTCTCTGTGAGGTGTCAAAAGCCTGGTCACCTAAAACCAACTGGTTTGGGATGTGCCGAGAAGAAAGCCGTTACATGGAGTGATCTCACCTTTGAGTCTATAATCTCTAAATGTTCGTTTGTTGTTATCTATTTAAGTATTTAATACTAGCTTAGTGGGAATATCCAAAATCTTTGAAATCGAAATCCCGCTGATTCCGGTACTATTCTCTGTGGGGTGTCAAAAGCCTATTCACCTAAAACCAACTGGTTTGGGATGTGCCGAGAAGAAAGCCACTACATGGAAAAGGCCCTTTTTGATCCTTAGATTTTCGAGGTTCCCGGTAAATTAGTATTTGACTTAAACAAATGACAACCATAATAAATGTCGATTTTTGCGGTCAAAATTTTGAAAATGAGCACACTCACCTAATAACTTGAATAATTGTGGGAGTGAAAAGTTAAGTTTCGGCTTACATAGATTATTAGTATAAGTAGTGTTAGCATTTTTCAAAAACATTTGCACAATGAGTTTAAGATTGGTTGGGAGTGTAAAAAAGAGGATGACGATTACAATTCCTTCGAGACACCCATTTTGTGTGAATCCCGTTCCATGATACCATTTTTGAAAATCAAGCATGTTATCTATTTTTGTTCTAGTTTAAATTTCTTGCATTGAATAAAAAGTCAAAACGGGGTATGCTTGGTATTCTTTTAATCCTTTCATTACTTTATATGATCGGATTGCTAGGGACTAGCAATTGATAGTGTGGGGGGATGATGAGTGCCTATTTACTCATCATTTTATGCCCATTTAATACATAAAAAATGCAAAAAATGGCCAAATATACCAATTTATACGACAGATATTCTTGGTTTGTGTTTTTATGTATTTCAGGTACAAAAGGATTGAAAACAGGGCAAAAACGGACATTGCCGGATCGACTCGACACCATTTGAGCATTTAATGAAGAAAAGAAAAGTCAAAGTCAGCCCTTGGAAAATCATTATGTGTTAAGATTGACCCTTGGAATAACTTTCCAGAATTGGCAGAAACAGTCCCTCAAAGTTAAATCTAATTTCAAGTTTAATCCTAACCTAAACCAACCCCTTTTTACCCTTTTAACTAACCAAATCCTAATAATCCAGCCCAATCCTTAAACATAAACCCATCCCAACCAATAAACCCATCCACCCCATTTTTAGCTAAAACCAGGGTCAAACCCCAGTCAAACCCACTCACCCTCTTTACCATTTGCGCCAAAACCACCTTTCCCACCTCACTCACCTTCTCCCCTGACAATCAACCCACTCCCTGCTTCTCCCTGCTACACTCCACCTTCCCCCCTCCAATAGCTTCAGTCCAAGTACTTTTCACGTGATACCATCCACCTTGGAAATCCACTTAGCACATTTTGGCGCCAAAAATCCCATTTAAGGGCTGAGATTGATTCAAGCTAATCCAAGGGCTCAGAATTGATCCAGAAGGAGCACAAGAGACAGAAGAAACCCTAATCTTATTCTATATATAGTTTCTATTGTAAGCAGTTGATAGTGAGTTTTTTTAGTTAGTTTTTAGAAGTCGAATTTATGTCATCTTTATTTCTAGTTTAATTAAGCTCTGAATCTTAGTTTGTAAACATTTAATCTCTTGTTCTCAGTTGTAATTGATCTTTGGCATTAATGAAATTGCATTTTCCTTCTTAAATCCGAGTTTTATTTACTTATAAGCTTTTTAAATACTGTCATAATTGGTCAATAAGCTCTAGTTACTGTTAAGATAGTTCACAAGCCTCGCTTTCCATTCCTATAAGCTTATATAAGCTCAGAATAGCTTTTTGTAAGCTTATAATAGATTCAAACCATTTTAATTTCAAAAAGTCAAAATCATTAAAAAAAGGTCAAAATGGTCAAAGAAGCTGGAGCATGGTGAATTGTGGATGGCAATGGGTTAGAGCTTCTTGCGAAGCATTAGGTTTGTTTAGAGAGTACTTTGGGTGTCAAGAATTTGGCCTTGGTTTTGAGCACAAGGCTTTTGTAAGTTCCATTTTACCATTTTAACTTAATTTCTGCAATTTTACTGTTCAATTGCTTATCTAGTGCTTATTCTGATTGCATTCAGCTTATTTGTCCTTAATATTGTTATTTGATAGTAGTTTGTTAGTTGCTACACACTTCTTACTAGTTTTTACTTAAAAACCTAAAAAAAAAAAGCCAAAAATAGCATATATAGGATTAGCTTAATAAGTGCTTATTACCATTTGAAAAATTATTCATTAGGGTTAAAATAAGTAGGTTAATCAGTAGTGGATCAGTTTAGTAGCTTATATTGGTGTTTAATAGTCAAAATCTCCAAAACAGTCTAGATAAGGAGTGTTTGGGTCAGGACTGAAAATCGGTCAAAATGGGTATGTACTGTTCATGTGCCTATTGGGTAATTTTAATCTTGCTTAATCTAACTTATATCAGCTGTCAGTAGGGGTTTTGGATTTGTTTTGATAGAATTTGATGGTTTGAGTTGGATTTCCTAGTTTTAGATCCTTAACTGCTCAAATCTGCTTATCTTAGAGATAAGCAGATTTTGTGCTTGTTTTTAGCTTTTCCAAGTTCAAAATAGTGCATTAAAGGGAGTCTCAAGAGTTGGTCATAATCCAATAGGTCCTTATAGGATTTGGACTAACTTATTTGTCACAGAACACTGCCCACATCAGTAGCTATTTTGCCAAAACAGCTTATGTTTTCCATTTTTAATTTCTTCATTTTAAGCCCATTTAAGCTCAAATTTGGCACAGATAGAATTAGCTTGCTTATCTAGTTATTCCCAATTTTTATAGAATTTTAGAATTAGCTTATAATAGCTTTTCAGTAGCTTAAAAATCACCTCAGTGGGCTGTTTTTACCATACTATTTTGTGCAGATCTGCGGTATTTTTTATTTTTCATTTCTTCATTATAAGTCCAATTAAGCTCAAATTTTGTACAATTACCATTGGGCAGCTTATCTAGTTGTTACATATTTTTCTGAATTTTTTAGAATAGCTTTTCATAGCTTATCAGTGGCTTAAAGTAGCCACTTTTTGCCCTGCACCTTAGCACATCAGCAGCCTCATATGGCTTTTTGAGCTTATTCTGAGCTTATTTGTTTTGATCATTGCTTATTCTTAGATTATTGGTTAATCTAGATTGTGCTTAGTTAGATTTAGCTTTTTTAGTTTTAATTTAGCTTAAAATCTGCTTAAACAGTCCATTTGCTTTTTCCTTTGCTTTTCTTGCCTTTGCCTACTGTTCTGTCTCACCAACGGCTTATTAGTTTAGTTTAAGTTTTCTGAGATTAGTTGTCCATTTAGATTAAGTTAGCATAATTTAGCTTATGTCAATTTCTAGATAGCTTATTAGATTAGCTTTTTGATTTTTTAGCTATTGGCCTTTTTCTTGTCTTTTCTTTATAACTTACTGTCCTCAGTTCTTTAGCTTATTCCTATAGCTTATTTGTGTGCTTATTTTAGTTTAAAAACTCATAATCTCATTATTCTCACCATTCAATCCACACAATCACAAACCGAATCACAAATTCCATTCATCCTTCATCGGGGATAACGAACCGGGATTACAACTTGCCTTGTATTCCTTGGACATTTTTATGCATTGATTTTCGCGAATCATTGTGTTTTATTAAGGAAATTCTCTCTTCATCTCTCTACTTTCTCTCTCTAGAAAAACGCCTCTTATCTACTCTTGTACCACCATATCGCAACATCTAAGCTTCATATATACGTGATAGAGTTGATATCTAAGGTCCTACAAGTGGTATCAATTGCCTAACAATGATTTAGGACTGTGTGGAAATCATTTTTTGTTAAAACTTTGCATAAAAGTTGCGTTTTTTTTTATTATTAAAAACGTGAGTTTTTCTTCAAAAAGTTTTGATTTTTACGTATTTAGTGTTAAAGTTGTTGTTTTTATTAAAGCTTCAGTGATTATAAGTTAGATTTGGCAAAAAGAACGGTTCTAAAACGTCAAAAAGTGGGTGTTTAAAGATTTTCAAAAATCTGACCATTTTACGAATAAGTGGTCAAAACCCTCTTTTTATGCATAAGGTCAAAACCCTTAGTTTACGTGTAAGCACTAGTTTTTATGCATAATTACCAGTTTTACGCGTAAGCACCTATCTTACGAATAAGCACAAGTGTTATGAATAAGAACTGATCTTACGCATAAGCTTTACGAATTTGTTCCTTATGAAGATTCATCGTGCATCAAGGATTACTCAGTACTTCCCTAGCTTGGATAAGTTTGTGGAATACTTCGACTTGTGAAATCTCGCTAGCTTGGACAAGTTAGTAAGATACTATTCCAAATCTTACGCGTAAGGACAACCTTTACGAATAAGACCAAATCTTACGAGTAAGGACAACCTTTACGAATAATACAAACTCTTACGCGTAAGGATTGACTTTACGAATAAAACCAAATCTTACGAGTAAGGACAGACTTTACGACTAAGACCTAATCTTACGAGTAAGGACTCAGTTTACGACTAAGGACAAGTTTTCAGACCAAATTTTCACTACAACAACGTACATCAACTTACAACAAACACAACTCCTACATCGTTGAACCGATCCAAGATCAACTTTATCATTCATCAATGGCAACTCAGCAAGATATTCACGCAGCCGGTGCAGAGAACCGTCCTCCTATGCTTGAAAAAGATGGGTATCTTCCATGGACAAGCCGCATGCTTCGTTACATCAAAACCAAACCTAATGGTAAACTCATGCTCCAATCCATTAAGGAGGGTCCCTTCAAACCAAGACAAATCCAAGATCCCAGAGATCCAAATGGAACACCTCCTTTTCTACCATTCTTTCGTGAACAAACAGAAGCAGAATACATAGATGATGACAAAAAGCATATCGAAGCTGATGATATGGCAATGCACTTAATCCAACTAGGATTACCTCGAGAGATCTTCCCTGCAGTCGACAGCTGTGAAACTGCATATGCAATGTGGGAACGAGTTAGAAGGCGATGTCATGGAACAGAAATTGGGCAACAAGACATTGAAAACAAGCTACTAACTGAATGGGAGAAGTTTACATCCACTCCTGGATAATCCATTGAATCCTACTATACCAGGTTCTACACTTTAATGAATGAGCTAATCAGAAACAAGTTGACACCAAGAACAATCGCGAGCAACATCAAGTTCATCAACAATATTCAAGAAGAATGGGGACGATATGTCACTATTGTCAACCAAACAAAGGATTTGCATCAGGTGAATTATGATCAGCTCTACGATTTTCTGAAGCAAAACCAATTGAGGCTAATGAAGTAAGGAAAGAAAGACTGGCAAAGAATCATGATCCTCTCGCACTCATTGCTAACACACCGACACCTTTACCAGTATACACACCACATCAACCATCTTCATCTTCAACTCACAACTACATGCAACAACAATCTGCTGTCATCCAACAACAACAATTCTACCCACAACAACAAAAAGTTATTCCACAATAACAATATCCACAATTCCAAGAACTAGAGTTCACTGACAATGATGAATCTACTGCTGCTTTGACACAAGCATTTGCTTATTTGACAAAGGCATTCCAAGGACGCTATTCTACACCAACCAACAACAACCAAAGGATTTCCTCGAACACTCGCAACAGGCAGATTGCTCAGCCGAGTTTCAATATGGGTCAAGGAGGACAAATAGTTGGGAATCAGCAAGGATATGCTATTGGATTTCAGATGGGTAATCAGAACATGCAGAATGCAGGACATTATGCAGGGAATCAGTTGGGTCAGTATGTAGGGAATCAGATGGGTCAGTTTGTTGGAAATTAGAGGGGTCAGAATGTTGGAAATCAAACAGTGGGTAATTAGATTGGGAATGTTGGAGCTCCAGTTGTCGGGAATTATGGAAATGTGAATCAGGGTAATCCGATAAAGTGTTTCAATTGTTAGGTTGTAGGTCATATTGCAAGGAACTGTCCTACTAAGCCGAAAAAGAAAGATCCATCGTACTTGCAGAAAGCATTGTTGTTGGCACAAAAGGAACAAGCAGGGTTTCAGTTGTCTGCTGAGGAAAATTATTTTATGGCTCTTATTGATGACATGGAAGACTGAGAGGACATCGATGCGAACTGCATATTTATGGAAAATCTTCAAAAGGCTAAGTATGACACGGATTCTGACACACCTCCTGTTTATGACACCAATGCAGTATCTAAGGTACCATTATTCAATACATGACACAATAATGATATATTTGATATGTCTCCTCATGAGGAACAACATTTTGAGACTCGAGCACCCACTTATGATACATACCTGGACACGCCGAGTAGTAGCAATACTGATTTGGCAACTCCATATATGAATCATAGTAGAGGCTCAGTTTCATAGCATGCTGAGCATGATGAGGAAACACGGGCTCTCTTTGAAACATTATTGAATAATTGTAGCATTAAAATTGAGAAAGTGAAAAAGGTCAATTGCGATGTTAAGACCGCGAATGAGAAAATGACCGCTGAGCTTGAGAGGTATAAGGAAAGCGAAAAAGCTTTTGAGTTTCATAAAAAACGACAGTCAAACTTAGAAACTGGTTATCAAAATTTCGTTTCAAGGGAAAAACAATTGCGAATCAAGTTTGACACACTTGATGTTAATTCACACATGAAAATAAAATCCTTAAACGCGGAAATTTCTGATTTGAAAAACCAACTTTCTAAACAAAAATTAACTTGTTCTGATCTTGAAAAAGAAAAGAAACAGTTGAAAGCAGATTTTTCAAAACAAGAAAACGATCTTCTGGATGAAATCATTGTGAAACAAGAAACAATCAAAAAGTTGGAAGATTTGCTTGTGAAAACGGGTCATTCAAGTCAAACCATTCATATGCTTATTAAAGATCCAAATCCGTTTTTACATACAATGAAGAAAATGGCTATCGGTTGTGAATATCCTTATACTCTCAAGAAACCTCAGAAAGAACATAATGTTTTGAACAATGGAAATATAATATATGCTAAACATGATCCTCCCGTTGTTTGTGATTCTGAGGAAACGATAGAACTTGTTGAAGAGAGTCTAACCAAAATGAAACAAAAGAATCCTGACCAAAAATCAATTGATTATGATAAACTCAACAAACTCTCTGGAGTTACTTTTGTCCAACAAAAACAAACACCAAATTTTTCCGAAAAACCAATTGTTACAAAACAGTTTGCAAAACAAAAAGTTGTCTCTAAAGCTCTTTCAAACATGGAACAAATGTCGTCAAACAACCCTTTTAACACAAGTGATGCTAGAATATTCCTAGATGATATTAAAAAGCAAATTGAGCAACTTCAAAGGATTGTTAAGTCTAAAACCACTATCAGTGTTAACAACTGGCATTCCAGCTTTCATGCAGAAATGAAAAAGGTGTTTGAAACAGAAATTACTACTCCACTAAATAACATCAATGCGAGAGTAATTCATTTTGAACAATCATTTTTGAAAGAAACTGCCGACTTCGTCAAGGATCACAAATCCCTGGTGAAGGAAGCTAATGAAAATCTTGAAAACATAAAAGTTTTGGAAAACCTAAATGACTCTCTCTTCGAAGCAGTTATGTCTACCGATATTATGTCCATTATTTTGCAAACATATTCTGTTGAAGACGATGAAAGACTGCGAACTGAGACCTCCGCAATTGTTTCAAAATATGAAAATGCTCTTATTAAACTTGAAAAAGAAAACGTGTCATATTTTAAACAACTTGATCGAAAAAGCGAAGAATGCAAGTATGACAAACTGTCGTATGAGCGTGCCTTCAAAAACATGAAAGAGCAAAATGATCTTTTGAGGGCTCAGCTGGAATGTCAAAAAGAAAAGGGTGTGGACACTAAGTTTGCAAAACCATCAACTTCGGACAAACCAAATACTTCCAAACCGGTTGTTAAACCAAAAATGTTGATTTCTCAATCTGTTCCAAAAGTCGATGTGAAAAATGATTTAACAAAACTAGTCACTCCAACACCCTTGCCCGAGCAAAATGAAAAAGAAAATATTGGTGATAATGGAAAAGCGGTTGTTGAAACACCAAAAGTAATAGCACCTGGCCTTTATAGGATTAGTCCTACTATTTCGTTTGCCTCCACATCTAAAACATATGGGACAAACGACAAAAGCGTAAAAGATAATCCAAAAGATACTAGGAAAGCTAAAACAACTTCTAACGACAAAAATGTGAATCCTAATGCGTGTGCCTTACCTTCTACAGGAATAGAAAGCACCTCTAGGAGCAGCAGACTACAGCTTAGGAGCAATACAAGGAACAATAGAGTCTCGCCTGTCTCTAAGAGTAAATGCCTGAATAAAGTTGAAGAAGTAGAAGAACGCCCTAGGAATTTACCGCTTTGTAATAAGAGACATATGTCATCTGAATGTAATGTCAAAAGTACTATTTCTAATGCATGTAATGACTCTGTTTGTTTAATGTGCAAGAAATGTTTATCTAATGATATATGTGATGATTATGTTTCTAAAAATGTGACTGTTACATCTGAACAGAAGAACGTTCCAAGAGGAACTAGTGCTAGATCTAGATCAATAGGAAGACTAATTGCACAATTTAGGACATCCACTAGTAGTCAAATGCCTAGGAACTATCTTAAGTATTGTGTATGGAAACCAACGGGTAGAGAGTTCATACTCCAGAATGGCAAATTGAAAGCTGTTCAAATTGAACCAATAGAAACTTTCTATGAGTGTGATCCGTATTTTACCCCTAACCACATGGAACCAAATTCAAAACGGTTTCCAAAAACAAACTCTTCTGTTCTACGTAGGTTATCAAAATATGTCTTTGGATCATCGACTCGGGTTGCTCCAAGCACATGACCGGGAATCTAAAGTTGCTGATCAATTTCGTCTGGAAATTCATGGGAACTGTATGCTTTGGAAATGATCATGTAGCAGCTATTCTGGGTTATGGAGATCTTCAGTTTGGGAATTATTTGATCACTCGAGTTTACAACATCGAAGGGTTGGGAAACAATTTGTTTTCAGTCGGGCAGTTTTGTGATGCAGATTTAGAGGTTGCATTTAGGAGAAACACGTGCTTTGTTAGAAATTTGGTTGGCGATGATCTCTTAACTGGAAATTGTGGCACCAACCTATATGCTATCGACATCAACCAAATGGCCTCTTCATCACCAATTTGTCTTATGACAAGAGCATCTGGCACAAATTCCTAGCTGTGGCATAGAAGATTATCCCATCTCAATTTCGACACCATCAACAAATTAGTCAAAGACAACTTCATCAACGGACTCCCTAAGTTCAAGTACACCAAGGAACACCTATGTCCATCTTGTGAACTTGGAAAAAGCAAAAGGGCATCATATAAACCCAAAACCGTACCTAGTTCGGAAGCACGGTTACATACGTTGCACATGGACTTATGTGGCCCAATGAGAGTTGAAAGTATAAATGGAAAGAGGTATATTCTTGTTATCGTCGATGACTATTCAAGATATACATAGGTAAAGTTTCTGAGGTCAAAAGACGAAGCACCAGGCATCATCATCACCTTTCTGAAGCGTATTCAAGTCCTACTTCAAGCTCCAGTAAGGATTGTAAGAACAGTAAATGGCATAAAATTCACAAATCAGGAGTTAAGAACTTATTTTGAATATGCTGGCATCACACATCAGACATCCGTTGTTAGAACTCCACAGCAGAATGGGGTAGTTGAAAGAAGAAATCGAACTCTTGTGGAAGCTGCTCCCACTATGCTAATTTATTCTAGTGCACCGTTATTCTTATGGGCCGATACTGTTGCCACTGCTTGTTTCAATCAGAACTGTTCCCTAATCCACCCAAGATTCAATAAAACACCATATGAACTAGTGAACAACAGAAAACCTGATATCTCTTACCTTCACGTGTTTGACGCTTTGTGCTATCCAACGAACGACAGAGAAGATCTAGGGAAGCTGAAAGCTAAGGGTGATATTGGAATCTTCATTGGATACTCAGAAAACTCAAGGGCATTCCGGGTGTATAATAGAAGAACAAAAAGGATAATGGAGACGATGAATGTGAAGTTTGACGAGATTTCACAAATGGCATCTGAGAGACTCGCTCTAGAACCCGCACTTAATCCGATGGCTTCTAATCAACACAGATTAGGACCCGCACCAAACCCACAGACTTCTGGACACATTAGTTCAGGACTCGTACCTCAAGGAGCTCAATCAACAAACACTGAAAAACCTTCAGAATAAGAACTGGAAAATTTCTTCGAGTTAGTGTTTGATGAATACTATGGTGGAACTTCGACAAATGCATCACAACATCATTCCGCTGCACCCGCTCAAAACCATCAACTACCACCACCACCACAAGATGCATCTACTACAATCGAAGCTGACGCACCAACTCCTTCAACCTCATCTACATCTACTAAAGAAACTCTAATTCTTGAAATTGTTCTACCAAGAGTTGATGAGCAAAATCAAAACACACCATTTCAAGAAGAACCAACATAGAACCAAAATGATGTTGCGTTAGAAGAAGAAGTATTTGAAAACCCGTTGGCTACGGAATCTAGTGAATCATCTTCAAGGTTACAAGAACCATCTAACACGCATACGTTAAACCCAAGGTACCCTTCCACACTCCAATGGACAAAAGACCATCCAATTGACCAAGTTACTGGTGAACCTTTAAGGCCAGTTCAGACGAGAAGACAACTTGCCACAGACCCCGAAATGTGCATCTACATTTGCTCAATAAGCCTCAAAGAACCAAAGAACATTCGGGAAGCAATGGCAGAAAATGCATGGATTGAAGCGATGCAGGAGGAACTTCTTCAATCCAGTTACATGATAGTTGGGAATTAGTTCCAAGTCCAATTGACAAACTTGTCATTGATCTCAAATGGTTATGGAAGAATAAAAAGGATGAAGAAATGACTGTAATTCGCAACAAAGCTCGTCTTGTGGCTAAAGGATTCAGACAGGAAGAAAGGATAGATTTCGAAGAATCATTCGCGCCAGTAGCAAGACTTGAAGCAGTCCGGATTTTCTTAGCCTATGCAGCTCACAAGAACATCACAGTATATCAGATGGACATCAAGACTGCATTCTTGAATGGAACTTTGAAAGAAGAAGTGTATGTGAGTCAGCCAGAAGGATTCATTGACAAGGAACATCGAGACTACGTCTACAAGCTAAAGAAAGCCATTTATGGTTTAAAACAAGCTCCAAGAGCGTGGTATGAAGAACTATCATCTTTCCTGATCAAAAACAATTTCACCAAAGGAACTGTTGATTGTTTACAAGAAAATACAAAGATGACATTTTGTTTGTTCATATTTACGTGGACGACATTATCTTTGGGTCCACTAATCCGAATCATTCAAAACATTTTGAAAATCTCATGAAAAGCAAATTTGAAATGTCCATGATGGGGGAACTTAAATTCTTTCTTGGATTACAAATACACCAATCCCCTCGTGGTATTTTTATTAATCAAGCTAAATATACAATTAAGATTTTGAAAAAACATGGTATGTAAAATTGTGACTATGTTGGTACACCAATGGTCACTTCACCAAAAATCGGTGCTGATTTATTTGGGAAACCCATCGATCCTAAGAAATATCAGAGCATGATTGGTTCTCTCATGTACCATACTACTAGTCGACCCGACATTCATTTTGTTGTTTGCTTATTAGCACGGTTTCAGGAAAGGCCTACCGAACTTCACCTCCAAGAGGTCAAACGGATCTTTCGATACCTACGAAGAACCATTAACATGGGACTTTGGTATCCAAAGGATTTCGAGTTTAAACTAATAGCATTTTCAGATGCCGATCACGCAGGGTGTCAAGTTACAGTAAAGAGTACATCAGGTGGAGCACAATTTTTGGGTGAAAAGCTAGTAGGCTAGTCATCAAGGAAACAAGACTGTATTGCATTATCAACCGCATAAGCTGAGTATGTGTCTCTATCTACGTGTTGTGCCCAAGTTCTATGGATGAGGACACAACTCACAGATTATGGCTTTACTTTCAAGAACATACCTTTGTATTGTGACTCAAAAAGTGCCATAGCCATCTCGTGCAATCCAGTACAACACTCGAAGACCAAGCATATTAGAGTCCACTATCACTTCATCAAAGAACACGTAGAAGAGGGTACTGTTGAATTATTTTTCGTGAAGACAGATTACCAACTCGCCGATCTATTTACTAAAGCCCTTCCAAAAGATAGGTTTGATGATTTAGTTCGACGAATTGGCATGCGAAGCCTAACTCCTGAGGAGCTAGAACGTCTTCTCAAATCTTCTTGAAAATATCTTTCAAAAAGCTTCGCTGTAAATATTTTTGAAAATCAAAATACAAAATTTGAAAAACCATCAAAATCAAAATACAAAAATACAAAATTTCAAAAATACAAAAGCAATATAAAATAAAAAAAATCAAAAATATTCTTCTCACGACATGTCTCTCGTATAATCGATATTTTGTACGTTTCTAGAAATGTCATTCAACAATGATACAGACATGTACAGATGCTTGAGCGAGAGTTTACTAAAATATTTTCTAAAACATGTCGTTTCTTAAAATTTTCTTCACAATGGCTTTCGTATACTTTAGTACGAAACCCGTACTTAAATGATGACTTCTGATTATTTCAGATCAGGACTCGTATTTTCAAAGACAAAATCATTTTCAAAAAGTTCGAGTATAAATAAACGAAAATATTTCAATCAAAAACTCATTTTCCCAAAAAGACTTATGTACATTTCAGTACATAACTCGCATTTCAAGAAGATAACTCCCTCCAAACCCTTAGTTGATTTTAACATTGAAATATGCTTTCATTAAGGGAGAGTATAAAAACGAAAAATGTTCCAATTTCATGCAAAATCAAATCCGTCTATCTCTCCAAAAGCATTTCTCTTAATCAGTCGATATCAAAAATATCACGATATGCTATTTTTAAGGGGGAGAAGACGTGATTAAAATGTGATCAAAATGTTTAAAGGTCGTAGTTGAATCTCAAAAGAGCTCGACTCAGCTATAACCAACGAATTGACGAAGCTTAAATGGCTGTAATCGAAAAGACTTGTCCTGGACGGGTAATAATTCCAAGCTGGTCTAACTAGTGATGTAAGTGTGTCTCGAATAGGACTTGTCTAAGTAGAGTGCACCGTCTCGAGAGACTTTCTTTGAACTTGACCAGGACGGGTAATAATTTCAAGCTAGTCTAACTAGTGATGTAAGCGTGTCTCGAATCGGTCATGTTCACTGAAAATCGATCAATTCAAAAAGTGTGAACTATACCCAACATGTGCAAATCTATCTTAAAAACTTATGAGCACATGTGAAGGGGGAGTATTTCTGAAAATGCAAAACTCTCGAAGTGTTAACAAAATGTGTTTTATAATTATAAACAATTTGAGAGATTTTCACAAAAGGTTTTATGGCATGTGATCAATGAACCTAGGATAATCTTGGAGTAATAAGGTGATTATGGTTAGGTTTATTTTCGATGATCTGCCAGAGCCGGAGGGATCTACCCAAGGACAATTCCAATAGTTTAGAATTAGAATTCCTTAGGTATGATTGGAAAAAGGAGTAAAGTGATGAAAGGAGAAAGAATGGGTTGAAGAATTAAAAAGAAAAGTTTATGAAATGGTGAAAAGAAATATCCCTCCATGAAAACTTAGGGCAGAAACCGGGTCAATACATCTGCTATCGGCTATTACAAAAATGATACCGGTATTGAAGACAATACATCATGGACCCAGTGACGTACTGCACAACCCCTCCTAGCCACTCAGGTATCTCTTAAAAGATATTTTTTTCATTTCTCACGGAGAACCTTGCATAATGTATCGACCTCTCACTCCGAGATGAGTTGATATTGAAAAGGTGGCACTCTGTTCCATGCCTCCGACGACTAAAACCAAAACGTACTTAATTGAGTCTAGAGCCATGAGATTCATCAAAAGATCTCTTAGGATATACATCCAACATCATACACTTGTGTTCACCAAAAAGGACACATGTTGTATAAGAGTCTTTTAGGAGATCTACGGATCTTGCCTTATCTATCAAGGTGAATGGAATCAAGACATTAATCAGTAAAACAATCGTAGCGGTCTATTCTCTAAGAAAAGTCCACGATGATCGATTGGTGATTTCAACTAACATTTTTATGCAGGTACTGATGATAGTCCCTTGGAGGAAATGTTGTTTACCAACATCATTTCATGTATCAAACATCTTCACCTCCACATACTCATACTTATGAAGTTCATTCTCAACAAGCTCAAGTGAAGAACGTTCTAGACAAATAGATCAAGTTAAAGACAATGAGTTATGACAAAGTCAAAGAGCTAATCAAGAAGTAAAGAACAAGTTCATGAATCAATTAAGGAAGACACAAGTATGAAGTTCAAAGTCTTATCAAGAAGTATGAGTATGTTGGAAAAGACGACACAGCAAACCTGTGAAGATGTTGATCAAAGGCAAGAAAGATCAAAAGACGTTACTTTAAAGATCACAAAGAATGAAGGAACAAAGAATCAAGACTATTCTATGACGACACACAAAGTTCAAGACCAAGAAGACAAGAAGACCTAATCACGTGAAGCATCATTTGAATGACCACCCCTTAGGGGGAGATTGTTAGCATTAAGAAAGTGTTGGTCATTCTTGTATTCATAACTTTGTAATGTGTCTTAGAAGATGTAATAGAATAGTCAATAGGCTCATGGATTGGGCTAAGCTAATAGGTTAGTAGTTATGTAAGCTAGTCTAGTTAAGTTAAGATATAATCCAACCTAATCCAAGCCCACAATGAGGCCCATGGCCAAGCCTTTAGGGCATCATGTCTTATGTATAAATACACCTCAAATGACTCATTTGAGGTGTGTGCTTGAGTGTGTAAGTGTGTGTTTTATTAAGGAAATTCTCTCTTCATCTCTCTACTTTCTCTCTAGAAAAATGCCTCTTATCTACTCTTGTACCACCATATCGCAACATCTAAGCTTCATATATACGTGATAGAGTTGATATCTAAGGTCCTACATGCTACTTGGAATTGCTACTTGGAATCATCTCCCAACGCTTGGCCAAATATAGAAATACCAAGTAACCCCAAACCAGTGGCGGATCTAGGATTTCAACATATGGTGTGCACTCGACTTGATACAAAAAATATATATATTTCAATTTTTTTTTTCATCCGACAAGTTTTCGGGTCGGTTTAGAGTATGTTTTTGGGTCGGTTTCGGGAGGTTTACAAAACACAATTCATTTCAAAGTTCAAAGCATGTAGTTATTTATTATGTACACCACCAAAGGTACAAAGTAAAAATAAAAGTTGTTTGGTTCTACTGTTATTGTAGCAGTAAGCTAACAAAAACTAAATACATGAAAACTACTGTTACCAGTTAAAAACTAAAAAGTAAATAACAAAAGACTAACCAAGATTCAAGGAACTCCTAAGCTACAGGTTCAAAAACTAAAACTTGCAATCTTTCATACATAAGAAAAGAGTAACCAAACTACTAGTTCAAAAACTAAAACTTGCATACATAAGAAAAGAGCAACCAAGAAAGTGTGAAACTCCTAAGCTACTGGTACAATTTTCCCCGTCGACGACGCATACGTTCAAAGCGATTCATAATAGTATCATCACTGACTTCAGAAAATACATCTTTCTCTATATAAGTAAACAAGCAATCATTTAGAAGTTGATCACCAATGTTATTCCGTAACTTGTTCTTCACATAGTTCATTACTAAAAAAATTCTTTCCACCAATTTGATAAGTAAATAAACAAGATCAGATGTTGTATGTTTCTTTAGTTCCACAAGTTTGAGTGAGACCTCTCCAACATCCTTCAACCCAATAAATCTTTCATCCTTTCTCATGTCATGAATATAGTTGTCAAGTTGATCGCTAAGGCGAGACAATTCACGTCTTGGAAACTCATTAGGATAGAACTCAGCAAGTGTAATCAACTGTTTACTATCGAAAGAACTAAAATAATTAAAAGGGCTTAAGCTACCCATACAGATTAGCAACTTCGAGTTTACCTCATTAAACCGATTGTTGAGTTCTTGAAGTTGTAGATCAATGATTGTACAGAAGACTTCAACTCGAAAATGATGAAGGTTTGTAACATGTTGTTGGCGATGGTTTTTTCTTCTTCGGGAAACATAAACATCTTCCATTTTAGGAACTTCAATCCCATTTTTTTCACAAAAGGAAATCGTAAGTTTTAGATGATGTTCCCATCCATCATTCCGTATTATTTGCAATCTCTCTTTTGTCAACTCTACAAGTGACATAGCTTCTACAATGTCTTGATCTTTCTTTTGTAAAGCATAATTCAAGTCGTTTGCCACACCAAATAATTTCTTCATCAAATGTGCTAAGAAAACAAAGTCAAAAGATTCAAGTGCATAAGAGACGGTTTAAGCTTTTAATTGATCATCCAGATTAGATGAGACATCTCCAATCTTCTTAAGCACATCAACAATGATAGAATACAAGGAAATGACATTATTGATTAATTTATAATGGGACCCCTAACAAGTATCACCCGGCCTCCCTAAACCAAGTTCTCTATTCTTACCTTTTCTACTTTCATATTCATCGTCATCAAAGGCTTTTGCAACATTTTGGGCTTGTGCCTCTTTCAACATTTCATTTCTTTTACAGGATATCCAACCACATTCAATAGATTTGTTAGTGTTTCGAAAAGCCAACCACAATCTAGGATTTTTTAGAAACCGCAACAAGTGTTAGTTGAAGTTGATGAGCAAAACAATGAATGTAGTAAGCCGATGGAGATTCTTTCAAGATCAAAGTTTTGAGGCCATTAATTTCACCCTTCATAATGCTAGCCCCGTCATAACCTTGTCCACGGATTTTTGACGGACTCAAGGAATGATCTGAAAGCAAACAATGAATTGCCTTTTTAAGAGTTAGAGCAGTGGTACCCTTCACATGAACAACACCAATAAAACATTCAACTACAGCTCCTTTTTTTATTTACATACCTTAAACACAACGACATCTGCTCTTTGTGTGATACATCAGAAGACTCATCTACCAAGATTGAAAAGTAGTCTTCACCAATGTTTTTAATAGTTGCTTTTGTTGTTTCTTTTGCACATGAGTTTATGAGCTCTTTTAAAATCTTATGAGACGTTAACTTGTGGTTTTTTGGAGCATTTCTTAACATAACTTTATCGATATCTTTACAAAGTTTTGCCAACCATTTTAAAAGTTCAAGAAAGTTACCTCTATTACTTGATTCTTCAGTTTCATCATGTCCTCTAATTACCAATCCTTGATGTAAAAGATACCTTAAACAACGAAGGGTGGCACGCAAACGTGCTCGATATTTATTTGTGTCCTCCTTTTTACGTTTGTCCAAAATATTTGAATAGATACTTTTGGTTTGTTTAAAGCATCATATTTCTCCCTAGCCTGGTTATGAACACTATTGAATTTGCCGACATGCTTATCAAACGCAACTGGCCTGTTCCATCCTTTAAACCCATTCTTGACAAAAGCATCTTCAACATGATCATCTTTGTTCTTGAATAAGTAACACACCAAACAAAATGCCCCATCCTTATCAATACTATATTGAATCCAATCATACTTGTCAAACCAACGAGGATTAAAGTGACACGACTTAACTCCAAACTTTGTTTGAGGAAAGTTATGAGAACGAGGTCGACAAAGTCCTCTTTCTAGATATTCGCTTCTTACCGCATCTTGATCGTTAGGATTATAATCAAGGATATTTATTCTTAATCCCGGATCATGCGGAATAGCACTAACATTAAAGTCATTTTCTTTTTCACTATCATTAGTATCGACATTCCCTGTTCCAATTTCAGTATCTTCTGGTGAAAGATCAATTATTGGTTGTGGTGTTGAGAAGCAACCATCTCGCGTCTTCGCTTTCTTTTGAATATGAGTAAACCAATCCATTATTCTTACTTTCTTTTTACCCGTCGACATATTAAGTTCCTAAACCAAATTTTAAACACATTATACATGTTAGTTAGCTAGAGTACAAGATTAAATCAATTTTAAAAGGTTGTAACAGAGTCAAGTCATTTATGTACAAGATTAAAGTAACAGACTATTACATATTGTTGTTCATTCATATTATTAAAGTCATTTATGTGAAGGTAGTTCATAGTTCCAAGCTATTTAATATACACAAAGTGGGAATCTTAAAATTGAAATTGGGGAAAAGTGATCAGGCATGGGTATAAATTAAATGGTAGTATTAAGGGCCCGTTTGGTTTGTAGGTGGGTTTAGGATTAGGATTTGGATTTGGATTAGGATTAAGATTTGGATTTGGATTTGATGTAGGAGAGAGAGAAAAAATTAGAAGAAATAAAATATATATTTAACTAATAAATATTCATTTTTTATAATTTAATATAGACTTTTTATTTAATATGGACTAATAGAAAAAAGGAAAAATTATAGTGGGACCATTTTAAACTTAAAACATACCTTACCCTTCTCCTTTAAAAATATGTGGGGCTAATAGTGTTGAGTCCCACTTTTTAATCCAAATAATGTAACCAAACATGGTTTTTGATCACCAAACCCAAATCCTAAAGAGATGTGTGGATACCAAATGGGCCCTAAACTCTTATAACTACATCACACATAAAGTCTTGAAAGTAATAGCACACATTGATTTCTTTCTAATCTCTAGATCTCTACTTCTCTAACAATTAGTTCTCTACTTCTCTCAAGTTTCAAAGTCTTTATAAAAGGAAAAATGGAAACACTTACTCCAAAAGCAACTTTTTTTCCTGAAAGAATGACTAAAGGCACGAATGGCGTCTTCCAATTGAGCACTACAACACACGGTTGAGGAAAAATTGAGTTAGGATTTTGGCGGTTTGTGTCATGAAAAGAATAAAATAGAGGAAAAATGAAAATGGACTTTTGTCAAAAGAGGTAAAGATGAAAAGGGACTTTTGTATCATCTAAAATTTGGTCTAGTCTTTTTTACTTTTAAGTTTGACCAACATAATATATGCTTATTTATTTAAGAGGGAGGTTATTTTGTATACCATACAATACTCACATACCAAGGGAAACATACTCACCCTTCATTTGCATTTGATCAAGGGCTGAGATTAAAAAGTATTTACTAATTAAAAAAAGGAAAATAACGTGAGGGGCAGTTTAGTACATTTACAACACAAACAAAATACATCATATCATCATTATTTCTCACATTTCTTCTCTAACCAAACACACACTAAAAACACACACTACTCACACAAAAAATCGGATCAAAAACCACCACTAAAACATGCTGGATCTACTAAATCCACCAGAAATCAAACAAAAAACTTAATCAAATAACCAGTAAAAACACTCTATATCATGATAAGATGGATGAATCTATCGATAATTGATGGTTTCCTACAAACTTTACAACTGAAAACGGTCCGATTCGATCTTCGATTCAACCTCTAATTCAAGGTACTTTTTATGCTCAAAACTTCTTATAAATTTGCTTTTATTTTTAATTTCATGAACATATTATGTATGTATGTTCGATTGTTATTGTAATTGTTTTTAACTGCATATTAACCGGTGATTGGTGTGCTTTTAAGCATTGGTTAATTTATGGAAAATGGTGATGATATGTGTTTACTGATGATTTAGTAAAGATGTGTTTGATTTGTGGTTAGTTTATTAATGCTTATGAATGTTTGTTAAATCTAATTGTGATTAATTTATTATTGTTGTAGTATGCGTGAATGATATGTACATGTTAAAGAACAGATGTTTAGAGGTAGGGTTACTTGATAATTTAGGATTGTTTATGGCTGGAATGTAGATATTTTTTAAGAAGTCTGTTCTTTTATTAAAGACGAATTGATGAACTGATGTCTCATCATATGTAGCTCAAGTGTTGAATTGATGATGTTTCAAAGAGTTTCTTTTGTTGAACAATTGAGTTGTCGATTTGTTGATGTTCGAGTGCCATTTCATGTTGTTTGGGTATTACACTTTGTTGTTGTTGCGAGTGTCATTCAATGCTGTTCTTGATGTTAAATCTGTGTTGTTCAAGCGTGCATTTGCTGCTATTTACGATACTATTTGTTGTTGACATATTGTTCAATATTTAGTGTTCAAGTTTAACTTTTGTGTCACATCACATGTGATTATATATAGAATCATATGTGATAAACTATATGTAAGATAATTGTCTTTTTAATTTGTATGATCAGATGTGATTATGCATACAATTAATTAAATATTTATTCAATAAATCTTATATGATAGTCTAAGTAGTTGTTCACATACTTCACCATTTTAGCCACATGTGATCATTTTACTAAATTAATTTTTTTATGCTATACAAAATATGAGAAAATTATCTTTGTATCTAAAAAAAATTATCTTTGTATCTAAAAATGTGACTACTTCAATGTTGTCAAAAAGTGGTAGTTAGCATAATCGCGAATATCGATTCTAGTTCAGGTATGTCTCAAAGTACTAAACAGTCTGCTTGCTCGAGGTAAGTGTTATTTGAAATGACTAGTATCATTATATTGTGTCAAATTAAAATTGTGAGGTTTATAAATTGTTTTTGTGTCATATCACATATGATTGTTAGGGTTGTATGCTTTTTTCATTGACGTATCACATATGATAATTAAGCTTATATATTGTTTTTAGCATCATATCACATGTAATTACTATGCTGATATAGTTTTTTTATAATCTATTTATGTAGAAAAGGCGGTGTGCATGACATTTGCAACTCTACAAAAATTTAAAGTACTTGAATGAAGAGAGCAAATCCAACAATCATGACGATCATATGAGGGACAAAAAGAATTTTGATGACTGCCGTATTTGCATGGTGGTTCACAAATGCACGTAGAAAAGTTGTGAATAATGAGATTTTTTACTTGAATTAGAATCACCAAACGATTTCATTCAATCGAAAATGAACTAGAGTCAAGTTTGAAGCAATGGTGGTGTTACATGATATATAAACATTCACATGTAGATGATGATTAATAATGCCAACAAGTTTGCACATGAATACGGAGAAGGATTGAGAAAATAAATTATTTTTTATGCAATCAAGAATAGGAAAAAAGAACCACATCAGCCACATGTGTAGTGGTGTCATGGAAAGGAATTGGGAAAAAAATTGTTAGGATCAAATTTTGTTAGTAGTTGGTCATGCAACTTTTAATACATGTCAATATTTATATCCATTAGCATTTGTGTCGTGAATGGAATATATTTGTTCGTATTTAGTTAAAAAAGAAGCTGGTTTGGTTATTATACATATAAAAAATGTTGAAATTTACACTAAAAGTGTATTGAGTTTTCTATCTTAATTTACCCAATTCAATGGTTCATGTCTAACTGCGATGTTGTGTACTTTGATTTGTAAAATATAGTGCATAATCTATTTTGAGTATTACATGACACTAATATATTATACTTGGAAATCACATGTGATTTTTGGCTACTGATTTATAACCTTAAAATTACCTAAAAATCACATATGATTTTTTACTACTGATATATAATATATATATATATATATATATATATATATATATATATATATATATATATATATATATATATATATATATATATATATATATATATATATATATATATATATATATATATATATATAACATGAAATTTACCTGCTAATCACATGTGATTAAAGAAAAAAATCACATATGATTTTTAACTACTGAAATATGATATGAAAATACATTGATACATGTAAAGCGCATACTAGTGCATCTCTAAAAGCTTGTGAGATATTACAATAAAAGAGAGACAATTCTCAGAATAACCAAAATGATCCACCATCAAACTTTCATTAAAAGACTTACGTATCATGACTTAACTGGAAAATTCAAAAGAAATACTAAAGAAATGGTGATATTGTATTTCTCAATCAAGTGAAATTGCTGATTTTTTTCTGAAACTTGAGCCGAGTTCTTGTCCAGATCAACCGCTTCTTCATCTTTTAACAACTGATTGCTCACATCACTTTCTAAATTTATCACATTTATTGAACATGACTAAACGATTGCAAATATATCCTTTGAACAATTTGAAAAAAGGTACGTGTGTACACCTTTGCTGCATTACACATAATTGATTATTAACAAAAATAAAAACTAAACCAATGCAATATCACGTGTGATTAAGAATAATAATATTAGAACAATATAATATCACATGTGATTTCGGCAGCTTATATCATATGGCGAATCTTCGAAGATGTTTTTACTATTTAACATGTGTTTGTGTTTTGTTTTGTTTTGTTTAATCAATGCATGATCACACGTGATATAAAAATTATTACCAAACACATGTTATATCATATGTGATGATTTTTAGAAAAATCAAATGTGATTTTTTACTAGTTTTTGTTATAAGAAATAATCAATGCATGATCACATGTGATATAAAAAGATATTACCAGACACATGTTATATCACATGTGATTTTCAGAAAAATCACATGTGGTTTTTTTATTTACCAACTCAAGATATGATAGTATCATAATAGTGCACCTGAGTATGTTTTGCAGCATTATTTCCTGGATTTGCTGTTTAATTCCCTTCTTGAGGTTCTCCTTATCCGCTTTTGACAAAAGTAACTAGTTAGAAACGCTTTATTTCGACTTACATCCAACACAAACATACAACTATTTGCAACAACTTCAGTGACAGATTATCTAAATAGTGTACGGTCTGATCATCTAGATATTAACTAATTCACACAAATACAGTTATAATATGTCCGTATACATCATTATCGATCAAAATTAGAACCGCTTCATATTGACTCACATTCAACGTAAACACCGCAACATATTCAGTTAATCATTCAAATGTTATCTAAACATCATGAGGTCCAATCATGTATAAATCAACTCATTAAACACTATCACACAAATAAAGTAATTATACGCGCGTGTACTTTATCATCGATCAAAATTAACTAATTAGAATCGCTTTATTTTGACTTACATTCAACGCATTCACGGAGTGATTCACAACAGAACATTCAGAGATTATCTAAACACTTAAAAAGCGTAAGGTCTGATCATCTAGATATCAACTAGTTTAACAAATTTGTTGGGAATTAAATGTTCTGAAGATTAAAGTATCAAGAATTACAAGTATTAACAGTTCCAACTGCTGGTGTATATCTTAGGACTGTTCAAGCTATAACTAACCGTTCTAACTGGTAGTACAAAGAAGGGACTGCTAGTTGAGACTGCTGGTTGGATAAGTATTGAAAAGATATTTGTGTACTAAAGTCAAGAATATACGGTAGATAATATCTTACCCCATGTGCTTAGTTAACAAGTTGTGTACACAGATACATGTTGTATCTTATGTACTGACACACTCAAGATAAGTTAGCAAGTAGTTTATCAAGACTTTAAGCAATATTGTAAAGATCTTCTTGGACTATAAAAGAAGATCTTAGACTAGATATTAATATATATAATATTTGTGAAAATACTTAGAACTTTCATAACTGTTAGAGCTAGAACAAACACAACAATATCACAAGATATAGAAACTTAAGATTCAAGGTTGTGACCCTAGTGATATCTCAAGATCACTCGTATTATTATCATTAATAATATTGAATCGTTTGGTGTTAATCTTTCATTGTTCATTGTCATATAACAATCACAACCGTTCCATTTCCATAACACAAATAACCTTCTAAGTGTGATTAAGTAGATTCCGCATTCTTAATCATATTGACTCAATATATCATACACACAAAGAACAAAAGGTTTAATCACCTTAACCGTGTGTCGAATCCTAACAAGTGGTATCAGAGCCTTGGTTGATATTATTGATTTAGAAGAAGAAGCTGAAGAAATGGACGTTGAATCTATTCAGACAAATGTCGCTGCAAAGATTCCCATGCTCAAACAGAATGAGTTTGAGATGTGGAGGCTGAGGATAGACCAATATTTCCAAGTGCAAGATTATGCACTTTGGGAAATCATTGAATATGGAGACTCTTACCAGCCTACCACCACTACATCAATAGTGGACGGCAAAGTGGTGTCAACTCTGCAGACAAAGCCAACATCTACAGAAGATAGAATAAAGAAGAAAAATGACTTGAAGGCAAGAAGTATGCTGATGATGACCATTTCTAATGATCAACTTCTAAACTTCAGCAAGTTCAAAGATGTCAAATCATTATTTGAAGCTATTATTGCCAGGTATAGTGGAAATGAAGCCACCATGAAAACCCACAATACACTGCTCAAGAAGCAGTTTGAAAACTTCTCCTCTACATACAATGAATCTCTTGACCACATGTTTAATAGGCTTCAGAATATTGTGAGCCAACTTGCTATTCTTGGGATTGAAATGCCTCAAGAAGATTTGAACTCAAAATTTCTGAGAAGCTTACCAGAAGAGTGGGCTATGCATGTTGTTGTCTAGAAGAACAAGCCAGACTTAGACACCATGGAACTGATGGACTTGTATAGCAACTTCAAGATTGTGGAGCAAGATTTGAAGAAGAATGGAGGTACTAGTTCTAATACTGGGAACAAGGCATTTATGTCAACTCCTAGTACCTCAAAATCAAGTGAAGAGGTGAAAGTTGTTGATGATGTTGGTGCTGCTAGTTCATCAAGTAGTACCATTAGTATTTTGGATGAAAAGACTTGTTGTGCATTTCTTACAAGTCAAAATAATGGGTCCATGCTCACCTATGAAGACCTCCAAGAGATCCATGAAGATGATCTGGAGGAAATGGATCTAAAATGGCAAATTTCTCTTCTTAGCATGAGAGCCAAGAAGTTCTATCACAAGACGGGGAAGAAGCTCATAATCAGCAACACTGATGCTGCTGGTTTTGATAAGTCTAAGATAGAGTGCTATAACTGCCTCATGATGGGTCACTTCTCAAGAGAGTGCAGAAGACCAAGGCAACAAGATAGCAAGAATAGAGGTTTTGGAAGCAAATCCAAAACAGAGGAGGTTATTGAGCCAAAAGCTATGGTAGCTATTGATGGCTTAGGTTTTGATTGGAGCTTCATGGCAGATGAAGAAGAAACTCCTGCTCAGATGGCACTTATGGCTTTTTCTGCTACTGAGGTACAAAATCATAAAGCTTGTTCAAATACTTGCACTGCTCTTAATGCTCTACAGGTTTTAATCAAACAATATGATGATCAAAAGAAAGAGCTAAGCAGCACTTTTCAAAACTTTATAAACTATAAGTGTGGATTAGAGACTTTAGAGAAACAAATCACACACTATAAAGAAAATGAATTAGCTTTTTCTGATGACAAAGCTCTCCTAAGACAGGACATATTCTTTAGAGATGCTGAAATTAAGCTTTTGAGAGAAGCTTTTGATAGGGTCAAAAAGGAAAATGAAAACATTCACTTGACTACACAGGCACTAGAACATGCTTCTAGAGGTGTGCACAACATAGTAGAATGTCAAGTGATTAATAGAGCTAAGTCAGGAGTAGGATATAAGAGTGTCCCACCTCCTTATAGAGGCATCCCAAAACCCCCAGGGATTGACCTAAGGAATTCAGGTTTACCTGAGTTTCAAGAACCAATAATGGAATATGGTTCTAAGACTACTGATAGTCTTAAGGTAGAAAAAGTAAGTGAAAGTTTAGATAAAACTTTACTTTATCAAGACAAGGTGTCCTTTGTTAAAAAATTAGATGCTATAGTTGTTGAAGATTGCACAACTGATAGTGATAATGAAGAACAGGTTATGTCTAAACCTGAAGTGATTAAGAAAGTAGGAACAAGTGTTCCTAAGATAGTCAAACATAATACTGCTAAGCCTAAATCAAACATTAAGCATGTTAGGTAACCAGTTAGATATTGTGAGCAATATAGAACCACCAACAAGCCCAGAGGTAACCAAAGGAATTGGAACAACCTCAAGTCTAACCAATTAGGTGATGACTTTGCTTTTTATAACAAAGCTTGTTACACATGTGGTAGTTTTGACCATCTTGCAGCTTTCTGCAACCATTGGGTATCTGGTTATGAAAACAATAGGGTGAATTTCAAAAGGCAAACTCCTAAAACTCACTTTCACTCTAAGTCCAAGAATATAAAACCCAGAGCAGTTTCGACAGCAGTCTCTACTGCTAGGCAAGCAGTTTCAACTGCTATACCATTTAAGACTGTTAACCCAAGACCAACAGTTAAAAGTGCAAAAATAACTTCAAAACATGCACCAAAAACTGTTACAAGGCCCATTCAATTAAAAGCAGTGGTCCAAAAACAAGTTTGGAAACCAAAGAGTAAAATTGCTAAGCCAGCAGTTAAAACTGCTAGGAAAGCAGTTAGTACTGCTGCTTGGAAAATCAGGGAAAATGCTGTTAAGGCCTCAGCATGTTGGATTCTTAAATCCAATGTTGCATCAACTGTCCTTAAAAGATTAAATTACATTGATGCAAGAGGCAGATCCAAGTCAGTAATGGCTTGGGTCCCCAAAAAAACTAATACTTCTCATTTATGTGCAGGAACATTCAATTGATCAACAAGAGGATCAAGGATACTCAGATTGTGGATGTTCTAGACACATGACAGGCAACAAGTCTTATCTCTCAGATTTTCAATCAAATGATGGAGGCTATGTTACCTTTGGAGGAGGTGTTGGTGGCAAAATTTCCGGTAAAGGTACCATTAAAACTGGAAATTTAGATTTTGAAGATGTGTTCTATGTAAAAGAGCTAAATTATAATCTTTTTAGTGTCTCACAAATGTGTGACAAAAAGAACAATGTTCTTTTCTGTGAGATTGAATGTCTTGTACTTTCTCCTGATTTTAAGATGCCTGATGAAAGTCAAGTACTTCTTAGAATTCCTAGAAAGGGCAATATGTACAGTGTAGACATGAAGAACATTGTTCCTAAAAAGAATTTAACTTGTCTTGTTGCAAAGGCCACATTGGATGAATCAATGAAATGGCATAGAAGGCTTGGTCATATTAACTTCAAAACCATAAATAAAATTGTTAAGAATGGTTTGGTAAGAGGTTTACCTCACAAAAGATTTGAAAATGATCAAACACGCATTGCTTGTCTTAAAGGCAAACAACACAAAGCCACTTGTAAGCCCAAGATTTTTAACTCTATCAATCAATCATTGTTTATGCTTCATATGGAATTATTTGGACCTGTTTCAGTAAGTAGTATAATGCATAAGAGATATTGTCTTGTTATAATTGATGACTATACTAGATTTACATGGGTTTTCTTTCTAACTACTAAGGATGATGTTGGTCCACGAATTGTATGTGGATCTCTAAGTAGTCTCGAATACCTAGTAGATGGTTGGGATAAATCCAAACCAATCTAAGTGAGAAACCCTAGACGATTGTTAATGTTAATGCGGAATCTTAACAAGAACAATGAAGAACACACACAGAGATATCACTAACTTCGTATATTGATTTTAATCACAATAGTGAACTCGTACAACTCACACACGAAACTAACAATCTTAGGGATCCTTTTATAACACAAGGAAACCCTAATGCTAACCGACTAAGAAGATATTCACGAATCTTCTATAAAGATACTTACACGTTTTGTATCTTTTCCTAACTTATCTCTAACAGACTTTCCTAACTTCACGACCAGACTTAACATTATAAGTCAACCAGACTTAAACATACTACCAGACTTAACTTTGCATTACCAGACCTAATTACAAAGACAGACCTAACTCTGATATATTACCAGACCTAAGTTGTCTTCTCTTGAATCGTATCATAATTATGATACGATTCAAGAGAAGACAACTTAGGTCTGGTAATATATCAGAGTTAGGTCTGTCTTTGTAATTAGGTCTGGTAATGCAAAGTTAAGTCTGGTAGTATGTTTAAGTCTGGTTGACTTATAATGTTAAGTCTGGTCGTGAAGTTAGGAAAGTCTGTTAGAGATAAGTTAGGAAAAGATACAAAACGTGTAAGTATCTTTATAGAAGATTCGTGAATATCTTCTTAGTCGGTTAGCATTAGGGTTTCCTTGTGTTATAAAAGGATCCCTAAGATTGTTAGTTTCGTGTGTGAGTTGTACGAGTTCACTATTGTGATTAAAATCAATATACGAAGTTAGTGATATCTCTGTGTGTGTTCTTCATTGTTCTTGTTAAGATTCCGCATTAACATTAACAATCGTCTAGGGTTTCTCACTTAGATTGGTTTGGATTTATCCCAACCATCTACTAGGTATTCAAGACTACTTAGAGATCCACATACAATTCGTGGACCAACAAGTGGTATCAGAGCAAGGCGAGAGACTCTGAATTCGAAGAACACTTAATCTCAAAAACCTAATTCTCACTCAAATCACCCTACACAATGTCTGAATTCGATAAGCCTGTTAATACTGAAACTTTTTCAATCCATAACAGTGAGGATGAGAAATCAAACCATGAAGATGAAGGAAAAACTAAAACCAGTAACTCCCAAACACAACAACAACCCATCCCTTCCACAACCACAATCTCAAACATAAAACTTCCATTACTGAAAAGAGAAGAATATGATATATGGGCCATGGAGATGGAACATTATCTGGAGTACATTGATAGTGATGTATGGAAGGTTATTCAAAAGGGAAATTCTAAGAAAAGAATTTCACAAGGGAATGATGGGCAGATAAGAATAATGCCACCAGTATCTGCTGAGGAGATTAGGGCTGTGGAGAAAGAAAAGAAGGCCAGAACCTTGCTCCTTATGGTTATTCCTAAGGAGCATCTGCAAAGGTTCCATGGCATGGTTGATGCTAAAGAGATGTGGGAAGCTATCAAGAAACGATTTGGAGGCAATGCAAACTCCAAGAAGATGCAAAAGGCTGTTCTTAAACAGCAATTTGAGATATTCAGTGTTTCAAAGACTGAAGGATTGGAGAAGGGCTATGACAGATTTCAACATCTGTTAACACAACTGGAAGTTCATGGTGCATCAGTTTCGAATGAGGATGCAAACCACAAGTTCCTTAGATCTTTACCATCAGAATGGGGCAATGTATCTGTGGCGATGAGGATAAAGGAAGAAGTAGATTCAATGACACCTGATGACCTATACAATAATCTCAGGATGTTTGAAAGGGACATCAGTAACAACACTCAGGCGTCAACCAGTTCATCAAATGTTGCTTTTGTGTCTCAAAACAAAAGCAGTACTTACAAGGTTAAACCTGGTAGTGTTAGGTCTGGTATCTACGAAACTCCTACAAGTGAAAGATCTGCATCAAGTTTTACTGATGAAGTGATACACTCTTTCTTTGCCAATCAAACGAAAGATGAAAGCTTTATTAGTGAAGACTTAGAACAGATTAATGATGCTGAAGTTGAGGAGATGGACATAAAATGGCACATTGCTATGGTTGCTTTAAGGGTCAAACGATTTCAGAAGCAATATAGAAGGACCATCAACTTCAACAACAAATCACCAATGGGATACACAAAGAGGACAGTTGAATGCTACAACTGTCACAAGCATGGACATTTTTCAAGAGATTGTCCAGAGAAGAAGCCTGCTGATGGGAAAAGAGATGAAGATGGGAAGATGGAAAGGAATCAGATGAACTTGCTGACAATGGAAGCTGGAGGAGTCAACTGGGGTGAGCATCCAAGAGTTAATGAGGAGTCTGATCATGCTCTCATGGTCATTGGTAATGAGGTATCATTATGCTCTAAATTATGCACTGATTCATATAATCATGTTAAGGCTTTGTGTGATGAGCAGTTAGAACAAATAGGTGACCTAGAAGTAAATATGTTAGCACATAAAAATGCTGTAAAAACATTAGAGGCACAAAAGGTCACCCTTCAAAACCAACATGATGCTTTAAATGAAAAACTATACTTTCAAGCTAATAAAATATATGAACAAGATGAAAAGCTTAAAAGGTATAGACAATTGGGTCTTAGAATTCAGAAGGAGAGGGATGAGTTGAGAAAAAGGGTTGATCAGTGGAACAATTCTAATAATAACCTGTTTAAGTGTTGGGATTCTCAAATTAAGTCAAATAAAAAAATGTGGCTTAGGATATGAGGAAGATGAGAATAAGGCTATATTTAAGAATAAAGAAGAGGACTATACTTATAAGCCTTTATATAATAGGTTTGTTAAGACTGGTGACTTTAAGGGAGTACCACCACCATTGAGTGATGACTATACTCCTCTTGAAAAAGAAGAGTTGGATGATTCACTCTTTGTGTATGGTAAGAAAGGTCCTTAAGTGCCTGAACCAACCACCTCAGAGGACAAATCCAGTAGGTATTCTTCTTGTCAATCCAATGACTCTGAAGGATCTATTGATGGTTCCTCTGATCACTCTAAGTCTGAGTCAAAAAGTGAGGTAAAAGAGAATCCTGAACCTAAAGTTGTTAAGAAGTGTGAACCTGTTGCTACTAAACCTGTAGTGACTGAACCAAAGCCTGAGACAGTCAAACCTAGTTGTGCCCAGCACATAAAAACTCCTAGGGAATCTGTTAAAATGAATGATTCACCTAGAAGCAATAGTGTTCAAAGAGAAAGTAGGAGTAGTTATACTTATGCTCCTAAAAGATGTTTTGTGTGTGGAAGTTTAAGTCATTTGATTAGAGATTGGGACTTCCATGAAAAGAGAATGAAGAGAGAGGCTGAGCAAAAGAGAATGAATGTTAATATGGGTCATGGTTCAAATAAACCAGTTTGGAATAATGCTAGTAGAATTAATCATGCCAACCAGTTTGTTCCCAGACCTGTCCAACTCAATAACTCTACCAGACCTAACTCTTATGTTAATTCTGGTAGACAAAATTTTAGGTCTGGCTTCAGGAACTTTAATGTGAATAGGCAAAATGGTAATTTTATGAGGCCTAATGTGAATACTGGTTATGTTAATTCTGTGAGATCTAATGTGAACACTGGTTATGTGAGACCCAAACAACCATTTCAAAAGTCACAGGTGAATACAAATTTTCAAAGAAATAATTTGTATAAACCTCATTCACCTGTGAGAAAACCAGTTGCAAATCAAACAAATTCAAATGGGGGTTCGGCTGATAACCTCTCAAATTGTTGGGCTTAGAATCCATTTAAAAATGAATATACCTATAAGTCCAAACATATAGTTTCACTGGAGCAAGTTCATACAAAACCTTTAAGTATGCTGCTCCACAGAGAGGACTCAAGCCCACTCAGGCCTGGGTTGTTAAGAAAAACTGATTTCTCTTTCTTAACTTTGTATAGTTTGTATACTTGTTTGTTTTCAGTCTTGCTGCTCTAAATGGTTATTCTTATTTTCAATAGTTAATGGTTTTCTACTTTCCATAGTATGTTTATTTTTGGTATATTGTGCTTAACTTTGTTTTGCAGTTGTTAACTCTTCTCTATTGCAAGTGATTCATATGTGGAAAATTAAAACAACAGAACCATGGAGCTTTTTATTTATACACAAGTGATTGCATTCAAGGATGCAATTTACAATGCATCATAAGACAAAAGCTTTAACATAAACCAGCCAAACACCACCACCTACATTTTATGTTTCCCTTTGCTCATGAAGTCAGGAATGGTCTTCTTGGCTCCTCTGCCACCAAACGGATTCCACGCTTTTGGGAATGGGAGTCCAAGAATCAGGCTGCTTGGTGGTGGACGTGGTATAGAACCACTTCTCAAGGATGGCACAACCTTCGAAGGAAAAGTCACTTCATCATCATTTGAGGGGTCTTCTTCTTCAGCACTTCTATCATCTACATCAGAAGGGGGAATTGGTTTTGAAGTCTTTGGTGCTTCATCTTCTGGTTCCTTTTCAGTAAGATCATAAGCAGCTAGCCATTGCTTAAGAGTTGATTCTCTTAATGTCTTGTTTCTTGTGATTGAAGAATACCCTGGTGGGAAGTATCCACCCCATCCTCCTGATGATGAATCAGAAGATGAGCCATTTGGATCCCAAGAAGAATCGGATGAAATCTCAATGATTTCTGAGTTGGAAGGATCCATTATATTTATAAGGTTTTTCTTTTGGTTTGTGATGGTTTTGTGATAAAACAATGGGTGGTTTTATAGGGAAAATCAAGGTTTAATACCATTTAATGCTCGGTTGGTGTATGGGTTAATACTTGCAGGCAAAGAGTTATTAATTGTACTTTTGGAAAGTTGACCACAGTTCTTATTTTGGTTAAGTATCTTTGTTAAAAAAAAAAAAAAAAAAAAAAAGAAGGATTTACACTTAAGGGGAGGTAATGTACATTTAAGGGGAGGCAAATGTACAAGTTTTACAAGTTTTTAAATCGGGTAAACTTAAGTGTTAAATCTGGTAGCTTGTGTGTCTTGCAAAGATTGGTTTTAGTCTCCCTTTTCTTGTTGTTAAACTAATTTTTGCAGAAAAGATTGGAATGAGATGATGTAAAGCCTTGCATTCGCTAAAATCAGTGTGTAAGTCCACTCTTTTGGTTAGGTCTGGTAAGTTTATGATTCGGCCTGGTTGACCATTTTAGGTCGGGTAGTGTTAAATTTATGACCGTTAGATCTGGTCAGAGTAATAAAGATTTATCTAAAATATTACCGTTGCACTATTTTCGGTAAAAAGAGATATTTATGAAGTATATAAGATTAAAATTTGATATATTTTATCTCCTTTTATTCTTTATTTGCTTCCAAATTTAAATCATCTTTATTTTGAACTCACGACTCTGTTTCTACGCAAATATTTTCAAAACCCTACCCTTCCAATCAACCAAACCTAAATTATTAACTCATCCATGGCTAACCTCAAGTTTGTTGACAAGCATAATCAAGTTGGCTTCTTGAAGAAGCCAGATCAAAGTGCAGGTTTCGAGGAGATTGTGGATTTCCTAAAAGGTTCTTACATTTGTTATTCATTAATTCATAATCCTACTATTTATCAGTCCCTTGTTAAGCAGTTCTGGAGGTCGGCTACCTCTGAGACTCTTGATGATGGGACACCATGTTTAAGGGCAATTATTGATAAACATAGTTTTACCATTACTGAAGCCTCCATTAGGGAAAGTCTTCAATTGGATGATGCTTTAGGAGAATTTGATTTGCCTGGTAATGATATTTTGGAGGGATTGGATAACATTGGGTACCCCACAGATGAAAGTTTTACCTTTTGGAAAAGTCATTTTACACCTCAGTGGCGGTTTTTAGTACATCATTTACTTCAGAGCTTAAGTCCCAAGAGTGGTGGATGGGATCAATTTGGAAGCAGAATTGCTTCTGCATTGGTTTGTTTATCACTTGGAAGGAAATTTAATTTTTCAAAACTAATTTTTGAAGGAATGGTGAAAAATGCTAAAGACCCTAAATTTTTAATGTATCCACGATTTTTGCAAATGGTCTTGCACTATGAAACTAAGGATAAAGTGCCTTACATCAGTGTGGCCTTTACTCCAAAACTTTTTGTAAATATAAAAAGGGGTTTTCAAGGGGTACATAGACCTTTGCTTGCTGCTATGCTTGGTACTAACAATGCAGGTACATCTGGAGCTGCACAAGTGCAACCTGATGAAGAACAAGCCCAAGCATCATCTAGGTCTGCTACACCTGCATCTACCCCAACTCCATCATCTCAACCAGGTCCCTCACCATCTGCTGAAAGATTACCTACACCTATCCAACAATCTTCACCTTCACAACCAAATATTCCAAGTCCTGCAAGGGAGGAGGAACATGCACCCATAACTGTGGATAATCTTCTCATCATAGTTCCTCAACTGCAAAAGAAGATAGCCACTTTGGAAAAGTCTAATGAGGCACTCAGAAAAGCTTATGTGACTTTGGTGCAAAAAGTAAAGAAAATGGGAGTGGCAATGAAGAAAAAGGGTGTTTCTTTTGATGATGAGGAAGGAGAAGCTGAAAATTCTTCCAAACAGGGGAGGAATTTGGAGCAAGAACAGGAAAACATTCTTCAAACACCAAATCAAGAACCTCCAGTTCAAGAACCTGTCACCACCATCAGTCCAGAGACACTGGAAGTAGCAGAAACCTTGGCTCAATCCATGGGCAAGATTAAACAGGATAGGAAGAAAAGAAGGTTAATTTTGTCTGCTGAGGAAGAGATTGAAAAGTTTGGGACAGTGTCTGATGAAAAGTCTGATAATGAAGTTAATACTGGTGAAGGAAAGTCTGGTTCTGTAGGGTCTGGTGATGAACTTAATTCTGGTAATGAAGAGCAACATTCTGCCCAAAGAGAAGGAAAGCAGATTGTGGATGAAACTTCAAAGCCAAAGAAGTCTAAAAGAAAAACAAGAGAAGAACTAGCATCTGAGGCTGAAATTGAGAGGATTAAGGCACAAGATATTGCTGAAGAAGAGAGACAAAAGAGGCTAGATGCATTTTATGCAAGACAATTGGCTGAAGAATCTGATGAATTTACAAAGTTGCTCAATATTGATGCTGAAGTAAGAGCAAAATATGAAGAGCTTCTAACTGTTGAAGGTTTAACTGCTGATGAAAGAGCCAAACAGTTAGCTGACTTCATAAATGCAAGAGACAATGATGATACATTGGGTGGATTCTTAGAAAAGTTCAAGCTTAAGAAGAAATCAAAGATTCCCAAGAAGATGACTATTGCAGAAAAGAAACATGATATGAAGATGTATCTAAAGAATCAAATGCATCTATGTTTGGAACAGATGAAAGGGAAGTCATATGAGAAAATTCAAGCTGCATATCTCAAGGCATTTGAGAGAGATCAAGGTTATAAAGCTGTTGATTATGATGATGTGCAGAAATATTGTTTTCAGGGTAGAAAGGCTAAAGAGACTAAACTTGTCATTGAACCTGATAAAATGATTGATATACAACCTGAAGTTGAGAAGTCATCAGAAGAAGTGCAAGCTGAAGTAGTAAAACCTATTGTGTTTCAAAGAAGAAAAGGTTTGGAAAGAAAATGTAAATTCAAGAAAGTGGTTGTTGAAGAGGAATCTGAGGAAGAACCTTCATCTGAAGGAGCCACTATGGGAACAATTGAAAGTTCCAAGAAACCTGCTAAGATTGTTAACTATAAAATTGTTATGACGGGAGAAAGAGCTTCATATATGATTATTAGGGAAGATTATTCTAATATTATGTATATGAATTTTGCTGCTATTTTACATGATATAAGCAGGGAGGATTTAAAGGAACTATACAAGGTGGTGAACATCAAATTTAGAGATAATCCACCTGAAGATGATATTACAAGAGTCTTTTAGGGAAACTTGAAAGTAATGTTTGAACCACCAACTGAATCAAATATAGTGTGGAAACTCCCTGAACAGCAGAAGATCACCAGCTGGACCTACTTCTATAACTGCAAGGTACATTGTTTATCTGTTAAAGATGGTGATATTTATATGCTTGCAGAAGTGGAATATCCTCTGTCATCAAGTGTTTGCAAAGATATGTTAAACAAAAGGTTATCTGCTGTGAAGAAGGATGATGTATATGAGCAGATATTGGACTTAATAAAATTGCAGTCATTAAGGGATGTAGCTTGAGGATGTTTGAAAGAATTTTCACAAGTTGTTAAGTGAGACTATTGGAACTTCTCACTTGGTGGAGGTGCTTTGCACTAACACATCAAAAGGTTATCAGTCCACCTTGTCTCATCAACACAAGGACTGGCTAATCCTGAGCAAACGGCTAACAGGTAAAGATTGCTCAAATCCGTTTATGGCTGACAATTTGCCAAAAATTGTATGGTATTCAACTCACCATATCTAAGATAAGTGAAGAGTTGGCTAGCCCACAAGATTATGGCTTGTGGTAAAGGTTGTGGAAAACCATAAATGGTAATCAATTCACCATGATGAGGTGCTTTTCCATCAAAGAATTGACTAGTCCAGAAGCAAACGGCTTTTGGTAAAGACTTAACAAATCCGTTGATAAGCTGATGATTTGCTAAAAATCATATGGTTATTAATGTACCATGGTCTGACACACCAAAACATTGGCTACTCCAGTGGTAATGGCTATTGGTAAAGAGTTTTTAAATTCATTACATTTTCAATGATTCACCTCTCACAGATGGTAACACATTTGGAAGTGATGAGAATAGTCTAGAACTTAAATAAATTTGATGTACATATAGTCAATGTTGCTGCAAAGACCATATCAGAAGAGCTTATCAAGATTCAAGCTACTAGAAAGGTTCAAGACCTAAATACAATTCAAAGTGTTCAAGATTCAATCCTCAGAAGGCTTAATCAGAAGAACTTGAAGTTCATGGAGCATGAAGATCAAGTTAGGGGAGGATTGTTGGGAATTATGATACGATTCAAGAGAAGACAACTTAGGTCTGGTAATATATCAGAGTTAGGTCTGTCTTTGTAATTAGGTCTGGTAATGCAAAGTTAAGTCTGGTAGTATGTTTAAGTCTGGTTGACTTATAATGTTAAGTCTGGTCGTGAAGTTAGGAAAGTCTGTTAGAGATAAGTTAGGAAAAGATACAAAACGTGTAAGTATCTTTATAGAAGATTCGTGAATATCTTCTTAGTCGGTTAGCATTAGGGTTTCCTTGTGTTATAAAAGGATCCCTAAGATTGTTAGTTTCGTGTGTGAGTTGTACGAGTTCACTATTGTGATTAAAATCAATATACGAAGTTAGTGATATCTCTGTGTGTGTTCTTCATTGTTCTTGTTAAGATTCCGCATTAACATTAACAATCGTCTAGGGTTTCTCACTTAGATTGGTTTGGATTTATCCCAACCATCTACTAGGTATTCAAGACTACTTAGAGATCCACATACAATTCGTGGACCAACAGATGAGACTACAAGCATCCTTAAGACATTCATTACACAGATAGAAAACCAAGTAGACAAGAAAGTGAAAGTCATTAGATGTGATAATGGGACAGAGTTTAAGAATAGAGTTATGGATGATTTCTGCAAACAAAAAGGTATTAGGAGAGAATTTAGTGTTGCTAGAACACCACAACAGAATGATGTTGTTGAGAGGAAGAATAGAACACTAATTGAAGTTGCTAGAACTATGTTACCTGATTCTAAGCTACCTATAACTTTTTGGGCTGAAGCAGTTAGCACTGCTTGCTATGTCCAAAATAGAGTTTTAGTTGTACAACCTCACAATAAGACATCATATGAACTTTTTAGAGGTAGAACTCCTGCAATAGGATTTCTTAGACCTTTTGGATGTCATGTGACAATTCTCAATACCTTAGACCATTTAGGAAAATTCGATGGTAAAGCAGATGAAGGATTCTTTGTTGGATATTCTCTTAATAGTAAAGCATTTAGAGTATACAACCAAAGAACTATGATTGTGGAAGAAAATCTACATGTGGAGTTTTTAGAAGATAAATCCAATGTAGAAGGTCAAGGACCAAAATGGCTATTTGATCTTGAATCTCTAACCAAATCAATGAATTATGTGCCTGTTGTTGCAGAAACTAATGATTTTTCAGGTTCACAAGCAACAGATGAGGCAAGGTTAGAAAAGGAGACAAACCAAGATCATGTTTGGATGCTAATATGGTCAAGTACAAGTGTGGAATCAACTTCAACAACTGATGAATCTTCTTCTGGCAAAGCTAAAGAAGGTGTTGAAGATGAAAGGAAAGAATATGGAACTTAGGAACAACAAATTGTTTCTGCTGGTGATTCTGCTGCTAGGCTTACTGTTCCTGCTGCTAGGCCAAATGATTCTGCTGCTGGCCCTTCAGAAACGAAAGAAGCAGAATTCTCAGATAATGAGGTGGATTTCAACAATCTTCCATCAAATTATCAAGTTCCTTCTACTCCACAAACAAGAATTCACAAAGTCCACTCCCTAGATAATGTGATTGGAGATGTACAATCTAGTGTGAAGACAAGACAACAACTGATGTCTTCAGACCAACAAGGGTTTCTTGATGCCCTTTATGCTTCAAAGCAGCATGAGTTTTCAAACTCTTGCTTTTTTGTATGTTTTCTCTCACAAGATGAACCAAAGAACATTCTGAAAGCCTTAGATGATTCAAGCTGGGTAGAAGCTATGCAAGAGGAGCTTCTTCAGTTCAAGATTCAGAAGGTATGGGTGCTAGTTGATTTACCTAAGGATGCAAAGGTAATTGGCACTAGATGGGTTTTCAAGAATAAAAGGGATGAAAGGGGCATAGTGATTAGGAATAAGGCTAGATTAGTAGCCCAAGGGTACACACAATAAGAAGGAATAGACTATGATGAGGTTTATGTTCCAGTAGCAAGAATTGAGGCAATTAGGCTTTTCTTAGCTTATGCTTCATTTTTAGGCTTCACAGTTTATCAAATGGATGTCAAGAGTGCATTTTTATATGGAACTATTGAAGAAGAGGTTTATGTCTCACAACCTCCTGGTTTCATTGATCCAGAACATCCAGATAGAGTGTACAGAGTAGTTAAAGCTCTCTATGGCCTTCATCAGGCACCAAGAGCTTGGTATGAAACACTTGCTTCCTATTTAATAGCAAATGGATTTCAAAGAGGAAAAATTGATCAGTCACTTTTCATCAAACAGCACAAGAAGGATCTTCTGTTAGTAAAGGTGTATGTGGATGACATTATCTTTGGATCTACTAGGAAGGAGATATGTTTAGAGTTCGAGAAACTTATGCATGATAAGTTTCAGATGAGTTCTATGGGAGAACTTACATTCTTTTTGGGTTTGCAAGTTAAACAGTCATATGAAGGCATATTTATTAGTCAAGATAAATATGTTGCTGATATACTAAGGAAGTTCAACTTTGCTGATTCAAAAATGGAAAGCACACCAATGGACTCTGAGAAGCCTCTTCTAAAATACTTAGATGGAGAAAATGTAGATGTACACACTTACAGATCTATGATAGGTTCTTTGATGTATCTTACATCATCAAGACCTGATATCATGTTCTCTGTTTGTGCTTGTGCAAGATTTCAAGTTACTCCAAAGGTTTCTCATTTAACAGCAGTCAAGAGGATTTTTAGATATCTCAAGGGTCAACCTAGGTTGGGTCTATGGTATTCAAGGGAATCACCTTTTGATTTGGTAGCATTTTCGAATAGTGATTATGCTGGTGCTAGCTTGGACAGAAAGTCAACAACTGGAGGATGTCAATTCCTTGGGTGTAGACTTACCTCATGGCAGTGTAAGAAGCAAACAATTGTGGCTAATTCAACAACTGAAGCTGAATATGTAGCTGCTGCAAGTTGATGTGGTCAAGTTCTATGGCTTCAAAACCAACTCCTAGACTATGGGTACAATTTCTTAAACACTGTTATTCATATTGATAATAGTAGTACTATTTGCATTATTAAAAATCCAGTACATCATTCTAAAACAAAACACATTGAAATTAGAAATCACTTTATAAGAGACTGCAATGAGAAAAGATTAATTCAAGTTCTTAAAATTGCTTCAGAATTTAATTTTGCAGATCTACTAACAAAAGCTTTTGATGTTGGAAGGTTTCAGTACTTGGTGGCAAGTATTGGAATGCTTAATCCTTAAAATTTCTAATCTATGTGGTTTTTATATATGTTAAGGTTGTACTGATATCTTTGTAAATTGATACTGTTAATGGAACAGTTAGTACTGCTAGTACAAATTTTGTTTAAACAGTTCATACTGTTGATCATATATTGATACTGCTATAAGACAAATGCTATGCATTTTGTTTCTTGGTTTTGGACTAACAATTTCAGGTATGAACTTTGAGCAATAAGGAAATTTCAAGTGAAATGGAAGCAGAAGAAAAGTGATTCCATTTGCTTTCATAACAGGTTTGTGATGGACTGAGTTTGGGAACTCATTAACAAAGGTTTACACCTAAGTTAATTAATTCTTTAAAACTTCTTTCTTGAAACCTGGTTATCATATTTCACATTGAATTGATGACTTAGTTGGTCAGATAGTAACTGATTCAACTCACTTTCTATCATTTTATACTTTCAAAGTATAATGAGCAAGTCTAAGGACATCTGATATAAAGAACAGCTAGTAAAAGTGAATCTAACACTTGTGTTAGAGGTAACAATTACTATGAGCTGGAAACCCTGTCAAGAAAGCCTTTTGAATAGGTTTATCTTTACACAGGCAGTTATTTATAACTGAAAACATTGGTTCTCACACAACCAGAGGTTGCATTAAACCGAAATTTTGATTAAGTGTCTGTTATACACTTAATCCCTTCAAAATGGTTGAAAGCAGTATGATTTTTCAATTCTAAAATCATGAACATACTGCTAAGTCAAATAATTTCTTAAACAAGGATTTTAAAAGAGACTCACAAAAACCATCCATTGATGGACCATGAGTCAAATGTCCAATGAATCACCTCTCATAGGAGTTAACACACCTAGAAGTGATGAGGGCAGCAACTTAAACTCTTAAGGAATTGATGGCTTCATGTACAACATTGTCTGAAAACAAGTTCACATTGGTAGATCAGATAATGATGGGATGATGGTGAGAGATCTTCCAAATAGGGGAGGATAAAATGTTATTTGCTTCAGGGGAGGAAATAAATTTGGAAGATTAACCAATGAAAGGGAGGAAAAGACAAGAGCATACAAGATGATGTCATGAAGGTTGAAAATGACAAGATCAGAACTAAAGGAGAAAGTTCTATCTAGGTCAAACGAAGAAAAGTTTCAATTTCAGTTTACCACGTTTGTTCATCACTTGCAAAGGCATGCTGATAGATGATTTCACTTGTTGAAACAAGCATCCAAGATACACAGCACCATTGCCTCTTATAATTCCTCCATCCAAGGAAATTGCACCATCTTTAGGTCAATGTTTGAAGACTAAAGATTAGTGTATTGGTATTGTTAAAGTCAAAGATCAGAAAGCAGATGAGCTACTGAGAAAGATATTCAATCTCACAGAACAGAAGAAAGTTCAGATTAAGGGTCTGACTATGAAGTGTTTGAAAGATCTTCACAATCCATAATTTAATTCAGAAACATGTTGAAATGGATTCACATGTTTAGGAGAGGATTGTTGGGAATTAAATGTTCTGAAGATTAAAGTATCAAGAATTACAAGTATTAACAGTTCCAACTGCTGTGAAGAATACTCTAACAGTTCCAACTGCTGGTGTATATCTTAGGACTGTTCAAGCTATAACTAACCGTTCTAACTAGTAGTACAAAGAAGGGACTGCTAGTTGAGACTGCTGGTTGGATAAGTATTGAAAGATATTTGTGTACTAAAGTCAAGAATATACGGTAGATAATATCTTACTCCATGTGCTTAGTTAACAAGTTGTGTACACAGATACATGTTGTATCTTATGTACTGACACACTCAAGATAAGTTAGCAAGTAGTTTATCAAGACTTTAAACAATATTGTAAAGATCTTCTTGGACTATAAAAGAAGATCTTAGACTAAATATTAATATATATATATATATATATATATATATATATATATATATATTTTTGTGAAAATACTTAGAACTTTCATAACTGTTAGAGCTAGAACAAACACAACAATATCACAAGATATAGAAACTTAAGATTCAAGGTTGTGACCCTAGTGATATCTCAAGATCACTCGTATTATTATCATTAATAATATTGAATCGTTTGATGTTAATCTTTCATTGTTCATTGTCAAATAACAATCACAACCGTTCCATTTCCATAACACAAATAACCTTCTAAGTGTGATTAAGTAGATTCCGCATTCTTAATCATATTGACTCAATATATCATACACACAAAGAACAAAAGGTTTAATCACCTTAACCATGTGTCGAATCCTAACAAAATTCACATAGTGTTTAACCAATCACTTTAAACTGATTAACAACACATGATATATAGAAATAAAACTTCATAAAAATTGAATGAACAAAGTCATAAAGTTAGAAACTATAAGCTTACTAATAAGGTTCATCGTTTCATCAATGTTTTCGTATGCGAGATAATCTATATTGTAACATCTACCTTAGTCGCAACCTCATAGATGATTAAATCGTGCCATAACATTGAGGTACATCTAAAAATAAATTGTGCATTTCATCAAACACATGAGGTACATCTATCTAATATTTTCCCAAAGCATATTATACATGTAGAAAACCATACATGTTCAAAGAAGCTATCATCGATTGAAGATATTAATAACATAATAGCAAAAAATCCTGGAATTATAAAAAAAAAAACTAGCCTATAAACCCGTGATAAATCACGGGTGGCTTATAGAAAGTTTGAAAATAAAGGTTCAAATACTTAAAGTAACAAATATTAATTCTCAAACAATAAGCGAAAATTTTCACAACTCAAGGCGAAAAGAAACTTGCATATATAAAATCATAACATGAAACAAAAAATTTTCATTAGATGATAGAAAGCAACAGCTATGGGAAACTGTCTTCGTTAATCTTCAATAGAAACCACTTGTTGGAAGGACTAAGTTTCAACCGCGAGATGATAGTGGTGTTACACACATCGATTCTTGTTATTTTTCGTGCCTCTTGCATGGGAATTATTTGAAACTCTTGTATCCTTGATTCATAAACATGGGACGGTTTAATTGTGTTAGTAGCATTCATATATCATTGTACAAACAACATATAACCAATCATAGGATTCTAGCATATAAAGAACTTCAGAATGCCCGCATATCTTGTAGTCCTTTGTAGTCTTCGGTCCTGTGAGATCATATTCCGCCCCTCTTCCCTTTTCTCCATTATGCTAGCTCTTGCAATTCTCTGGCTCATATGTTTCCTGATAGAACAACCAACAAATCAAACAAAAGTTAATATTATCCAAACAGTTGATTGTCTTATTTTTAGACCATCATTAGTTTATCTAGCAATTTAAATAAACTAATGATATAAGATCTCGCAAACCTATATCACTACTCCATTGGACATGAGGATTGCAACAATAATATGATATCACTCAGAGTCAAAAAGTACATTCATATAAGTTATTAATATAAGAGAAGCCGTGACAAGTTGTTGACACTCGTACATTAGCAATATTATAGATGTGTCCAATTAGTTATTCGATAGAAATGACAATTATCTAACAATTACCCAACGGGTCTAGGGGGTCTAGCGGGTCAATTTACTCTTTACTATTGTCATTTTTTATAATATTTTACTCAAAATAGAAAAATAAAAACATTTTGAGAATAGGCGAGTCAACCCGACCAAAACTCGAAAACCCTTTCCTTTTCTAATTGGATAAAAACATTTCTTCAACTAACTTATCTAAAGTAAAACTGACACATATGTTGGGATTTTTTTTTTGACATGGTATCATTCATAATCATTACTAAAATCTCATAGCAAAATAGTAAGTAGCATCTGGTTCATTAAGCACTGAATCTATCCACGAGCGAAAAAGTTTAACGATCATCGTTTTTGTCAAGCATTTGTATTTCTGCTACGATCATTATAATAAAGATCAAATATTTGTTAAATTTAGTTTCAAAGCAACAATCTTTCTTTTAACACATGTTAATGCCAAATACCTATATGATTCATGAGAGAAGTAAGTTTTGTGTTCATAGTACATAACTAAACTAAATACACTAATTAGACACAAAACTGGAGTGCCTACTTTATTTTCAGAAAAATAAAACGACATTTCTAGCACAAGGGCATCCGTTGCTTCATTTTCAATCCCGTCACCCGTGAGATCATGGATTCCAAATCAATAATACTAACACTTATTTAAAAAACCATGCAGTTATCGAAGATTGCATTAAAAGTGAGTTGGACACCCCATATTTATACACAATATGCAATAAAAGTGAGTTGGTTCCTAAGTGCTGGTCAGAAAGATATCAGCTCATGTTTCTCCCAGATGTAGATGTTAAATTACAATATCAACACACTTTTCTTTTGTCATACATGGCATAGATGTATCCTTTCGATATAATATCATTTCTTATTAATAGGAATAAAGGCATTGATATTGGCAATTTTTGGCAGTTACCATTTTGCGAGGCATGAACCTTCTGTAACAGCTCACACTTCGCTTGACTCTAGCCCAATTTTGTTTTATCCATATGTAAACAGTTCATGCTCTCAGCAGTCGCATGTCCCTTTAAAAATGTAAATAGTTCATGTTCTTAGCAGTTGTATATGAATGCAAATTGACCTGCAATAACCGAACTTGAATAAACCTACTGGTGGAGTTGTATATGGAGTTGCATATGGCTTTATTGAATTCTTATTATTGAAGCTTACCTAATTTCATTCAAACAACAAAAGAGAAGATGAAATTTTGGAGTAGATGATCATCTGACTACACGTTTAATGAACCTGATCCAATGCATTCAACCATTTTCCAAGTACCATAAAAACATAACAGAATTTTTTGAGACCATATGCATCAAGACTCAAGAGTAATATATCCTTGTATAATAAATAAACAACCACACTTGGTACCAGTTATGTCGATGACTGTACTCCTGTCAGCAGCAGTTGTTTGCTCCAATCTACACAGCAAATCATAATTTAATAATTTAAGTAAATAGCAAAGCAATTCCTTGGCAACACTATCACAATACAAACAGGATCACGAGCAATAAAAACCAAATCCACCCCATTAGGGAAACACAGCAGTGGAATACAAACCAAGTAAAAGAATTGCAGCAAAGTGCAGACCCACTAAACCAAACACCATATCAAGTGCAGACATGTGTTGACCCACTGAACCAAACACCCATATAGCTGCAAGTCAATTGCGAGACTGTACTAACCTTAAAACTGCGGAGCACACTTAAAACTAAGCATATCACAGAACCTTAAGTGCATATCTGTTTATGGTCATTCAAGAGAGTTTAAAGAACAAATATTTGTTACTTCAGTAGGTATTGGTATATATAATGTTATACAGAGTGTTAGCTTTAAACAATATTAAGCATGTACACCAAGTACTTTTTGAGTTTATAGCCCAGCACTCTAGCATAGTACTTTAGGTTCCATCTAGATTTCAAACTGATCGTATGTCTTATTATTCTATTATACTTTAAGACCAAAAAAGCTTCAGACAAAGTTTACTTAATAGATTTTGCATGTTACAAGCCTCCAAGTTCTCAAAAGTGGTAAAAAAAAACTTATTTCGAAGCAATTAAGCAGCTATGAATATTTCTCAGAGGAGAATCTGGATTTCATTAATAAAGCAATTGAAAGATGCGGCCTTGGTGACTCCACTTATTTGCCAGAGATCTATTCTAGACCAACTTATAACCCGTCCATAGAAGATTCAAGAGGGAAAGCTGAGATGGACATATATGGTTTAGTAGACATGCTTTTGGCAAAAATCCGGTGTACGAAGTGATGATATTGGGATCTTAGTTGTAGATTGTTGTATTTATAATGCAGTACCGTCACTTTCTAGCATTATAGTAAACAAGTATAAGCTTAGAGACGATATTATCACCTACAATCTTGTTGGGATGGGATGCAGCACAGGACTTCTAGATGTAGGACTTACTAAACAGCTTTTACAGGTTCTTTGATTCTACTGTACACTTTTGTATCTCTATGAATCGTATTTGTTACTTAAACTTCTTCATCCTCAACATGCACACTCAGACTATTATATCATACACAACGCAAACTACTTTTGATTTTTAGCAATGTGTATCTCTTATGCCAGATAACAACTTACGGAGTAGTTTATTTTTGGTCAATTTCATATAATTTAGTTAACCAACTCCTAATTTCACAGGTTCATGACAACTCATATGCATTGGTATGAAATCTTTCCAAGTAGTTACTTTGTTCCAGCATATACCCATAAATTCAGCCTAATGAAATCAGTAATAAACTAACCTAAAATGCATAGTGTACAAAGCACATGAACAATCTGTACCATTCAAAGCCAAATGACAGTAGCTGCGTAACAGTTTTAAACTATAAAAGTATCAACGAAAACACACAAGTAAACAATTGGATGTCAGCAACTATATATGAACATAATAGCCGTAAACGTGACATAGATTGAAATTAAGATTCAAGGGATAAACTTATGTGATAATGAGAGAAAAATAGAGGCCATTGTAACAGATATAACAGAGATAATATACTCATACGTCCTTTATTTTCCGTGCTTGTTTTTCTGTCTGATCCCTCGTATACAATCGTGATAAACAACTTCCTCGCAAATCTAAAGTCCTACTATTAATGCATGTGATGCAATTAACAATAGATATGCTAAAGAGACATTTTATATCCGAATGAAATAAATATAGCAAATGCAGCCACTTGTATTATCATTAACCGCAATAAATAAACATAAATATACCTCGCGAGGACCGTAAACAGCAGCAATAACTTTGGTATTACCCATCTCAAATACTGCAGACCTAAACCATCATTCAAACCCAATAAAAATTAAAACTTTATATGAGTTGAAGAATGCCTTTCAAAAAATTGAATTTATGGTGACTAATATATATGTGACTAATATAAATTTCGTATCATTTAGGTATGTACTGGCCAAAACATAATAGTATTACACACATTGACGCCATGGTCAAAAAATTTAACAACCTGGTAAAAATTAAAAATCAAGTGAACATGTCTTAGCAAACTCAATAAAAACAATTTGTAAATGCGACGTTTCATCAAACACTTGGCGTGTGTTAAAAAACTATTTGAATATATTATCATATACATAGCAATTAGACGGATTGTTGAGAGTTGATCTAAATAAAAGGATTTAAGGGATTAAGATTTCCATACCTTCAACTTGAATTGCATTTGACCTTGCCCAAACATCAACAACAAAAATGCGTATCTAAATTTAAAAAATTCAAGGGATCATGAGATAACATTTGAATGTTACAAACGATTGATGATGGAAACATAAACAATGAAGCAAGACACATACCTTTGAGGTCTTGATTTTTCAGCCAATTATTTTCTCCAAACATATAAAACGATGAAATCATCTGATTCAAAGATATCGAGACAAAATCGTAGGTTATTTTTGGATGATTTTTGGAATGCATTGACATTAAATGAGGAATCAAAACTGCCTATTATCATCTTAGAAGGAGGGGCGTATAGAAGACATTAAATGAGGAATCAATTAATTTGATTGAATGTAACCGATTGTTTGAATATGTCAATCAGATTCAATAGAAATTCAATGGGATTCAATAGAAATTCAATAGAAATCGGTTTCCTTGATTTTCGGTTTCCATTGATTTGTTAATCAAATTAATCATCGCAGTGTGTTTTGTGTTTTTCTTTTGGGAAAGTGGAACTGAAGCGTAGAATAAAAAGTTGAAGTGAAAGGTTGAATTAGGTGATGAGCTGGCTTTTCTGAGCTCGCTTTTTTTTGCCATGCTGGCATTAGTGAGGTGGTAGAAGTTTCAAAAAAAGCTTCTTTTATTATATATATATATATATATATAGATAGATAGATGTAAAAAACCATACACCTTACTCATAATTAGCTTCAGTATGGGATTATCTTGTGTTGTTAATGCTTAAATGCTTTGAGTAGCTCTCAGTTGATGATGAAGGATCTGTTGAAGGTCGATTTGAGGATTCAATCGAGAAATAGAGTATAGTAATTTCTTGTTTAAAAATAATAATCAATGATGATGATGAACGATAAAAACGAGTAAGATAGCCCGCGCGATGCTGCGGTGCAGCCGTTTTATTGCTATGTTTTTATTTAGTTAAAAGTTTTTAAGTTTGTTATGTATGTTTTTTTAGAGTATTGTCCATAGAATTGATGTCATGAATATTATTTGGCAAATATCCTGTAAAGGGCAACAACGTATCTTGGAAAGCTTGCTCGTGTAAGTGAATCTCAAATTCTGTAACCGCTAAACACTTACACCTTCCACCTTCCATTTAAAAGTTAAATGGCGAATCGCAAATTCTGAAACAGATTATTTAGAAAGACATTACCATAAGTTGATCTATTATAAACATTAGTAATTTCTAGACATTTAAAAGTATTGAAGCTAAACCTAACAAATGTAACACATAACATAGAATATAGACCACTTATAACCCCAACTTCTTTAAAAATATTGAAAGAAAAATCTGTTATAGTTCTTATTCTCCTAAATTTTTCATGTGCATTTAAATCCATTTTCAAACATTGACATCATCAATGACAACAAAAACTATGATAAATATAATACTGTGCGAGTCTAAGGAGCATCAGTACCAAGCACATCATCAAAGGAGCATCAGCACACAATTTGATTTGCTTCCTATAAGGAGTTCAAAGCACTCGTTAGTTTTTCCCTTATTATGCTTGGTGCAAAAATGTGGGTTAAGAAGTTCGGTTCAAGTACCTTGCCATATCGTCTCCCTGACTATGAAACCCGGTAATATGTATTGCAGTCGCCATCCCAATCCCACTTGGAAATATCAATTTGTAGTCAACAATCAAAACCTGTGAAAGACCAAATGCGAAAAAGCATTTAGTTAAAGTGTTCCATTAATTGTTTTAATTAGCCTACAATTTCTATTCTTCTTCTTTCTGAATATATCTGGTCCAATTCGACGATAATAATAAGAAAACGGACAGGCAAAGAAAGCAAGACTTAAAGTTGGTTCACCTTTCTGAGTGGAATCAATACGAAAAGACCGATAAAGCAGACCAAGAAAGAGTAACCCATCATCCAACCAACACCAGGTTCTTTATAAGTCCCAGGAGAACTTGCTCCACCTGCTAGCTCCCAGGTTTTGTTGTTTAATCCCAGTAAATACGACCCATATCCACCTATATAATTGTCACCAAAAACCCGTAATTAGTATTATAAAAAACTTAAGAAATTCATATAAAACAGATACTCAAACTTTAAGAAGGTCTTAAACCTCCAATGGCAATCCTGTAACAGGCAACCGAACGTGTCTGAATCATGGTATTCTCGTGCCTAGTAAATGGAACAGAGGAAATCCCGGACTTTTGTAGCATCTTTGTCCAACTTCTCATGAACACAAAAGCAAGAAGTGCAGCTGAGACGTTCATATTACGCGTCATCCCAGTTGTAAGATTCAGTTTCATTGCTATAATACTATAAATGCTCCCTATAATAATAGTTGCCACAATTCCACGAAGCGTTATGTGCTTTGTCCATGGCTGCATCCTCTTTAAACCATCTACAAATTTCGAAGTGTCAAAGACCACAGCGACACTCGTTTGATTTAGCTAAACACCATTGTTGCCATTTTTAAGTGGCATATGGGTCAGTCCGTTAGTAAGATTTTGAGCTTGTGGGCCAGCAGGCTGCTGCTGTGTTATACAATGAATCCAAGAACAATTTCCCTCACCCCTTTGATCTTTACCACCTAAGTCAAACAACATACACAAAAAGTGATTCAGTTTTACATAACATCAAAGTTATTAATACAAAAAACACAACAATAACATTGCGAAAAAAGTGATGCTTACTTCACGATCAGGGAAGGCTTTAGTCACGACCCGCACCGCTTCCTCATCCCATTTCGGCTCTCCAAACTGAGGTGCGATAATCCCTCTATTAACAATATAAAAATTAACATAAGAAGCTGCAAGACTTGTACCAGGAAGCTTTGGTTTAGCCTCACCGACCTGTGGTCAAATATTTTGTCAAAACTAACTCTGGTCAAATAATCTATCATCCTTAAAACACTATGAATTAAATCCTAAAAAGTTTAACTCTATAGATAAGGTATAACAAAGTTGAAAATATTTCTCAAGACATTTATAGATGAAAAAGACACTACTTTCAATTTAATAATTAAATGATAGAATCATCTCCGAATTAGAATATTGCAGAGCTCCTCTAAGCTGATTCAACAGCCATTATGAAGTCCTTTAGCCAAGAAAATATTAACAGTCCTGATGAACATAATTGTTTAATAATTGAGTATAGCTTATCAATATGTAACAATCTTAATTAGTACTAAACAAACACGATTAACACGAAAAAAGTTACATAATTTCACATGAAGCTAAACTAAAGTACTAAACCCTCACCTTCTTAGCAGCCTCTGAAGCTTCAAAAGTCTTTTGACTGTGAATCAATTGAAAGATTCTTTAGCAAATCAGCAACTTCTGTATACCAGTGAATTAAGGACATCCAACTTGTTGAAACTCTGTTTTACAGCATAAACCATGTAAAACATATTCAGTTGATTAATTACCCAAATCAAGATCTAATTCAACTAACCATTGACCTAATTTCATCTACCTTTAATTATCACATAAATCGATAACTTGAAGATTAATATACCTGTCATGTAGGAAGGAGAAAGTGACAACGGTGTATTGATATGACACCATAGGTATTAAGGCAAAGAAGTGTGAAACATGATAGACCTCCACCACAGATTTCGCAATAACTTGACAAACTCGTTTCTGGGAGACAAATTTCGTGACCAACTCATCCGATTCATAGGTATCCGATCCGTAGCTATTTGTCCATAAATAAAATCAGAAAACCAAGTTAAAAACAAAAGCGAATGAAAATCAAAATTAGGTTTTAGGTATTAATTGACAAAGGCATAAAAACAAATACTTGGTAGGCATAAATACTAAGCATCATAATTAACAACTTAATTACTGATATAAAATAAGAAAATTTAAAACCCACTTCACAAATGACAGTTCACAAAAGACACAAAAGCCTCCTAAATTCTAGTGTATAAGAACGAATTAAAATGAAGATAAAATTTAAAAAAAAAGGAAAGAAAAAATTCAATAGAATTAAAATAAAGAAAAGATCATACCTTTGATATAAGGCAACACCACCGGAAAAAGATTATTCCGGTTATGGGTGAAATGGGACATTTGGGTTTTGATGGATCGGATTAAATTGATGGTTTTTTTAACAGAAAGTGAGATGAGTGGTTGGAATGAGGCGGAAGGAAGATGCACTTGCTGAGATCTTTTGACATCGCCGTCGTTCACATGGTGGTGAACGAACCTTCAAGATCTGAAAGAATTTTATTTTTTTTGGTTTTTTGGAAGTTTCAACATTTGGTATAAGATGGATTGGGTTTTTGAATAAAGGTTATAGAAATTTCTAGCAAGTCGGTGGTTAATTATTTTAACCCGGTAGAAGAAGTGGAGAGGGGAAGGATCTGGAAGTTGAATAAGAAGGTGTAATTAACTGACAATTAAAGTGAACAGGAAAACTTCACCTGTTTTCCAACCAATACCAACTGTCCACATAAGGTCAATGTACTGTGTATGTATTCTTTAAATATTTATGGGCCAATAGAGTGTTAGATTAGGATTTTTAAGTGTAGTAATAAGTGTCACATCATAAACCATTATTAGTATATATATAATGATGATTAATTTGATGAATTGATTTTCAAACCTAGGGTTTGATGAGAGGATTGCAGGGTGAAGTTGAATTGGGGGAAAGGCAGGTGATGGAGAAAACACACAATGTCTGTGTGTTTTATGAGAGATAAAAAAAAAATTTTTTTTTTTTTGTTTATATAAGTGACCGAAATACCCTTTGTAGTATTAGCATTAGTTTCAATCTTAACTCTTAGATCTAATAGCAATGAAGGGTGGAGATTAATCTGATGATATGTAGATAAAGTTTGGTACTCAAATGATCTTTATTTAAATCTTGTTTTTTTTTGCAAATATTTAAAATCTTGTTAGTGTTTTTAGGGTATGCACTTCATTTTTTCAGTATATTCGAAGGGTATGCAGTCCATGTATATTTTAAAAACTTTTTTTTTTTTTTTTTCCACACTAACCCGTCGAATTGGAGGGTATGCACGTGCATACCGATGCTATACTCTAAATCCGCCCCTGCTTAACAGTTGTAACCGGACTCCCCCAACCCAAATTTCATTTCAAGAATTAACTTGTTTCATAAACCCTGGGAATCATGTCAGACGAAATCCCTTTTGAAATCCAAATGGAAATTATCAAGAAGGTTCATGACCTCAAGCCATTGATTCAGTTCAGGTTGGTTTAGAAACAATGGAAGTCTTTCATTGGCAGCCATTTACTTCATCGCTTTGTACGGTTTCCGTATCACTCAGCCACATCGTTTAGTTTTAAGGTACCTTGATGTTGTAGATTCTTATGAATATAAATATTTATGTTTTTTAGATGACAATGACTCTTTCACACAACAACAAGACTCCCCTCTAATTGTTTCTGACCTCATCAAACAATTCCACAATTTTTCGATAGTAATTGGTAGCTCTCGCGGCTTGTGGTGTTTAAAAGTTAATAATAAATCTGGAAAAGATATGGTTGTTCTGTGGAAACCATCAATCAGAAGATCAGTTGGTATTGTTGTACCTTATGTCTTTAGCTATCCTTATAAGATAACTCGTTTCGGTTTTGGGGTTTGTCCTGTCACTAATGACCCTACCATTGTCAAGATTTCGTATGTTGATATGTTGTCTAAAATTATAAATACGGATAAAATGCATTGGGATGTCGAGATTTTTACATTGAGCTCCAAGCGTTGGGAGATGATTCCAAGTAGCAATTTGCCTCGTGAATCTGTTAGACTTAGATCGTCACAGGTTGTTATAGACAGGTTTATTTATTGCGCTGCTTATGATACAATTGTTGCTGATGATGGTGTATCTCGTACTAATTATGTTATTGTGTCATTTGATTTGATTACCAAAGAATTTAAAGTGATTGACGTACCTGATAGCATAACCAACCGGCTTCTCAATGGTTTTTCTATATCTAAGCTAAGGGAATCTCTTATTCTGTTTGGATACGTTAGAGAGGATGAAATGTTTGCGGATGCATTTTGTGCTGTATGGATGATGGTGCATGATGGTGGTATAACATCATTTAGAGGGGAATTCTTAATTGATACCCCTATCTCATCGGTAAACGAAATATTGGGATTTAGAGAGAATGGTGAACCTATAATAGAAGCCCGAAAGCTCGACGAACAGTTTGCCACACTTGAGGTTTATGAACCCCGCTCACAACAGATCACTAATCTTGGGATTTATGGAGAAGATGGTACGTTCTTCATGAGCTCTTGCACAGAATCAATGCTTCTGCTTGATCATCCAGATTCTAGTATTTATTGATCGTCAAGATGATGGCGAGCTAGGATTGAAGAATTTTGGAAGCTTGAATTTACATCAATGATCTTCTGATCTATGGAGAAGATGTTTCTCTCTTTCTTTTTTTTTTCTTTTTTTTTTTTTTTTTTCTTTTATTTATTTATTTATTTATTTATTTTTGCTGTAACTAGGTGCATACCTTTTGGAGAAAGTTTCAAGTTCTTCTTTGAAAAAGCTTTTATTGTTTTATTTGTTTTCATATGGTTAGCTTCTTCTTTTTTTCGGATTGGTCAATATTTTTATTGAAAGTCTAGGAAGTTGCTACCTAGAAAAACCCAAGCATACCATCCAAAGTTGCTATGACTAACAACAGCCACTGCAGTTAAGTATAACTTGGGTTGGTTGCAATCAGTCTCTTACTGCAACGTGACATTCCAAATATGTAGTCTTCCAAGCTTTCACATTATACACTTGACTTTTACTTACTAGAATGTTTGACATTCTTTTTCATCTTTACGTGACAGTAATCACATCCAAATTCCTTCCACAGTTCTGCAACTTTCTGGACATCAGTGGACTGTTTGACTTTATAAGTCAACAGTTTGGGTCTAATCATGTCAGTATGTCACAATGATGCTATAATTTTCTTCATCTGATTTGAGACAAGTATGTCACCTTTCACCTCATAGTTTATTTATATTATAGATCCATTGGAAGGAAAAAAATAATTGTGGCTGAAGTGTATGTACAGGCATGTCCTTTTCTTAAGCAATCAACTTAAGAAAATACTTCTAATTGTTGTCTTGTAGGAAGTTGTGACCATAAAGGGCTTGTAATTAGGCGTTGTTCTCTTAAGCTCAGTGAGATTATCGTACTAAAAGTGAGAACATTGGAGATGGAGTGAAGAATGTCTTCCTGAACCTCTTGCATAGGCATTAATCAAGATTACATGTTTGAAATCCTTTAATTAGAAAGTCGATTGCTATTGTTGTGATTCTATTATTTTATGTATTTTTTAAAAGGCTCGTACAAGGCTAAATTATTTACGGCGCTTACAAAATATGCCAACAGTTACATACTGATGCTTTTGCAATTGTTGATGAGGAGAATATTGAAAGTTGGTCTTGGTTTTTTAACCAGTTTAGGTGAGCATGTCGTCAACTGGAGTAACAGGAAATTATATGTAGTTTTTGATAGACATGGCAGAATAATTCACGCTATGAAAGAGTAGGATGATTGCATTACATAGTGATTAGTTGGCCCATCCACAACACCAACACCCCAACCCACCTGCCCAACCTCTCCGCCCCACATCCGCAGGACCACATCTTATCATATATTACTAATATAGTGGAAGGAGCCATATGCTTACCATTGTTTTTGTGACATGTTAGAAGTAGTTCTGAACAATAATTTCAAATAGTTGTGTTGGGTAATTGGGAGCACAACATAAATTTATAGTTGTGGCATGGACAATAGTTGGCATTCTCTACCAATCTACCATGCCCATAAGCCCATGAATTCCAGCTTGGTTAGCGGACGTGGCATTGCACAAGTTTCTGGCTGACATGTTAGGGCAGCACACCCCCAACAAAACTGATCACTCTGTCAAGTTTTCCAAATTTTAAGATAAGTCAATGGCACAGAACTAGATGATGAGACGGTAAAAGATTTACAACCACCTATTTGCATGATATATAAGATGATGAGACGCCTGATTAGTATACAGGTGAATCATGTAAAATGAATAATGGATCAAAACAGGTTTTAGTTGAAACATGATGATTTCTTAGTACACGTCAAACGGATAAATTGAGTAAATCCGGTTCGGTCCATAAAGTTGCATGCTGGTATAATAATTCGGTCTATAAACTTATCAACATACAAATAATAGGATAAGTTGGTCCAACTCAACCAAAGGTTAACTTTACAGTAAATTAAGAATATCCCATACACATATAAATTGCAAATTGAGTTAAGTACTTGTTCATATGCTTTTACTTTCCTCTTATAACTAAGCAGATTATAAGCAAGCTATTATTCTGCACTGTTTCGGTTACACATACAAAAGAAAAAAAAGGAAACATAATTGTCTAATCTACAAAAGACAATCCCTTGAACATTGTCAAATTCTGCAAGCATCGATTGGTCTCCTACCTTGCTGGTAATTCTTGAAAAAGAAGTCGAGAGTATATGTGACGTTTTTGTATAACCTTGGTCTTTCATTGGTAATGAGCCCGTCCACAGGTCCAATATCCTTTTCGGTTTGAGGCATACAGAACATAGCAAGAGTCATCCTCTCATTTTTTGAGTTTACAAATACTCTATGCACCGGGCTCTTAAATATTCCATTGCTCATAATCTGCAAATTTAGTTACCTTTTCAACTATCAAATATTTGTGTAGCAATTCAATATAAGTTGTATGAAACTATGAATCAAACATTACATTATTGACATAAACCTAAAGGTAGCACCAAAATTCATGAGATGTATAATAATGATAACTAAGAAAAACCATGGGCATCAAGAAATACTGTCACAAGTCTTATTAACTTCTTTACGTTCCTGAAATTCACTATTCTCACAAGGAATTATGTTGCCATCGACTTAACATTGAAGCCTAACCTGCTATAGTAGCAGGCTTCTTGCCTGATATTACAACTTTTAGGGTCAAATTTTATACTTTCCAAATTCACCTTTCATAAGATTTTGTCAAACACCAAAAGGAGAGAGAGAGAGAGGGGGGGGGGGGGGGGTATGTTTATAAATGCCTCAAAAACGTTGACCTTAAAAGTCAAAGGGTGTGGTAATTTTCGATGACTTTAAAAAAAGGCTAATATTTTCCCACACGTCATGTGTCCTGTAACCTTTCAGTCTTGAAATGTATGATTGATTTGGAAATGGCACATTGAACAGGGGAACAAATAGGAATACCTCGATCTGGTCACCAACATTGATGGTTAGAGCATCAGGAACAATAGGAACTCCAACCCACTGATCATCTTTTAAAAGTTGAAGGCCTTCAACCTCTTTGTCTTGTAACAAAACTGTGATTGCTGAACCATCAACATGTGGTTTGACTCCTAACACCTTTTCAGGCCATGGGCAAGGAGGGTAATAGTTGAATCGTGCCTGCATCTTTGCAGTCGTCCCATATTGGTTCAAAAAGCAATCTTCCTCCAAGTTTAACGATCTAGCCAGGGCTTTAAGGACTACTTCATTTACCGATTGTATTTTGGAGCTATATTCATCAAGAATTTACCTGAGACATAATTGGTGAATCCAACATCAGCGTTCGTGTCAAATCTTAATCGGTGATCCAACATCAGCGTTCGTGTCAAATCTTAATTGGTGAATTCAACATCAGCGTTCGTGTCAAATCTTACAGTTACACAGTATGTGAAGTTTTAAACTAACGACGGGTTTGATAATTTGGTTATGCTATATGTAGGAAAATTACCTGAAGTGAGTGGGGTTTTGAGGCCAAAATTGAAGCCTTTGTTGGTCTTGCGGAAGAGCAGTAAGATAAAGCCTATCAGTCCAATCAAGAGTTTGGTTTTCAGAGAGAACCATGTCATTTCCATAGCCTTCAACATCATTTTCTTCTCTCAGGTATTTCTTCTTCTCATCTGCTGGTAATTTGAAGAAGAGTTTGCCGATTTCACGAACTTTCTCCAAAAATGACCCGTCAATTCCATGGTTTATTGCCTGGAACCAATCAAATATCATGAAAACGTATATCCACAAACTAAATCTTCTTAATAAATCTAGTCAAGGAGTTTGGTATTCTAAGGAAACTAATAACTATGTGGCACAATATTGATAGAGTGCATTTGATATAATCCAGCCGTTGTTTTCAAACTGACTGATCAATCATTCATTTAATCTGAAATCTATTATATAGTGTAGGCAACACTGCAAACAAAACCATGTATTTGTTCACTTACAACTAGAGCATATAGGGAGCTTAGCAATCATATACCTAAACAATTAGAATCTTATCGGTTTCATCATTTCAGTCACAGTGACAAAATCTTTCTGAAATTTAAGTGTCCAGTAGTTGATTATCCATGCGTTAGTTCACAAACAATAACTTTGCTTCAGTATATGCACTAGCTTACTTAAATATGTTTCAATTAATGCCTTCCAAAAACTCTATCATCAACTGTTTCGCTAGCGTATGAAAGTAAAGAGACCACAAAGTTGAGTGATCATCTTTGTAGGATAATAAGGTTTAGTATCTTATTAATGTAGAATAATAATACATATATAGTGTTACACGGACTAATCTAGAATATGGGCCTAAGCCCGATACAAAATACAGACTAACACTCCCCCGCAGTTGGAGCGGGAGGACAACGGACGCTCAAACTGGAACGAAACTCCTCAAACAAGGCTGAAGGTAACCCCTTGGTAAAAATATCCGCAAACTGATAGCGAGATGGAACATGTTGAACCCAAACCTGACCAGCAGCAACTAAATCAAGAACAAAATGAATATCTATCTCAATATGCTTCGTGCGCTGATGCTGAACCGGATTAAAGGACAAATACACAGCACTCACATTATCACAGTAAACAAGCGTAGCGGAAGCCAAAGGAGTGTGCAACTCCCGAAGAAGATTGCACAACCAACAAGTCTCAGCAACAGCGTTGGCAACACCACGATACTCTGCCTCAGCACTAGATCGACTAAGCGTAAGTTGATGCTTAGACGACCAAGAAAGTAAGTTATTGCCAAGAAACACACAATAACCAGAAGTAGACCTTCTAGTAGTAGGGCAACCAGCCCAATCTGCATCCGAGTATGCAACCAAAGAAGTAGTAGATGAAGAAAACAACTATAACCCATGATGAATAGTACCACGAACATATCTCAAAATCTGCTTGAGAGTTGAGAAATGCGGCTCCCTAGGATTATGCATATATAGACAAACCTGCTGCACAGCATAAGAAATATCCAGACGAGTAAAAGTAAGATACTGGAGAGCCCCTGCAAGACTTCTATATAATGTCGGATCCGAAACAGGATCACCATTAGCCCCTAGTTTAGACTCAGTGTCAATAGAACTCCGACAAGGATTACAATGAAGCATATGAGCCCGCTCAAGAATCTCAGTAGCATACCTGCTCTGAGATAAAAACATCCCTGAAGAATCACGTGTAACAGCGATACCCAAAAAATAATTAAGAGAACCCAAATCTGTCATTGGAACTCGTGATGCAATAAACCAATAATCTGCTGTAGCACAAGCTCTAAGGAAGCAGTAAGAACAATATCATCAACATATAATAACAAATAAGCAACATCAGTACCCTAGATAAACAATGAAGAGTCACAATGACTATGAGAAAAACCAACCCTCGTAATATAAGTAGCAAACCGCTGAAACCAAGCCCGAGGGGTCTGCTTAAGCCCATAAAGAGATCTCTGTAACAAGCAAACATAGTCAGGATGCACCGGATCCCGAAACCCCGGAGGCTGATACATATAAACTGTCTCAGATAAATCACCATGAAGAAAGGCATTCTTAACATCCAGTTGATGAACTGGCCAATGTCGAGAGGTAGCCAAACTAAGGACAGACCGAATAGTGCCCGGTTTAACAACCGAACTAAAAGTCTCATCAATATCAATCCCTGACAACTGTGTACTGCCATTCGCAACAAGGCGAGCCTTGTAGCGACTGAGGGTGCCGTCCGATAAAAACTTATGCTGAAACAACCACAAACAACGTATAACATTTTCATCGGTGGGACAGGGCACAAGAGTCCAAGTTTTATTTTTAATAAGCGCATTATATTCATCGCTCATAGCATTTTGCCAATTTGGATCATTAAACGCAGCAGTATAAGATTTTGGTAACGGAGAGATAGTGGACACATGAAGAGTAAAACGTTGAGTAAGACGAGTAGTCCCGACACGAGAGCGTGTTGTTAGCTGTATTCTAATTGTAACAACAATGAGATAAGAGTGGATAGTTGTCCATTAGTTGTATATTTATTATAATTAGAGGGTAATTCCAATTTACCCAAAATAGATGATTGATAGAGCCTATATGTAGTGTTTATCCTTGTACGATTGAAGGCATCAATAAACATTATCACATTATCGTTTACATATTTACTCACATGGTATCATGAGCAATACCTAAAACATGCTCTTCTTTTCCGCTGCATTTTTTTTTTAAGTCGATCGTTGGCTATTTTGCCAGTCGACTGTTTGTGAATTGGTTGTCGATCGTTGGTTTATGGTATAACCAGTCGAGTATTGCTTGTTAACTTGTTGGTTTCTCAATTTTTTTTTCACAATTACAGCCTTATATACATACATCTACTTCTCACGATTCCCTTTCAAAACATACCACCATGACTGTCATTAACACTACCCCACAACCCGTCATTCTCCTATCCGATAAACTCATGTCAATCAATAACCTAAATAATCTAATACCCGTGAAGTTGGACGTAGACGAGATGAATTATTCATCTTGTGTTTATTTTTTTCTCAATCTTTGTCGCGGTAACTCACTCTTGGATCATATCGAGACCAAGAATGACAAGGATGCAACCACGACACTACCCCTCCTCGTGATGACGAGTGGTTAAAGATCGACATGATAATACTTTCTTGGATCTTTACCACCGTGTCTAAAACCCTACAACACCGACTTGTCGTTGACAACCCTCAATCGGCCAAACAAGCATGGGATATTCTTGCCGATATTTTTCACGATAATAAACGTACCCGCTCGATTGCTTTGAAGGCGGAGTTACGTTCTTTAAAGCTTGGCGATATGAGTATTGATTCATACTTTCGCAAAATTGAAAACATCGCCACCATCTTGTCTAGTCTTAGGTCGAATATGGACAATGATGATGTTGTCACTTTTGCACTTGAAGGCTTGCCCCCACGGTATGATAACATAGCTACCATCATTGCCCATCGGGAGCCGTTTCCGGATCTAAAAACCGTTAGGTCTATGCTTACTACAGAGGAAATGCGATTGAAGTCACGTGGCCAAGATAGTTTTATTGATGCTACGTCATCATCCCATATGGTTCTTTTGGCAAACACTGGCTCCAACAATAGGCGCTCATCTTCCTCTATGGAAAAGGTAAACAAGCCATGTTTTAATTTCAATAAAGCGTTGTGTCGGTTTGGGGTCTCATGCAAATTTTTACACAATGGGGTGCATGGAAGTGGTACTCGTTCTAATGATGTTTCATCCTCATCACTCTCATCCGTGGATATGCAAACGTTGCAAACCTTACTGTCAAAGTTGGGGTGTAGTGGGAATTAACATATTGCTCATAATAACACATCACATGTTCCCGTTGCTTTGCATATGAGCACTCCACTTGTTTCTGGCTATGCGTTAACACACAGTCCACCAGGTTTTTCAGGCCCATATGTCCCATCTGGCCCAGCTACGCTCTACAGCCCAACGCACCCAACCAACGACATAGGTAGTCATTAGAGCGATGTGAAGGATGACTTAATATTTCCAGTGAAATATTTAAAAAGTCATGAGACGAGACACAAGATATGACTTCAATATTTCCAGTGAAATATTCAAGTAATCATAAGAGCGATGTGAAGAATGACTTAATATTTCCAGTGAAATATTTAAAAAACCATGAGACGAGACACAAGATATGACTTTAATATTTTCAGTCAAATATTCAAATAGTCATAAGAGGGATGTGAAGGATGACTTAATATTTCCAGTGAAATATTTAAAAAGTCACGAGACGAGACACAAGATATGACTTCAATATTTCCAGTGAAATATTCAAATAGTCATAAGAGGGATGTGAAGAATGACTTAATATTTCCACTGAAATATTTAAAAAGTTACGAGAACATGTTATCATTTTGAAACACATATGTGGGATGCAAGCAATCTAGGTTTGCTAAGGAAGATCCTAATTACTACTTGTTCAAAATGAAATCCTAACGGGAGATAAAGTTCACCGATGTAAACTATCTCTAGTCAAATGTAGGAATGAAAAATTTTCAAGTTAGAGAATGAGTATGAGACTATCACTAGTGGTGCTCAATTCAGGCTAAACACGACCATTTTTACGGGTTATACCACGAACCTAACTTCTCTCTTGGAAGCAATTCAACCGTTAGGTCAAATTGAATTTCTAGTGCGATAGGTTCTCCAGTAGTCATTCTCATGTTAGAAAAATTCAAATTCCTATATTTGCCTATCGAAGTATAACAAAGATGATATTAGCTTATTTCGCTAATACATGGCCTAATATGAATCAACTAACCATACTTTGAAAGTCGGTTAAGAAAATGACATGTCTCACACAACTCGTAACAAAGGCAAGCGAAATGTTTTAATTTCGTGTTTGATATTTAGAGGTTATTTGATGGAGATGGTGCATTTTATGATCTCTTGGACAACATCTTTGTTTGTTGAGTTGTTATATGTTATTTTAACATGATTTGGTTTCCTAGAACCAAGAGACACTCTAATGTTATACAATGTAGAATCTACTACATCGTGTGTGTTTCAAGAATGCTCCTTTGCATATCTTGAGAAAGGAATCTAGTAAAGGTTACTTACCTCAATAGATCTTGTGAGTATTATATTTAAAATGAGACATACTGTATATTTCAACAAATATTTTTTTCTAAGAGGAAATTTATCTTTTACGAATGCTTAGTAAAACAAGTATTTTAGTGTATGGCCAATATTACTTGTTCATGCAATGACACATGTTGTTTTGCGTTATTATTCAAATCTAATATCCTATCTTTGTTAACAAGATGCAATGTACTCTTTTGTAACATAACCATTCATGTTACAAAGGGAATAAGATGCATAGGATATAAGTTATCCTTTGTCAATCTTTTGATAAGAGAAATACATGTGATATTCTCAAAGATTGATGACTTACATAATAGTTAATAACATATTATGTGTGACACTTTTACTAGACATGTGACTTTGAGTGTTGAGTCGTTCATGAGAAAGTTTACATATGTTGTTTGTTTGCTCGTGTTTGGTTTTTCGGAAATGACACATTTACTAATTGCATTGCAATGTAAATTACTTGTATATTTCGGATGAAACATCCAAGTTGTCAATCCTACTTAGTTGTGTATTTTATGCATCTTTTAAATATATTAGTTTAAAGTTTGAAACACAACCATTAGACAAGAAGACTCAATATGGCATCTTCAACACAAGTGTGAGTTATGATCCGATGCATATTATTTTCGTCTTGAGAGGACGTCATTATTTTCATAACAATCGAGTGTGATTGAGTATGTAGATTCAAGATAATATATTTCATCATATTTTGATGTTATCTTGAAGCTAGACAAATAATGACTCCAATTTCATGTCCATACTCGAAAACTTGTCAATTAGATTCGATAATGATATCAATCATAATTTGAATAATGAATTGATATGTACTCGAAATATTTCTTGACCCTCACGATCACTCCTTTTAAAAAGAAAATAAAAATTAAGGGAATGTGTTCCATTTATTCTAATACTAGTTGTATGTGTGAGGTTAATGACATATTAAGTTACTACTTCGATATTGTCATTTATTTTTATTTGCGAAAAACTATTTATATTATTAAGTATAATATTCTTAGTTTTTCGTCACCTCATTAGTATAAAAATAATTATCTTAACTATTTTTATACAACATACGTAAAATACTAAATGTTTAAAACATTTTGTATGTGTGTTAAATCAATGCAAGTTTAATACATTTTCTTTTACTTAAATACTAATGTATTAAAATGATCTTTTATCTTGTTTAGACAACCCATGATCAAGCAAGACAAAATGATGTAATGTTTTAAAGATCATGTTACGGATTTTATGAGAGTGTTAAGTATTTTGAGGTGATATACCTTTTACACTTAAACCTTTGGAAAAATAATTGTGTAAGACAATATCTTTCGACACACATGATCAACCAACTTAGTTTCTATTCCTAAGAAGGTTACTAAACCATTTTAAAAACTTGCAACATATGCAAGAAAAATGGTCTATGCCTATATGCAATGCAAACTAATTACTCAATATAGTGCAAGTGATTTAGCATGAGCCTTATAAACGCATAAACCGGAAAACTATAATAAACAAATAGCAACAAGGCATGAAAGACACTTATGCTTATAGATAAAATTAGCTCAACTAAATATAACAATAAGCATACAAAAATATTAACTAAAAATACTAAAACACAAAGAAAAACAAATAGTCATTTAGCATAACACACAAAAATACTTATCGTCATTTTGTGTATTAAGTATAACAATGTACACTTAGCTTGATTTTATTTGAAAATGAATTTTTTTTCACCCCATTTCAAAATTTGATCAAGTTCAACACTTTGAAAAGTATGATTACATCAATGTGTGATGTTCTCTTTGTAATTTGTCAAAAAAAATTTGTGCAATCGACATGACCGGAAAAGACTCTCTGTTATGAATCAAAGACTCTCGTAAATTTTACTTTACAATAATTTTCTAAAAATATTTTTAAATGAAAGTAGACTCAATTACGTTTAAAACGATAGGGGGCACGACTCCTACGGACTTACGGTTGATTTTATACGAATTTTTGAAAATTACCCAATTCTGAAAAACAGATGAAGGTACCGTTAAATTTAGCGGTACCGTCCATATTTAATGGTACCGTGCGTTATATTTAACGGTACCGTGACCTGTTATTATAGTTTTGAACAAAACCAACCGCATCACTTTACGACTCGTTCTATAGACATGACCGGACACTTACAAACTCTATTCTTTTAGTGGTTTAAGAAAACCTTCAAGCTAGTATGACAAAGTATACTTAACAACAAAACTTGTAAGTATTAAGCAACTAAATACTTTTCATATTTTATCACCTTCATAGGTAATTTGATACATGGATCGTACTCGATTTTGAAAACCATTTGTTATAAAAATTTGAGCGACGTGGCTCTGGTACCAATTGTGAAAACCGTAGAGGGGGTGAATACGTTTCCATTAAAAACTTTTTGTATCAAACACCCGATCAAGTGTGATGTAATATGAAAAGTGTCAACAATGATCACACAACATCTATAGATGGTATAACGTAAACTACAACACAAACACAATCAAACCATGACACAAGCATAATAAACATATTATAAGCAACAAACCACACAAACATAAACACAATGCAAGTATAAATATAAAGCGATAAAGAATAAAATAAAAGTAAAGAGATATGTAAGAAGGCGCAAATCGGACACGATGATTTATAGTGGTTCGGTCATGAAGCTCCTCTTCGCCGTAATCCACTCCCCAAGTACCCAACTCGAGAGTTACTTCACTATTCAACAAGCTCCCTTCAGGCGGAGAAAACCGTACAACGTCGCTTATCCTTATTTCCGAAACTAAGCTAAATGTTGAGTACTAATCTTAACTAGTACCAATCTACCACGATCTACCCTTGATCCACTTGATCAATACACAAGCCCACAAGCTTCAAGATATCTCCAAGATCTCAACAAGATCACAATGATCTACTCCCACTTGACTCGATCTACCCTTGATCTACTTGATCAATCACACAATCCCACAAGCTTCAAGAGATCTCCAAGATCTCGACAAGAGCACAATGATCAACCCTCACTTGACTCAATCTACCCTATCTACCCTTGATCAACTTGATCAACACACTAGCTCACAAGCTACAAGAGATATTCAATATCTCTATAAGATCACAATGATCTTCTCTCACAAACTCTCAAAAGAAAAATGAACTTGATGTATGCAAGGATACAACAAGTATGTAACAAGTGTTACAAGTGCACTAACTATAACTACAACACTTTGTATCTTTGTGATACTATGTGTTCTTCTCTTGCACTAGTAGAGGAATGAAGGTGATCTCTTGGTTGGATGAAAGGATCACTCTTAAAACAAACTAAGACTCTCTAAATGATCAAAGAAAGTGATCTAAATAAGGAGGGATTAGACCAGAGAAAACTGACTGAAAAAATCAAGTTGGAAGTGTAAAATGGTCCACTATTTATAGGCAAGGAGAAAACTAGCCGTTACAGAGGGACGGCACCACTAATTGTCAGACGGCACCACTAAATTTAGTGGTACCGTCGGTACTTTAGTGGTACCGTGGACGCTCCTCCGTTTGTTTTTAGTGGGGAATGTTTATTTGAGAATGTTTGGAGCTATTTTGGGGGGAAAATGGCTGTTGGGATTTTTAAACTTATTTTTCAAAATAAAATATTTCTTTTTAATTCAAAAATAATTTGTAAAATGTATTTTTGAAAAAATGTTTTGTCACATTAAAAATGTGAAGTTTAGAGAAAAATATAATCCTTTGATCATTTGTCAAGTAGTAGATTTGTTTGTCCATACCTTGAGTGATTTACGTCGGGATGGAAATCTACGACTTTGTTGAAGCATACTTGGGACGTAGAGAGGTGTTGATGTAAGTATGCATTGATGATTTGTGTTTACAAGTAACTTGTACATTTTACGTTATGCATTACAAGTTACATGTTTGTCATTATTAAAACCGAAGAAACCGTTTAGTTTAAATATCGTAATATTTGAACTAACATGCCTCATTTGTATATGTGTTTCATGTATCTCCTAGTGAGATTACATCTATCATCTGTTATGTGTATGTTCCGAATTCGTTGGATCGAGATTTGTTACGATTGTTTGTTGTTGAAGAGCCTAAGGCTAATTTGGAGCGTCAGGATCGGGTCATGAGAAATAAAATTGTTCCGTTTGTGAAGATGCTTTTAGAAGAACCTCTCCGAGCGTGAGATTAGTTATTGTGATTTTCTTTCGTGATTGATACGTCTTCGTGTAACTTTTGCGACTTCAAATTTCGAGGACGAAATTTTTCTTTTTAGAGGGGAAGAATTATAATAACCTAAAATCCGTTTCCTAAAATCGGGTATAACTTGGAACTTTTGATATAATTATAACCTAAGTTGGAATATGCGTTATGATTTAAAACTACAAATATGGAATTCTATAACTTAGGGATACATGAATTTGGCACAATAAGTATTTGATGAGAAATAGCACACGTTTTCAAGGTCTCAAGAGGGGCCGAATATAATTAAAATGTGTACACAACATTACCTAAAGTATGATTAATAATATTTGAAATTGGAAAATGAATTAGTCTTCCCCATACCCCATTAAACTCGGCACTCTCATTTTAATTCTCCCTATTTTAATCCCCAAAAATGTTCAAGGTACGAAGTTGATTTCTCGATGTTCTAGCTTGTTTGTGATCGGCATCATGGGTGTTAGTCATTTGATGTGATCGTGTATGGTGTTGGTTCTGTTCGAAGGGTTGGGTCATGATTCTTGTGTTCTTGTTTCGTCTTTCTTTATCATATCCGACCAAGAGGTACATTACATCGTCCTTGTGTTTACTGAATTCGACTTCTGGTATATATATATATATATATATATATATATATATACGACTTCTGGTATATATATATATATATATATATATATATATATATACACGTATAAATGTGTAACCTGATCTTTGTGATCGTTATAATGTATATAACATGAAATAGATATCACATAAAATCATAAAACCTATTCGCATCTATGATCTGTTTTATGTCGGGTGTTGTGAGCTGGTTGGGGTCATTTTTTTTACAGCTTATGTCGACTTATATGATCAGTTAATGAGGCAAAAGAAATGTAAACCTAATCTATTTGTTAGTAAATATGTTAACATAAGATCATGAAGGTGTAAGCCTAGGAGGCTGTTTTGTGTCGTGTATTTTGGAGTGGTGTTGTCTCTTGTTAACATCTTTTGTCGACATATAATGCACCTAATTAAGCCCTAAAAATCTGCACTTAATGATCTTTAATGAGGCGTAAAAAGATAAGAAACCCTAGGTTGTGTGGTTTTGTGTTAAATGCGAATTGAGGTTAGAGTTTTGTAGGGTCGTGATTGGTGTGATGTTAAAATGAATGTGTATATATGTAAAGGTAATGTTTAATACAGGTCTCATGTTATATAAAGGTCTCGGGTGTGCTTGGTGTGAGTAGCATATGATATAAGGGTCTTAAACGGGTTTTTGAACGAAACAATTTTGAAGGCTGAATATGTGAACACTATAGCTTGAGTTTCATAAGTGTATAATACTGGTTCTTTTCTTGTAAACCTTGTTTAATGTCCTAATTAAGTTTTCCAATTGGTTAGGAGTGAATTGGAGTCGTATTGGTCATGTTTATGAATTTATGGGATCATGTGTCAAACCTGAGTTTTGGGAACTTAAAGATCGGTCGGTGTTTATGAATTTTAATTTTCAAACCACAAGGAACTGGGAGCTCTCCTTTTATAGGAGTGATATTTAGGTTATGTGTGACTTCCTAGAATTTTTGTGGATTTTTCTAAAGTGTTGAAATGGGTATAATAAAGGAAAACTTTATGTGTGTATCTGTAGTTAACTTTCTGAACAGGTCTGGGAAATGTGATTTTTAAACAGTACTTGTGCTGGGTAATAAAATCTATTAAAATTTGTGAAAGTACTTAACTGATATGGGAATCACTGAGAATTAATTCAGAATTTTTAGAGCTTAATTGGCAGGCCTTAAAAATCATAAGAATATGGTTCAGATTCACTAATATGTCATAATTAAGTGTTATATGAATTGGAAGTACTATAAATCCTAAGTGTGATTAATTATGAATGTGACCCTAACTTACTAAATATGGAAAGTTACTAAATTTGAAAAGTTTCTATAAATAGCAGGAAACCCTAATATGACAATCTGAACAACAATAAGTATGGAATCAGTAATAACTTATGAAATGGTTCTTAAATATTAAGACGATCATTAATTCGTGTAGATTCACTGAAGGAGTAACTTCCGATCTTTGTGATACGGTTTCATTGCGGTTTGAGGTACAGATATTCTATCCCTTCTCAGTAGGGATTTCTCATGACTCTTGATCATTGACTTTGATTCGTTTGCTTTGTTATGGTTCCGTTGATATGAGCCTTTGCTATGATTCCCTTGATATGATCTGTTTGGATATGATATGATTATGGATATGCTTTGATATGATATGTTCTGTTCAGTGCCTGAGCTAACTAGCCATGGAGGTACCATGGTCATGTCATTGAGGCACCAATGATATGACACTTTCAATGGAGGTGTGATTGATCCACGACGTCCCCTTTTGATATGTATGATTATTTGTGCACTTTGGCCATTATGTATACATATGTACAGTCTAGTACTTGCATATGTATTTTGTTTTGTAGGGGGCGTATAGATGCATCCTAGGTATTTGTGATATGTTTATGATATGGCTTTTTAGTGATTGGTTTGTGCGTGCCATGCACCCCATTTCACTTTTGAGAGGTCGCTCCTCTATGGTTACTTATGATTTGACAGATATATGATATGATATGATTATGTGGTCTATTCGAGTGTCTCGTTTAGACAGGCTCGTGGCTGTCCTATGTGATACTTTGGTCTATTCGAGTGTCTCGTTTAGTCGTGTTCGTTGCCTTTCCTATTTGTATTCTTTTATTCATTATGACTATCTGATTTGTATTATCTTATTTCTCCAGTTCCTTTGACTTATGATATTTGTTCAGATGATCCTTGATCTCTCATTCTTTTGACAGATGATATTCGTTTAGCAGGAGCTTGTGTTTCCTTTTCCTTATACGTATATATGCTTGGTTATTCGTTGTTATATATATCTGTTCACTGGGTTTTTTAAGCTCAGCCGTATTTCTTTTCCTGCGGCAGGTTTTAGGTTGGAAGCTGGGTTGAGCGAAGAACGCATAGGAGCTCTTAGTGGACTACCCCGACGATAGATTCCCTTTGCATTTGGATTAGACTTTGGAGTTATCTTCCATTTAGATTTGATTCAGACTTGTATTCTAGTTTGATAGTCATTATTGTTTAGACTTATTATGTCCTTAGTTTCATTTTGAACTTTTGTAACCTTAGCAATTATAAAAGTCTTTCCCTTGCGTTTGTTCTGTTGACACCATAATGTGGCATTTTGACCCTTGTCGGGTTGGAGTGTTATAGTATATTTATTATAAATAGAGGGTAATTCCAATTTACCCAAAATAGATGATTGATAGAGCCTATATATAGTGTATATCCTTGTACGATTGAAGGCATCAATAAACATTATCACATTATCGTTTACATATTTACTCACACGTGTGACTATGGGATGAACCGAAACCGAGTTTCGAATAGTGGGTTGTTGAGAAACGGTAGTGGACTGTGCTTGTATAGTGGTTGTGGGTTGCTGTTGGATATTGTTGTGGGGCTCCGATTCAAAAGCAGTGTTGGATTGCAAAGATGGACTAGGAGCAGTGGTATTGGATGTAGGTGTAGGCTGAAGGGGATCATCAAGTTGGGCAGGAGCAGTGTTAATTGACGAGGGTGTGGTAGGCTCGTTAGTGGGCTGTGGTAGGCTCAAATTGAACCAACGGTCACGATTAGCTCACAACTAGTGTCGACTGGAAAAATAGCAACCAACGATCTACACAACACTAACAGCAGCAAGCAACAACAATAGGATCGGTGTAGAGCCGATTTAGGGTTTAGAAAAAATAGGATCGGTGACTTGATACCATGTAGGATAATAAGGTTTCGTATCTTATTAATGTAGAACTAGCAGGGTACCCGCCGCCCGGCGGGTTTCACGGCGGGTACCCTGAAATAAAATTTTCTGGCGAATCATGTATTTTAGTTTATTATGTTTTTTTTTTGACAATAAATTTACGAATATCAAGAATTCCGTATAGCCCGTGCCCGTTTGGCCCGCGCCCGTTTGGGCTCAAGCCCATTTGGCCCGTTGCCCATTCGGGCTTGAATATTTGTATAATGTGCTTTATTATTTGTATTAGTGACATTTAATGCAGGAATTGTGTTTAATTTGGTTGTACAATATGCTTGATAATTTGTATTTCTTATGTAAGGGGTGTTTTAATAACTGTATTAATTGTATTTATTGATCAGTTAATTAATTGATTACATTAAATAGCATTAATGTGGTGTTTTAATTTTTTTAATATGTGTATTAAAGTGGTGTACATTATGCTTCTTGTCTTGTACGTCTGAAAATTATGTGCATTAAAGTGTTGTACACTATGCTTCTTTTCTTGTAAGTCTTAAAATTTGGAGAGAGAGTCCTCTATTATATTATATATGTAGTATAGATAACAATAATACATATATAGTGTTACACGGACTAATCTAGAATATGGGCCTAAGCCCGATACAAAATACAGAATTACAGACTAACAATCTTATCTATTTTGGCTTGTGCAGCTAATCATTTAATAAAATATCACAAATATTATAAAGAGTACCATCCCCTTAATTAACTCTGCATATCAGCACATGTAAAGTAATTAACTAATGATCACAAAGTCAATCAGATCTACTATTGCAAAATGAAAAACCAACTCTTAAGAAGTACCTGAAAGCAGCCCCAAGTGATAACAGCTGATTTAAGCTTATCAAGCTCCAAGGGAGATGAAGTTAATAAGCTAAAATCAATAACAGGAATATCAACACTTGTAAAATCAGACTTGGTAACATTAGCACCGTATTCTTCGTCTTGTTTACGTATATATCTTTCTGGCAGCTGCTCACAGTCTGCTGCTATTTCTTGAACTTGTTTATTCTTCATTGTTATTAGAACTTGCCTTGATGGAGCAAACTAGTGATTTAAATTTGTATGAACATCATGTTATGACAGGGTTTTAGTTATTTATATAAAAGTCAACATGATGTGGGACGTCAAGTTTGAATCACCTGCCTTTAAATATTCAACATTATATTGAATAGGGTGCAACATTGGCACACGTATCAAAAGTTGGGTTTATCCTATTTAATTTTTTCTGTAAATAGTTTAACATAAGGGAAAATGACAAAAAAATATTATTTTAAAAAAATTTAGCTACCAGTTTATGTTGAAGGTGTCTCTTTTGGAAAGAAATGATGCAAGTTTGATGAAATTTTGTTACCGTTTAGGCAGTTAGGAGCAACAGAAAGATTACAGTCACAGAGTCAAAGAAGTTAGCATGCTAATAGAAAAATAATCATGTTGTTTATTAGGTTGGGAATCACTCAAACCCATTAGAGTATGATTGTATAAAATTAAAACTCAGAGCAGCAAGAAATAATAATAATAATAATAATAATAAATTAAATTAAAAAAAAAAAAAAAAAAAAAAAAAAAAAAATTCAGCTAAGTACTTGTTTATATATATGCTTATTTTTTCTCTTATTGTAACTAAAGTTTATATAATTGACCATACTAGCATATAACATCGGTTTGTATTCTTATTTTGGTTACACCTTCATAATGAAAAAAGGATGCATAATGGTCAAAAAGTTGAACTTAAAGACCATCTTCTGTTCATAGTCAAATCCTGCAAGCATTGATCGCTCTCCTACCTTGCTGGTAATTCTTGTGCATGAAGTCAAGAGTAAATGTGATGTTCTTGTATAACCTTGGTGTTTCATCTGTGATGAGCCCCTCTACAGGTCCAATGTTCTTTTCGGTTTGAGGCATGCAAAACATAGCGAGAGTCATCCTTTCATTTTTCGAGTTTACAAACACTCTATGCAACGGGCTCTTGAATATACCATTACTCATTATCTGCACATTATTGTACTAATCCAACAATCAAATATTTCTTGACCAAACTAAATGTAAGCTGTATGATCTAACATTGCATTTTTTATTTATTTATTTATTTATTTTTTCTCTATGTGAAGTTTGTATACCTACCTAGATTTTTCAAATAACTTAAGAAATCATAATATTATTTTCAATACAAAAATATAATGTGTGATTTCAGAAGTCAATTAAAGTGTGTAGTAAACTTCAACGACTCAAGAAACAGGTCGACTTGATAACCAAACAAGTTTATTCTTAGTATGCTTGATTGATTTGATATCAATCACATTAGCAGGAAAACAAAAAGGAATACCTCCATCTGATCACCAATGTTAATGGTTAGAGCATTAGAAACTACAGGAACTCCAACCCACTCATCATCTTTCAAAAGTTGAAGGCCTTCAACATATTTGTCTTGCAACAAGAACGTGATCGCTGAACCATCACCATGTGGTTTGAGTCCTAACACCTTTTCGGGCCATGGGCAAGTTCACAGGTCTGATAATCACAGAAACGATAGTTCACAAACAAACTGGAAAAGACACGATATAACTGGAATAAAGCTCTCCAATTAACAAAGAAAACAAGCTCAAAACTTTGATGATTTCACACACTACCACAGGCTCGGTATGTTGTGTTTATATAGGGGTTGATACATGCTTACCAATCCTACTCCTAGTACAATTCGAATTCCCTAATTAAACCCTAAACCGACTAGAACTAAGGAATCCTAAATAGAGTACAACTGTGCTACAGTAACCGACGTGCTACAGTAACCGACTAAACCATTGCTGCTGGTCGATTCCCATTGCTGCTGCGGTCCATTGTTGTTGCTGCCCATAAGCTCGGGTCAGGCAATTAGACCAACATTCACCCCCCTAATTTCTGACTCGAGATAGGGAGGTCTTCAACTCCGAGTAACTCTCTCATCTCCTTGAACTTAATCCTTGCGAGAGCTTTTGTCAGAATATCAGCACGCTGCAAATCACCTCTTACATATTCAACTCGTACTTGGCCTCTCTCAACACACTCTCGGATAAAATGATAACGTGTGTTTATATGCTTGCTTCTCCCGTGAAAGACTGGATTTTTCATAAGTGCAATGGCCGATTTGTTGTCAACAAATAAGACCACCACTCTCTCTTCTATTCCGGTTATTTCACCCAACAATCCACGTAACCATATCCCTTGACACGCGGCTGAGGTTGCAGCCATGAACTCGGCTTCACAAGACGATAGAGCCACCGTGTTTTGCTTTTGTGAGCACCAAGTGATAGGTGATTTACCCAGATAAAATGCGTGCCCAGTTGTGCTTCGACCATCATCTTGGTCCATAGCATAACTACTATCACTAAACCCCACCAACTCCTTGGTTTCTTCTTGGTTATATCGCACTCCAAAATTCAAACTACCTTGGATATACCGTAGTATTTGTTTCACAGCCGCCATATGTGATTCTTTTGGTTCTTGCATGTAACGACTAACCAAACCAACAGAATAAGACCACCACTCTCTCTTCTATTCCGGTTATTTCACCCAACAATCCACGTAACCATATCCCTTGACACGCGGCTGAGGTTGCAGCCATGAACTCGGCTTCACAAGACGATAGAGCCACCGTGTTTTGCTTTTGTGAGCACCAAGTGATAGGTGATTTACCCAGATAAAATGCGTGCCCAGTTGTGCTTCGACCATCATCTTGGTCCATAGCATAACTACTATCACTAAACCCCACCAACTCCTTGGTTTCTTCTTGGTTATATCGCACTCCAAAATTCAAACTACCTTGGATATACCGTAGTATTTGTTTCACAGCCGCCATATGTGATTCTTTTGGTTCTTGCATGTAACGACTAACCAAACCAACAGAATAAGATAAATCGGGTCGTGTGTGTAGTAAATACCTTAAACAACCAACTCGTCGTCTATACAATGTTGCATCAACTAGTTTTCCTTCCTTATCCAAGCTTAACTTAACTCCAGGTTCTAATGGACATTGAGTAGAATTCGATTCATGCATTCCAGCATCTTTTAATATCTTCAATGCATAGCCCACTTGACTTATTGAGATACTTGAATCCTCTTGCTTTACTTCAATGCCAAGATAATAGCTCAATTTTCCCAAATCACTCATCTCGAACCTCTCTTGCATTTGTTTCTTGAATTCACCAATTTCGCCAAGCCTCGAACCGGTTACCAAGAGATCATCTACATAGACCGCAATAATCAAGATTGACTTGTTTGTCTTCTTCACATACACCGCTTGTTCGTGTTGGCATCGTTTGAACGACATTTGCTTAAGTACACTATCAAGTTTTGTATTCCACGCCCTCGGGGCTTGTTTAAGTCCATAGAGCGCCTTTTTCAACTTGTAGATTTTCCTTTCTTCTCCTTTCTTCACGAACCCCTCCGGTTGTGTAACAAACACTTGCTCTTCTAATTCTCCATGTAGAAAAGCTGACTTTACATCCAGATGATGTAATTCCCATGCTTCTTTTGCGGCCAATGAGATTAACAAACGCACCGTTTCAATCCGTGCTACGGGCGCAAATACCTCGTCATAGTCAATTCCTTCCTTTTGAACATAACCCTTAGCTACTACACGAGCCTTAAATTTATTAATTGAACCATCCGGATTTCTCTTAATTTTGAACACCCACTTTAGTCCAATGGGTTTAACATTAACCGGGGGCTCAACTAATTCCCATGTATCATTCTTCTTAATCGACTCGATCTCTTGCTTCATAGCAATCATCCACTTGCTTGAACCTTTTGCCTCTTGAAACGTTCTTGGTTCATCATCTTCTATTAGGAGCAGATTTTGATCTTCATTAACAGTTGAGGTTCTTGAACTGGACCCCAATATGAAGTCATTAAATCTGGTTGGCATAGTTGAAACCCTCGAAGAACGCCTCACAATTGATTGAGTTTCTGTCGCTTGAACTGGGTCAGGGTCATTCACAGCTTCGGCTGGGTTAGGCTGTTCGGTATTGACCATTTGATCTTCATCAGCATCTTGATTTTCAGCCTCTTGATTTTCAGCCTCTTCTTCATTGGTCACACCTGGGTTCACAAATCCACAACCCATATCAATAGAACCATGCCATTCTATGACAAACATACCTGGGTTTAGCTCGTGTGTCTCGCTTCCAGCAACATACTTCCAGCCAAGTTCCTCATTAAACTCCGCATCACGACATACCACTACCTTCTTTAGTCTTGGATTGAACAATCGAAAACCTTTAGTTCCAGGCTCGTTTCCGATATAAATGAGTCGTGTTGACCTGTCGTCTAACTTAGGTAAATATGGCCTTGTTCCCGTTGCATAAGCCACACATCCAAATACCCGCAAACTCTCCAAGTTAGGCTTTTTTCCTTTGAAAGCCTCGTATGGTGTTTGATTAACTAGAGCTCGAGTTGAAACTCTATTAATCAAGAACGTAGCATGTCTTACTCCTTCAGCCCACATATAGTTTGGTACGTCTCGTGCTTTCAAGATGCTTCTAGTCATTCCCATGAGAGTACGGTTTCGCCTCTCCACTACTCCATTCTGTTGCGGTGTGTAGGGAGTGGTTAGATGTCTTGTTATACCCTCGTTTTCACAGAAGTTGGTAAATTCTCTTGAAGTGAATTCACCTCCTCTATCGGTCCTTAGGGTTATAATATTCTTTCCCGCCTTCCTCTCGACTAAAGCTTTGAACTTCTTGAAATATTCAAATGCCTCTCCTTTTTCCTTCAAGGCAAAAGTCCACATAAACCGTGAAAAGTCATCAATTAAAACGAATACGTACCTGTTTCCCGCTATGGATGATGGAGAAATCGGTCCACATAGGTCGGCATGTATCAGTTGAAGAGAATGTGTTGCCCTAAATTTTGCTGCCTTAGGAAACGCCTTCTTGGTTTGTTTTCCTACCAAGCAAGATTCACATAACTTGTTCTCTTGATGAATTATTGGCAAATTTTCAACCATGCCCTTCCTTGCCATTAATTCCATTGTCTCGAAATTAATGTGACCCATCCTAGCATGCCATAACCAAGCATCATCTTCCATCTTTGCTTTAAGACATACCGGACTTCCAACTTGGAGCTTTATTTTGTAGAGCCTATTGCTCGTTCTAGGGACCTTCATCAGAAGCTTGCCATCCGAGTCACGCATGGTGAGATAACTACCTCTCATACGAATGTCACATCCGCCTTCGGTAGCTTGCCCAAGACTAATAATGTTGCTTTTCAGCTCGGGTAGGTAATATACTCCAGTGATCAATCGTTGCTCGCCCGTTTTCCCTTCAATGATTATCGAACCCTTCCCTTTTATCTCGATGTAGGAGTTATCACCAAACTTCACTTTGCCGGAGATATTCTCATTCAACTCCGAAAAGTATTCTCGGATCCCCGTCATGTGATTACTTGCTCCATTATCTAAATACCAAGTGTCTTCCTCGTTTGGCTTAGTATTTAATTGGTTTGGGATAATCTTCTCTTCATTCAAGAATACGACTTCTTGAACACTCTTCATCATAAAAAGTGTCGGGTCGTCATCATCCTCCTTTTTTAGAAGGTTTGCTTCATGCTTTTGCTTCTGTTCACGTCGTTCAGGGCAGTTAGAAGCAAAGTGACCATATTCGTCACATCTGAAGCATTGAATCTTTGAAAGGTCTCGGCCTTTGTTCTTCTTTTGATCCGTATTGTTCCCGGTGTTGTTTTGGTTTCCTCGGTTGTGGTTATTGGCTTGACCACTACCACGAGATTTGTTTTGACCTTTTCCGTTGCCACCAGAGGAGTTCCTTCCTCGACCTTTCTCCGACTTGTTCTTATCAGATCTTTCGGCCCTTCCGAACATCAACTTGCCTTGATCTTCAGAAGTGGTGTCAACACCCTTCATTCTACCCTCGAATGCTTTCAATCTTCCAATAGCTTCTTGAAAAGACATAGTATTCAAGTCAGCAAATTGTTCAATTGAGGCAACAATTGCAACAAACTTATCCGGTACGGATGCAAGTAGCTTCTTAACAAGTTTCTTGTCTTCATAAACTGTTCCCAAGCTATTTACTTCAGTTACAATTTTGCCCATCCTGGCCGCGAAGTCGTCAACTGATTCGTTTGGCTTCATCTTTAAGGCTTCAAATTCCGTTTCCAAGGTTTGCAACCTTGCTTCTCGAACCCGATCAACACCCACGTACCTGGTCTTTAATGCTCCCCAGATTTCTTTGGCTGTGTTGAATTGTGATACTTGAAAAACAAGTTCTTCTGGTATTGCCTGGAAGAGTAACGCCACTGCCATATGATCTTGCTTATCATCGACTGGTGTTTCCTCCTTTGGTTCTAGCGCATCAAGAATTCCATGGACTCGGAATACTGCTTTAATTCTTATTGCCCAGATGTTATAGTTCGTGGCTGTTAACATCGGACACTGAAGAGCAGCTTTAGAATCTGCTACAGCAGTAGGTGGTCGACTGGTCTCTCCTTCCACCATCTTTTTCTTGCGCCTTCTGGTATAAGTTACAGGTGTAACTGGTGTTTGATCTCCTTCCAGCCCGTTATGGTGAACCTGGTTCGAAAACCTGGCTCTGATACCAATTCAAGTTCACAGGTCTGATAATCACAGAAACGATAGTTCACAAACAAACTGGAAAAGACACGATATAACTGGAATAAAGCTCTCCAATTAACAAAGAAAACAAGCTCAAAACTTTGATGATTTCACACACTACCACAGGCTCGGTATGTTGTGTTTATATAGGGGTTGATACATGCTTACCAATCCTACTCCTAGTACAATTCGAATTCCCTAATTAAACCCTAAACCGACTAGAACTAAGGAATCCTAAATAGAGTACAACTGTGCTACAGTAACCGACGTGCTACAGTAACCGACTAAACCATTGCTGCTGGTCGATTCCCATTGCTGCTGCGGTCCATTGTTGTTGCTGCCCATAAGCTCGGGTCAGGCAATTAGACCAACACCATGTGGTTTGAGTCCTAACACCTTTTCGGGCCATGGGCAAGGAGGGTAGTAGTTAAATCTTGCATTTATCTTTGAAGTCTTCCCATATTGGTTCATGAAACAATCTTCCTCCAAGTTTAGTGATCTAGCAAGTGCTTTTAGGACAACTAGGTTAAGCGACTCTATTTTGAAGCTATATTCATTAAGAACTTTCCTGCGACATGACAATTGTATAATTAGTTAGGCCTAGGATCGCTGAACTTTCATGGGTTTTTCAGTTTGCGTATTCACCTACTCACCCAAAGCAGCAACTTGACATGTTTTCACTAATTTCCCATGAACTTATGTGTTCATGTATAAACATATACATCATTTAATAAAAGCTTAATCACATAACGTTGAGTCAACTTATTGTTTAACTACAACAATTTATTGCATATGTTTGTTTCCATCTATATAAAATATTTTTCTACACTACTACAGATTTTGAAATAGAGCCACCTTAATAGAGCCCGGTTTTAGTGAAAAACGGGCTTTAAAGTGGTTCCGTGTTCTAAAACAGGGTTTGCAGCTGCGTTTTCTTTTACACAACCGGGCTCTATTCCTATTTTTCAAGAGTCCTCAACGGCTCATAAACAAGATATGCCCACCAACGGGACACAAACCTTCCCTTTTTCCCTCTTTTTCTCGATCAAAACCTCCAACAAGAGTGTATGTATATGTGTGTGGGTGGGTTACCTGAAGTGAGTAGGATTTTGAGGCCAAAATTGAAGCCTTCGTTGGTGTTGCGGAAGAACAGTGAGATAAAGCCTATCAGTCCAATCAAGAGTTTGGTTATCTGAGAGAACCGTTTCATTTCCATACCCTTGAACATCATTTTCTTCTCTCAGGTATTTCTTCTTCTCATCAGCTGGTAATTTGAAGAAGAGTTTGCTGATTTCACGAACTTCCTCCAAAAACGAACTTTCGATTCCATGGTTAATTGCCTGAAATAATGCAATCACACTTTACCAAAATCTATATTACAACAAGAAATCTAGAAAAGGTATAAGAGTCTGTGTGTGCTGCTTATCAAGTTTTACCTTCCAAAATTATTTTTTTATAAAAAAAAATTTTATTTTTCCAAAAAATAATTTTTTTCCGAAAAATTTATTTTTTTTCCGAAAAATATTTATTTTTTTAAATATTCCAAAAAAAATATTTTTATAAAAAAAAAATATATTTTTCCAAAAAATATTTTTTTTTCCGAAAATTTTTTTCTCGGAAAAATATTTATTTTTTTAAATTTTCCGAAAAAAAAATTTTTATAAAAAAAATATTTTTTTTCCGAAAATTTTTTTTTCTCCGAAAAATATCGATTTTTTTAAATTTTCCAAAAAAAAAAATTTATTTTTCCAAAAAATAATTTTTTTCCGAAAATTTTTTCCGAAAAATATTTATTTTTTTAAATTTTCAGAAAAAAAAATTTATAAAAATAAAATTTAATTTTTCCAAAAATTTTTTATTTCCGAAAATAATTTTTTTTCTTTTTTTAAAAATTATTTTCAAAAAAAAATTTCCTAAAAAAATTTTTTTTCGAAAAAAAAATTATTTCGGAAAAAAAAAAAGTAATTTTTGTAAAAAAATTTATTTCCGAAAAAAAAAGTTTATTTTTCTAAAAAAATTATGATTTAGGACGTTTTTCGCAATTTAATGTAACGAGAGGGACCATTTATGTAAATTCGGTTGGTAGGGTACATGTGGGAAAAAAAAAAAAAGGAAACCTGCTGACGTGGCGTTTTACCTGCTGGGCAGGTGAAATAATGCATAAATAGATGTATTGTTGGAAGTTAGGTACACTTTTCCTAAAAAATTTTAGTTCGCTACATGTGGAAACTCGTTTTAGACCTTGTTACATGTACTAAAACAAGTTACGTGATCGTTTATAGGCTCTAGGCTGTTAAGCCTTTATCTAGGATTTCTACTTTTAAAGAACAATGATAATATTGGCGGAATATTCAATGAACGAATACAATACTATCACAACAAGGTTTTTCAAACTTTCACCGTTTGTTATTCCAACTTGGCCCCAATACTACTTGATCAATGGTAGTACGATTACACTCTAATCAGGGATCAAAGATTCTTGAGGCTAAACAAACTAAACAACATTAGACCCCATGTCCAATGTTCATTAGACCCCTCGTCTGATGTTCCCACACACACTCTTACTTGGTGTTTAACTTCTTAGCATACTAAGAACTATTTTGCTCTCTATTAAACACACCTTTTATCTAAGAGTATGATCTCCCTTTTATAGTATAAAGGAGATCATTTACAAATTGATAAGTCTAGTCATCTTTTTGCTTGCTCAAATATCTAGATATTATTTTCAGTAAATGAATGACTCATATAAATAATATCTTCTTCGTTCTTATCCATCTAGCAGTAGGATGACTCGCTGATCAGCAGCTTGGTAACACTAGCAGTACCTTGTTTGTACTAGCAGTACCTTTGAATCAACTAGCAGTACCTTTGCTCTACCCGTACCTTCTGGCAGTACCTTTTTGTACTAGCAGTACCTTCACTTGTAGTAGCAGTACCTTGCTCTGAACCAGCAGTACCTTGAAATACACTAGCAACAGGTTGATTTGAACTAGCAGCAGGTTGATTTGAACTAGCAGCAATCATTTACATTATCGGCAGCATCCACTTAGCATATTTTGCTTATCATTTCAGCATTCTTCATGTTTCATTCTTCTTTGTTTTTGTATCATCAAATCTATGAAAATATAATTCCCAACAATCTTCCCCTATTTGATGATTACAAAACAAAAACATTCTTGTACGAATTTCCCTAGACGAAGTAGAGAAATTGAGATAACTAAATCTCACCATGAATGAAAACTATACTGACTTCCCCTTAATCTATGCTATCCACCACGTCTCTTCCCCTTTTTGTTATCAACAAATAGGAAATTTACAAATATGATCTTTACAATTACAAACTAATATTACAAATCCAATCTATCCTTCTAATATCTCAAATTACCCTCCATTAAGCTTTCCGCACTAAAAATGAACTTGAGACATCAAAATTTTAAACCATCAGTAGCAATACTAATCAATAATAATGAGAATGAATAACTTTCCCTGTGGTGATGCATATATAATTGAATAGTTATACATCTGAACATTTAAGCTTCCCCTGAAACCCATATGTTAACCATTCGAATCTTCCCCTATTTGTGTGTAGCAGAAGAAACTTCCATATGAACGCCATCAAACCTTAATGAGCAAACAACCAGATCGTCCTTTTTTTTTTTTTTTTTTTTTTTTTTTTTTTTTTTTTTTTTTTAAGTGTTTGAACGACGCTTTTTAGGCTTTAGTGACACTTTTTAGAGTCACTAACCTGTTTTATGCTCCATGATCAATAAATTATTTGATCAATATAAGGGTTATCAAATAAACCATATTTGACTTACATATAGAAACACGAAAATTTTGAACTTTAGAAACACCTCTGCAGCAGTTTTCAAAAATTTATACCTGACAATATAGAGCTCAGATTGAAGATCCCTTCGGTGAGAATATACCTTGGTATATGTAGAATCTCCATATAAAATTTCAGCCCAATCCAACGGTTAACGAAGGAGTTATCGCCCTTTGAAAACAGCCCTGCAGTGAGTTACGAAAATACGAACCAGTTTCGAATTTTTCTTGTTTTTCTGCATTCTTTGACAAATCAAACCTTATTACATCCTAGACTCAGCCCCCCCCCCCCCCCCCCCCCCCCCCGCTCTGATACCAACTGTGGAAACTCGTTTTAGACCTTGTTACATGTACTAAAACAAGTTACGTGATCGTTTATAGGCTCTGGGCTGTTAAGCCTTTATCTAGGATTTCTACGTTTAAAGAACAATGATAATATTGGCGGAATATTCAATGAACGAATACAATACTATCACAACAAGGTTTTGTCAAACTTTCACCGTTTGTTATTCCAACTTGGCCCCAATACTACTTGATCAATGGTAGTACGATTACACTCTAATCAGGGATCAAAGATCCTTGAGGCTAAACAAACTAAACAACATTAGACCCCATGTCCAATGTTCATCAGACCCCTCGTCTGATGTTCCCACACACACTCTTACTTGGTGTTTAACTTCTTAGCATACTAAGAACTATTTTGCTCTCTATTAAACACACCTTTTATCTAAGGGTATGATCTCCCTTTTATAGTATAAAGGAGATCATTTACAAATTGATAAGCCTAGTCATCTTTTTGCTTGCTCAAATATCTAGATATTATTTTCAGTATATGAATGACTCATATAAATAATATCTTCTTCGTTCTTATCCATCTAGCAGTAGGATGACTCGCTGATCAGCAGCTTGGTAACACTAGCAGTACCTTGTTTGTACTAGCAGTACCTTTGAATCAACTAGCAGTACCTTTGCTCTACCCGTACCTTCTGGCAGTACCTTTTTGTACTAGCAGTACCTTCACTTGTAGTAGCAGTACCTTGCTCTGAACCAGCAGTACCTTGAAATACACTAGCAACAGGTTGATTTGAACTAGCAGCAGGTTGATTTGAACTAGCAACAATCATTTACATTATCGGCAGCATCCACTTAGCATATTTTGCTTATCATTTCAGCATTCTTCATGTTTCATTCTTCTTTGTTTTTGTATCATCAAATCTATGAAAATATAATTCCCAACAATCTTCCCCTATTTGATGATTACAAAACAAAAACATTCTTGTACGAATTTCCCTAGACGAAGTAGAGAAATTGAGATAACTAAATCTCACCATGAATGAAAACTATACTGACTTCCCCTTAATCTATGCTATCCACCACGTCTCTTCCCCTTTTTGTTATCAACAAATAGGAAATTTACAAATATGATCTTTACAATTACAAACTAATATTACAAATCCAATCTATCCTTCTAATATCTCAAATTACCCTCCATTAAGCTTATCATTTCCGCATTCTTCATGTTTCATTCTTCTTTGTTTTTGTATCATCAAATCTATGAAAATATAATTCCTAACACTACACAAAACCGATATTCACGTAAAGTTCGATACATTTTTTAATAGTTTCCCCTTTTAAAATCAAAGCTTATCAACCTTGACCAAACTATTAGATGAAAACAAAATGCGTATTTAAAGTATAAATTAGTTCATTGCAATACCATTCTATTACACTGCAAGGAAGACCTTAACATATTAGATAGAACAATTGTTGTTTTATACTGATTATTGCAGCTCTATGATTCAGAATAAGACCCTTTGACTAAAAATCAATGTTTTAAAAACCGGACCGGACCGGCCGGTTCGACCGGTGTCCGGCTGGTCGGCCGGTTTTTTAAACCCCGGTTTTTTTTAGAGTTCCCGTTCAATGGTTCGAATCGGCCGGTTTTTAGAGGTCCCGTTCAATGGCGTTAGTAAAAATAAGTTAATGAGAATTTTTTAACATTACATTCACCATTGAAACCCAATTTATTCTTTACAGCAACTCGTTACGCAAACAATTGTCGTGACTCAAACAAGCAATACTTTGGGCTATAACGAATATCTAAATTATTTATACACGCCATTCATAAACACCGACGACAAAACTTCTCTTCATCTTAAACAAGCAAAAAACAAGTGAAATTTTTTGTTGTACTCTTAAAAATCCATGACCAACTCGTCACAAGCATCCAAAGTAAGATATGGGATGTGGGTGAATACTATAGAATAAGGAGCCACAACTATCGGCTCTGATGAACTTACGTTCAAAGGCTCCAATGGAGGTACGTAACCCTCGGAACTCACATTCAACTCTTTCCCGTTAAGCATCATCGTTTGACTATGCAAGTTTCCATCTTTTGCTGTCAGATGGTATTCTTCTCGTGTTTCTGCTTCATCCATTTTTTTATCTTGTGTCACCATTTGAATTTGTGCAGGAGATTTGAGTAGCGTATTAAGTGACAAATTTACATTAATAGTGGTGGTGTTGTCTAGATTGATGAGTAGGAGCGTTAATCCATCCTAAAAGACAATATCGATACAGGTGTAAGATAATGAAGCTAATAAATTGCTAGTTACGAAATGTTGAAGCACAACTATGCATGTGGTATAACGATTTGCCTACATTTAAAGGCATTAGTAGACAAATGAACCTTCAGTTAATTGAAGTATTCAAAACTCTCTTCTGCGTATTGTTTTATTAATGTTAAGTATGACATCGCAAATTGACTTTATAGAACTTACTGATTCTTTGGCACAATGTGCATAAGATCGCATTTTCTTCGTCCCGGTAAAGTTTGTGGAGAGAACTGTATTTCCCATTAGTCGATGCCAAAGAAGAGCGCTAGTGTGAAGAGAGATAAAATGACAAACGTAAGTTTTGACTTACTGAGAAGAATTAGTACATCATTTTTTATAGCAAAAGCGCGTCAAGTTTTATTCTGAAAGTCGTAAGTTTGACCATAAAAGTCAAAGTGTACCTGTAATAATCAGGATTTGGCACAAAAGTAGTCGTGTTGAGTAAGCCGTAATTTCCTCCTATTAGTGTTTGTCTGCAGTATGTCTTCGTGTCGTAAACAGCTGACATTCCTAGCTGATCCAAATACCTGTTGAGTGTACATTTATTCACAGTGTACATTTCTCAGGAAACCTTTATCCATATTTTGCATACACAGTTTTACTTATATAGATGCCAAATTCTGTAAGAGTTTTACTTACCAAAAACTAAACACAAATGCATTAGTTACAAGATCATGACCACTATTGTAGGCTCCACCAGCCTCACCAACCCATGCAGATGTGGACGCTCCAGAAGCCTTGAGAATTTCCTCAAGTTGCTTAAATGTATCGGCCTCGCCATCAAGATAGGACGGGTCTAGAATCTTTTCAACTAAATCCTTATCGACTCCTGGTCAGAACAACAATGAGAGCATTCCAAACTTTACAAGCTTTCGTATAATTTAAACCTTTTATTTCAAACTGCTTACAGAAGATACCTGCCCCAAGATTGTATATATGATGAGTAACCACATCAAGAATTTCGGTCGTTCCGTTTATGAACTCCTCAAACCAGTTAGCATCAAAGAAGCCTCCTGGTGAGATAATCAGTGGTTTTGGGTCGATACCATCATAAATTTCGTCTACTATGTTTTTTAGGGTTGTGGTATCGATGACATATTGAGATGCTGTTACTCTTGCTCCAACTCCACTTCCACTTAACTCGTTTCCTACAAAAATTATATCATTTTTTGGGTGTGATTATGTATGAATTTAGTGTAAAGGGTGTATGGGATTCCTTATTTTTATCTGCATATTTGCATGAAAAAATAAGTAGGTGCCAACCTGCTTATTTTTAAGTGTTTATTTACTCTAAAAAACTGCTTATTTGATTATGAAAGACGCATATAACAGCTTAAATACGCAATCCCAAGCACCCTTAAATAAGGCATAATAGTGGAAATAAGTGACTGAGTGGATGATTACCAAGTTCCCAAGCATATATTGTGTAATTCTTTTTAACCGTATAAAGCATAAAAGATTCAGCATTGGTGGAGTCCCAAGCTCCATTTGTCGAACCATCACTTAGCACTTCCCTTCCGCTAAGAGCGTTTAATCCAAATATGATTTCAGCCCTGGATATTGAATGCTGAATATGAGCCATTTTAGTTTTCAAACTATGAACTTAGATAAAAAGATAAAAATATAATGACAGAAGGATGCATTTTTGTTTACCCGGTTTTATTAAAGAAGGCGTTTAGTTCATCCCATCGGGATAGAGGCAGGCAGCCCGGGTTAAAACCAAACATTGCTGAGGTGTTTTGGGAGAATGGAATGCAAGGTTCCGTTTGATTTTCGGTTTCGTAGATAACTTCATCTTGTAAACTTCCTCCTAATCTAATCTTTAGTGGTGAAAAGGCTGCATAATCGTTCAAGACATGCTACGTTTAGATCAAGAATTTTCCACGTCTGACTTTTGGGTGACAAATAACTTGATTTTTTTACTTTAAAAATCAGCTATAATGTATTGTTGTAGGTTTCCAGTTGCGAATTACGTTGAACTGTGACAATAATTAGCAAGCTAAAGATATAGTAATATTATTTGTACCAGTTTTACAGACTTCAAATTTACCAAATTTGACGTTCCAAAAGTCAAAGTAGACTATAATACGGAGTATATGACAAGGGAGTACTCTTCACCTTTGATTGCATTTTGAAAAATTGTGTTGTTAAGATCCTGCAAAGAAGTAAAACCGAAAAACCAAATGAAACACAAAACCGATAAACGTCAAAAGAGACCCACAAAATGAAAATGATAAATGATCAAAACATAATTTAGTGCCAATAAGCCTAGATTTTGAACTCATAAACATATAATGAATTGAAGTATAAACTTTTTTATTTTTTTGAAGACATCAAAATCTTTTTAGACTACTAGTAATGGTGACCAAACAAACACATGCCCAAATGCTCGTAATAAGGAGACCCCGGTCACCACCAAAAACATACCCTAAAAAAAACACTCACACACACAAACATACTCAATTCATTCAGTCGGCCAGGCGACCCAACCTTTGGGGTGGGGGGGTCGTTTGGGTTGTGCTATGTAGGGAGGGGAACGCGTTTGAAATGGGCGACCGACCGAACCCAATGGTTGTTGCTACAAGTAGTCTTACATCATGTAAGTTGTAACATCAACACTATGCAATATAGAAAATTAGAAATGATACCAACAAGTCAACAACTACATAAATAGACCCACATAACATAATAAATGTCAAATCTGATGGATCCTATGTTAACTAACAAAAGTTGGCGTAAAATTACATTAACAAGAACTAACTCATTTACACATTAGAATCATGGACGGACCCATATGAGAGCCGGGTGTGGCCTGATTTTAAGTCATGAAGTGTAAATTTTCTATAAAATATGTCTTTTCTGGGCGCGTGCAACCCCCAATTTAACTAGTGCAACTTTAGTAATCATAGTCATAAAAAATAAATAAATAAATAAAAATAAAATAAAATAAATTGTGCACCCTGACAGGCCTGACTCCTTCTCTGATTAGAATCACATATAATCAAATTATTAAAACCCTGAACCAAAACATTAGTAACAAAAGTATCATACTAAATAATCAAGTGATCAAAAATATACATTTCTCATTTATATTAAGATTCAAGGAAAAATCAATAATCTATCTGACTTTTTCAAAACATGTAACATCAAGATTCTTAAAAAACAAAAGTAAAAAAACATACCACATTGAGAAGTGAAGCATGATCCCAGCTACAAGTACCATAATCACATTTTTCAGGTGGCCACCAATCCATTGTAGCACATATAAAGTTACTATCAATCTCTGCTATCCCATTTTCACCATTAATCAAAACACTCCCATTTTCAACTTTTGAATCCACATAAACACACTTTAAAATCAACAACAAGACCCAAAAACATATACCCATTAATCTAAGCTAATATTCAATATGGAATAATAATATCTTAAAAACAAGAATATTGTTGAGAAAAATATGGGTAAGGTGGAAATATTTATGGGGTTTTCAAGTTTGGAACTTGGAAGTGGTGGAGGTGGACACCTGTGTTTGTTTTGCTTTGACTCTTTTTGCTTAGAATGACATCATCTCTAACTTACTTTGTTTCTTACTTAAAATTAAAATTGTTTATGTTTATCGAGTTACAGTTGTTTTTTTATAACTGATCAATCATATATGTGACTTCCTGCGAGTCAATGCATCCCTCACTTTCTCTCTCATCCCTCACTTTCAACCGATCTTCTTATGCTACATCATTCATTATTTTTTCCATCACTCACCTATATTTTTGTTGGCAGCACATCACTCACCCAAAATCCCATCACTCACCAAAAAAATAAATGCAACGTTCAAAAAATAAATGCAACATTCCTCCTTCTCGTGCGTGACCATCTCACGCAAAACCATCCCGTCCCGTGAATTTTTTTGATGGAGCGGTGTTCCCATGCCACACGAGTTCCGACTAATGCTATAACGTGGGTGTTGCCAACCCCCTTATGTCCATTTATTATGAGCTATTCAATTGTCTTGTCATTTTACTAGATTTTTAGTTTTATGGATATTCACACAGGTATAACGGCCGAATATAAATTTCAATAACGTATAAAAAAGGTTATAACGGGAGATCTATAAATTTTGTTTTGTAATGATATGCTTAATAGTTAATATAAAATCTCGGTTTTTCTTATATGAACCCAGTTCATGTAGGGATGACCGGACGGATCTAAATTTTCGAGAGGTGTTGCACAAAATTTTTTTTTTATCATAAAAAAAAAAAAAAAAAAAAAAAAAAAATAGTCAAGCTAAAGTTGTACTATAAAGTAAATAGCACAAAATCAGGGGTTGCACACTTGCACATACCAAAAGACGATACATTTTGGAAAAAAAAAAATTACACTACATGACTCAAAATTAAGTGTATCCCGTGTCACACCCAGAATCCATGTAGATCCGTCTCTGAGTTCATGATTTTATTTTCTTTGCACATGTTTAGTTAGTTTATTGATACATCAAATGTAAAATACATTTTATTTAAAGGTTTTATATTAATGCAAAATATCGATTTTTGATTTTACTTTAATCTTGGTTTCACCATTAATTGTTACTCAATCCGTCCCAAAATAAGTGTCAGGTTTGACTTTTTATAGTCTTTTTTATTCAACTTTGACATTAAATATTTTCATTTGTGTTATATAATACTTTATAAGAATTGAACCAATTAAAATACATTTGAAACAAAATCCATTCATATATTTTGCATCAATTATTATATAACACAAATAAAAGTATTTACAGTCAAAGTTGAACAAAAAAAAACTTCAAAAAGTCAAACCTGACACTTATTTTGGAACGGATGTAGTATATATTTATGGTATTGATATAAGTTAAGATTCGAATATAATATTTACACATATTATGCATTACTAATTATATCACTGATTTAACCTTGCTTTTATTTAAAAAATCCTAGCTCTGAGACATTAGAATGTGAGAGTTGAGATCAATATAGATCTCATATTTGTCTATAATCGAAATCGAGACCACGGGATTGCACACTTTTACGTATAAAGAATTAATGATTAATAATTAATATAAAAAGTTATATTTAATTATTAAATACACATAACGACTAACGATCGTTAAGTAATTAACGAAAATTGACTAACGATTAAAGAAAAGGACTAGAGTGAAAATTATATGACAAGAAAGTTCCGGAATCGCCTTGTGGGGATTAGGCCGATCGGCTAGGGCATGGGGAAACCCAACCCAAGTCTAACTTGGACACTAAGTTTCTCACCCTAAATAAACAAGGTTAGGGATTCATTGTTTGGTGACTTTTGTACACACACTAAATCCTAATCTTGTTTTTCTCCCTCTTTTGGTGTTTGGCCGATCGAACAAAAACCCCACAAAGGGTCGATCGGTTTGTTTTTCCAAAAACAAACGTTTTGTGTTTCTTGAACTAGCATTCGCATTAATTTGGTATTAGTACGTGTGTACAAGAACGTGATGCAAACACACTATTGTTTGCATCTTGGTTTGAATTGAAAAACGGTAAGGGTCAATTCGTTAAACCACATAAACCCTAATTATGGTTCTTAAATTGATCCAATTAATTGCTAGCTTGGAATTGCAAAAGGTATGCATACTTTTAATTTTTCGGTTAATTAATTGCAATTATATGATCATGCGCTTCCGCATGTTCTTTGATGTTTTATTGTGTTTAAATTTATAATTGTCATGTTATTTAATTCCAACAGTGGCATCACGAGCCGTTATAATGCGTAATTAATTACCGAAACACGTAAAAAACGAATATTTGTATTGTGAATTCTAGGGTTTGAAAAATTCGAAACCCTAATTTTTTATTTTTTATTTTTTTTTTGGGGGGGGGGAGGGGGGGCGATTGCCCTATAATTAAAAAAAATAAGTTTTGTTTCTTAATTGGATTAGAAACCCTAAGATTGCATGATATATTTACGTGTTAATTGTATGCGATCTTGCGACTTGTAATATGTGTTATGTGGAATCCATGATGGAACATGCATGTTCATCATGGATTATTATTTATATGAATTAATTGTTAAGTTTTTACACATGTATTTATTGATAAATCTTGAATTGGGGAAGACCTCAATAAAATTAATGAATCAATTATGTGCAATATGGTATATATTTGCTATGGCTTATGCAATCTGTAACATCCGGTAATTTTCCAAACCCTTATCGCTAGCCAAATATTTATTTTTGCATCACCTTAGTATTTAAACTTTTTCCTAAACTTATTTGAACTTAAGAAACGCGAGATATCTTGAGAAACGTGAACGTTATCCCTTATTATGTCAGCACAACCTAGAAAGCACGAAACGAATCAAATTTGCCAACTAAATTAACTTCAAGAAAGTTATGCATATTTATACTCGTTTTTACTAAAAAAATTATTTCGAGAACAATGGCGCAAGTTTCGTAATTTTTCGAGTCTGTTTGGTACGTCAAATGGGTCCCATAGTGATTATTGTAAAAGTTTCACAAACTTGTCACATATACCCCTCCGCCCGAAGTTACACCGCACCCCCCCTTCACTTTATTTTGTCCACCTTTAGTCCCCCACCCCATATAAAAACTATTTTCTTTATTTTTATTTTCATAAAACACACACACACATATATTATCTCTCTCTCCCTCCCCTACGCCGGAAACCACCGCCGGCCACCACACCACCGTCGCCGGAACTTTTTCCGGCCAACGCCCAAACTTCACCACCGCATAGATCGGGACACCCATTGTCCTTTCTGGAGCGTTTGAGCTCACGAGGAGCTCGTTTGATACCCGAACGCCGTCACGCCACCACCACAGTCAACACCACCACCTACTGCCGCTTCACCCACCCCCTTTCTCTCTTGGTAAAACCCTCACGCGACCCCCTCCCCTTTTATTTTTAAATTAAAACTGAAACCCTAACCCTAAATCGTCAATAAAAACGTTTTTAATATTAAAACTTGTTTTAAAACTCTTAGTTTTGATAAAAACCGTGTAGATCTAAGTTTTGGCCGTAAGAATCGTTCGGACTCGGTCCGAGTCACGTGACTCAGCCGAGTCAACTCGCGAGTCGAGTTGACTCGGGGTGAGTTCTTGTTGTTTTTGATTTATTTGGTTTTGTTTTAACTAGTTTTCTTGTTTTGAAGCTTGGTTTGTGTTGATACAAAAGTTGAGCGTTCCTTGATTCCGTACCAATTCGATCTTAATGCTTGAGACCTGCGCACTAAGAAAACAGAGAAACACCGTTAGGCTTATCGTGGGATTGTCTCCCACGATTATCCTCCGGCGTGAGAGTAAGTAATCGGTTTTAGGGTTTGTAGAAGAGTTAGGGTTTGTAAGTCGTACCTTTGTGAGGGTTGAGATGCCCTCTATATATACACACGATACCTTAGTCGGTTTCGTGTCCTTCACTCCTCAGCATATCCCGCATAGGGCGGTTATATGATATATATCCATAAATAAGGGATATCTATATCAAAACCGTAAATAGCTTTGGGTTTGGGCCATCGTGAGCCCAAACCGCTATTGTGATGGCCCATTCGTGATGGGTATGGGTCCATTCGTGATGGACTTAAGTATGGGTCGGGTTCGTGACCCGAATACGGACTATACGTCATCATGTCCCCCCAGTCTAGTGTGCGCAATGCGTGATTGCGGGTACTAGACTAACAACTTAAAAATATATATTACTCGATGCGTAGCGGGGAAGTTTTAATTATTTCCCGCCAAAAGTAGCGAGTTAACCTAGTCCAAGTATCTTCTTCGAAAATCGTGTGTGGTGGGTGAAAAAGTGCTTTACCTTTTGAGTTCCCACCCGTCCGATTAGAGCAAGTGGGGTACACATGTCGTACATCCATGAATATGTGTACCCTATATAAAGTGAAGCCGTCATTTCTCTGTGGCTACCACAGTAAAAACCATCATTTTTCCGCCATTGTTAAACCTTCCAATAGCGATCAAGAAATCAACGAAATCCCAGGTAATAGCGCGTGCGCTTCATAACACTTTAAATTCCAATAATGGTTCTTCAGTTGTCTGAGATTCCTTCCGATATATCGGAGGATGAACTTCGTCAGTTCACCTCCGATTATTACATCCCTCTCTCATTGCATCCGGTAGTTCCGGCTGCGAATGCATCAATAGCAAATTTCCCGCGAGGAAAGGTGGGGGTTTATACGCGCTTCTTCGAATTCGCTAACCAGCGTGCCCCCATCTCCCTCTTTTTGTGCGATATTCTAAATCATTATCGCCTTCATATTTCTCAGCTGCACTGTATAGGTGCAGCAAAAATAACTAACTTCGAGGTAAATTGTCGCCTTTTGGGGATTGAGCCCACAGTCCATCTATTCCGCGCGTTCTACCACACAACGTGGTCGAATGGGTGGGTGTCTTTTGCTAAGCGCGCCGGGACATTGCAATGCTATACAGATAAGTTAGATGCGCTGAGGGTTTGGAGGGAAAAGTTCTTTTGGGTAGATAGTGCCTTCTTTCCATGGGTTTTCGAGTTTTATACCAAAGAATCATTGCCGAAGGATGAGCGCCCAGACCCCAGGTTGTATAACGAGGCTGATGCGGACACGATAAATACTAATCGCATTCCGATACAAGCGTATCCAGAAGAGTTTTTGGTGCACATGGGCATCAGTCGCAACTACTTCGGTAGGCCAGAAGAGGTGCCATCTTTTTTGGATGAAAATAGCCGGGGTGGGTGCTCGTCCTTCCTTCCTTTTCGATTATTAGTAGTAAGCGCTCCTCCCTTTGTGAATAGTCTAACTTAGTTTGTGTTTGTTTGTTGCTTGTTGCGCAGAAATGGACTTATTTAGCGTGGTTCGCTTGGAGAAGCCAAAACAAGTGATTGTAGGGGTGCGCCCTCTGAGGGATGACAAAGAGCTGATTCTACAGGCTACTGCAGGGCGCACAATGGTCATTGCGCAGGAAGAGCCAGAGGAGACAGGTGAGACAGGGGAGATCCCCCCAGGTGTTACTATGGCTACTCCTCTGCGTAGCTTTCCCGCTTCTGGGTCGCAGATCCCTGTGGAGGTAGTACACGTAGATTCTTCGGGGAGTGCCATGGATGAATCTGAGGAAGAGGAGGAAGAGAGGCAAGGGTTGAAGCGTAAGAGATCATCTGGTGATGATGGCGCAGGTACATCAAGTAATCGCCCTACTATCTCTGTCAGGCAATCATCTGAAGAAACTGCATCGCAGAAGGATGCTTCTGGAACTCCTCCTTTCAAGTAAGCAATGGACCTCCTATCTTTAACCTTTTATTCCTTGTTGATATTGTTGTCATTGTTTGATTTTTTGTTACTTGCGCGCAGTTTGGAGGCTGTTGTTGATGAGGGTGCGCAAGTTGGACATTCGCCACCCAAGGCTGATGTTGCATATACTGGTGAGTTTGCGCCCAAGAGTCCGGTGGGTGAGGAAAAGTCTGCTGAAGATGCGCCAACAGGTCGCCTGATAGAAGAGTTGGCTTCATTGGTTGCGCGGCTACAGACTCAGTATAGTGGTGAGGGTAGCCAAGTTGCGCAGAAGGACAAGGAGATAGATATTCTGAGGGCGCAGTTGCCTGATGCACAGGTTGAAGCGAGGGCATCTAGTATGTACGCCCAGAAGGTTGCTGATGAGAAAATGTCACTTATTGCTGAACTGACTCAAGAGCGCAAAGGAGCCAGAGAATACAAGGCCTCCTGCCTTTGGGCCTTGAGATATATGGAACTGAACAAGGGCAAACTCATGTCGAACATGGATGGCTTTTGCAAGTCTGTGGAGAGCTTGCTGGAGAACCAGGAGCGCAAGCTGCGTAAGCTGAGCATTGAGTATGATGAGGAGCTGTACCCTCATTTGGTGTCTACTATTGCTGAACGCAGATGGCTCATTAGCCATGGGTTACGCCTTGCTGCGATGGGTACTTTGGAGTCCCAGGAGGTGCGAGAGGCCTTTGGGGAGGTTGTTGAGCGCGCACTTGCACGTGGCAAGGCGCAAGCTGTAGAGGAGCTCTCTGAGAGCGGTATGTTGAAGGTTCCTGTCGCGCAAGTGCCTGATTATAATGCGAGTGCTTATGATGAGCTCGTTGCATCAATGGAGAAGATGAGGCTGCTGGAGCTTCCTCATATCGCTCAACTTGAGCGTGACCAAGATTACCCCATAAGTGTTATCATGGAGGGGTTGACCTTGGCAAGGCATTCAGTGGAGAGCGCAGAGGCAGAGGCTGACTATTTTCTCAAGCCAGACTCGTCGCAGCTGCAGGTACCCATCTTTGCCCATCCTCGCAATGTCCAGGATCCCTTTGCCCTTGAGGAGGAGATCTCGTTGAAGCAATGTTTAGAAGCTCATGCTACGAGATTGGCAAAGAAGCAGGGTGTGAAGGGAAAGGCTATCCTCTGCGGTGTTGGTGCCGCGCATCTCCCCAGGTCTGATGGTGTGCCTGTCAGCGTACCGACAGTGTCGCCCCAAGGTGGTGTTAGCAGTTCTAGGCTCAAGCGTACTCGTAGCCTTTAGATCTTTTTTGTCTTGGTAGTTTTTTGTAATAGATTAACATTTTTGTTGCACATATGCATGTTAAGTCTATCCTTTTATATGAATTCGTAATCCATAACAAAGTGTTGGTTTTGAAATATGCGATTGTACGCATATTGTACCAAATTTGATTGTGCTTAGTTTATTTTGTCTTTTCGTGAAAGATGTCTAAGAATCAAACCGTTTATATAAATATATTTAAAGAATTTATAATCACTGGTATCATAATCTTAACATAAGCGTGTGTAAATTTATGACATAGTCGTGTATGGAATTATCGTGTATAACATAAATGTATATGAGATGCACAAGTGTATGGATTGCAGCGTACTGCGAATACCATGTTAAGGGGATAATTGTCTTAACTCCTAATTTGTTAAACGCGCACAATATGCATAATTGCGCACCCGTCATGAGATGCGCATCGAACTTACTCCAACGTCTTGAGAGTAAGGTGTTTAACAAGGATACGTGATCCGATGTTGATGGGTTTGCAACCCTCTTACTCAACGAGTCATTTATTAGGTTTACTCATCCTTTTACCATCGTGGGTTTTTAATTAGTGCATGCACGCCATGTAGGCAAAAGATAATATAACAAACAATATTGAGACATAAATTATATGTAAGCAATAAAGTAAAGTGTATCACGGAGTTAGCTAGAAACCGTAATCATTTTATTAATACTTGCAAGTTTTTGTAAAAAAGAAAAAACATTTGTCTAAATGAAACAAGATATAAATACACGGATATTTATTGAGCACTTACTAAAGTGCGGAGGTGTCCATGTGTGAGGCCGTAGCCTTATCTAAAGGTAGCATCTCTTGAGATTGCAAACGTTCCATGTGCGTGGTAGCTCGTGGCCATCTGTGTTACGCAGTTTGTACGCACCTTGTCCTAGTGCCTCAATGACTTCATAAGGCCCTTCCCACTTCGGTCCAAGTTTACCTGTATCTTCTGTGTGGCTTGCATCATTAGCGCGGTACACAAAGTCTCCAGGTCTGAATGAAGTGCTTCGAACTTTAGCATCGTAGTATCCTTTCATCTTTGACTTGGTTTTTGCCTCTCGTATGGCTGCGCGCTCGCGCCTTTCTTCCAGCAGGTCCAAATCTATCCATCGTTCGTTCATCATTGGTCGCGGCATTAACTTCCGCGGTGCGGATAGTTGGCATCCCAATTTCAGCTGGTATAACAGCTTCTGTCCCGTAGACAAGGGAAAAAGGAGTGTCTCCATTGCTAACTTTGATCGTCGTGCGATGCGCCCATAAGACATGCGATAATTCGTCCACCCATCTTCCTTTGTGTTTGTCCAGGCGTGCTTTAATTCCTTCGCCTAGACTTCGATTTGCGCGCTCAACTAAGCCATTGGTTTGTGGGTGTTTAACTGATGCGAAGTGTTGTGTGATATTTAACTCCGCGCACCAGTCTTTGAATGGGTTATCACGGAATTGTTTTCCGTTATCTGAAACGATTTCCCCAGGTAATCCAAAGCGGCATACAATATTTTCCCAGACAAATCGCTTTACTTGGTTGCCTGTGATTGTCGCAACTGCTTTTGCCTCAATCCACTTAGTAAAGTAATCTATTGCCACAATAAGGAATTTCAGTCCTCCTGCTGCGACAGGGAAGGGACCCGCGATGTCAATGCCCCATTTATAGAATGGCCATGGAGAAGTAATAGGCGTTAGCTCTTGTTGTGGTCTGCGCGGGATGGGTCTATGAACTTGGCAGTCGTTGCATTTCCTTATCACATCGCGCGCATCACGGTGCATAGTAGGCCAGTAGTATCCTGAGCGCAATGCGCGTGCTACGACGGATCGTGGTCCTGAATGCATGCTGCATGTACCAGCGTGGATCTCCCGGAGTATGTAATCTGCCTGGAGAGGTCCAACGCACCGAAGCCATGGCTGTAGGAATGAGCGCCGATATTGTAACGCCCCGTGACAAAAAACGACCAAAAACGTGAAAATTTCTCTTGAAAACACACCCAGAAACTGACATCCGGTTACTCTTTTACGAGATGACAAAAATCAGTACACATTCAGCCATTGAGGCTATTTTTAGATGAAAGTAGACTCAAATAGCTTCAAAACGATAGGTCATACGACCCATTTCGACTTACGGATTAAAAGATATGATTTTTCGAAAACTGCCCAAATAACCGTGACGCCGTCAGAAAAATGGTGACGCCGTCAAGAAGGCCATCAAGAATAAAACCGTTAAGCCTTGATAGGCCAGAGAATTTTTGGTGTTTAAAGGGTGACGGCGTCAAGGTGGTCATCAAGAATAAAACTGCAGTTTTTGACAGCAAAACACCCAATATTTTGACACCAAATCACCCATAACACTTAACCACAACATGACCATTTAAACACATACATAACTTGACATTCCTAATATCTTACAAAGTTGTTACTAGAAGATTTTGACCCGTAGCCTTCCAAAATGGGTGAGAACCCGTTTATACCAAACACCCCCTTAAATACCATTTCAACTACACACTTTTTACCCATAACCCTTATTCACTACATAACCCTTTAAACTCATTCATGACTTGACATTTCTAATATATTGCAAAGTTGTTAGTACAAAGTCTTGACCCGTAACTTCCCAAAATGGGTGAGTTTGGCTAAATGCCAAACACCCTTCTAATTACTACCATATTCACATAACAAAGGACTTCTTGACATTTACATAAACTTGTCCAACGACCCAACTTAAACAATGATCATGAACGACGACAAGACCGCTAAATGACAAAATGACCATATGAAAGGAAATATACCCAAAACACGAAAAGACACGTCGGGGGCTTCCAACTTCAATATGCTTGGTCCAAAAGAACGGTCTTCTACTACAACTTCTTCTAGTATGAACTTCTACTACATAATCACTTAAATCTTTTCTTTACCTTTGCTAGATCCTTCGGTACCTATAAAGAAAAACATCACAACTAAACACGTAAGCGAAACGCTTAGTAAGTACATGGCAATAACAAGCTAACAATGTATGATATAAAATCATAACATAACCATAACTAGTCTAACCACTAGTTAAGCTAGCGATATAGGGGCACTTACCTCACGCCGACATAGTCGACCTTAACACAATCAACCCATAAGGTTGAACTTCTTCCCATAGTTAGCCCAACGACTAACTAAACTAAATCTAGTGATGGATCCATACTAGCTAACGCACCCTATACCCTATCCTTCACATTATCATGTAAACAAACATGATAAAACTAACACATAAACCATTATCATACCAAAATATGATAAAGCTAACAAAGACATGTTATAACCAATGTACTTACCTTGATTCTTAAGCACAAACCACACTAATAATAGCTTCCCCACTTCTTACTTGCTTCCTATTTCAAAATCATCTCAAATTAGAGACTAATTAAATAACTAATCATGAATTTCCAACCATTGATCATTATGATCAACTATTACAACATGAACCCTAATTTCATAAATTTGGGGAAGAACACTTACTTGTTAAAGAGATTACAATTAAGGGTTCTCTAGTGAATCTTGAGCACTTCTTGATACACAAATGAGCTAGATGATTTACTTGAAGTCTTCCCTCTCTTTTCTCCTTATGAACCGATCATCATAATTAGATGCCAAAGAATGTCCTGGACATTTCTAAAATAATCTAGGCATATGGCATTTAACTAATAAACTTTACCCATTTGGCAACCTTAGCCCTTCTAGTTCTATTCTTTCTATTTTGCCCTCACATTTATTTATTTAGCTAACTAATATCACAAGACTTATAATATACAATACATATTATTTACATAACTAGTACCTTATCGGGATACGGGTGTAACAATTCTCCCCTCCTTAAAATAAGATTTCGTCCTCGAAATCTATGCTTAAAATAATTGAGGATACTCATTCCTCATCTTCTACTCTAGCTCCCATCTAATGCTCGTACTCTTACGATATCTCCATTGTACTTTTACTAACAGAATTTCTTGTTTCTAAGTTGCCTCACTTGCCTTCCTAGGATTGCTTCCGGTTCATCCTTTGTAAAATCAATTCTGGATCAATTTCTATATCATCTAACGTGACTACACTAGTCTTATCCACTAAATATTTCCTTAAATTTAACACATGGAAAGTATTATTAATACATCTCATTTCTTCGGGCAATTCCAATTTCTTTCCAACATACGGAGGTTCTACACTTTCTACCGTAGAGTATCTCATAGGAGGCATGCCTATACTAGCATAATAACTGTTATTGCAGGCGAATTCCACTAGAAGCAAGTGATCATCCCAGTTACTTCCTAAGTCAATCATACTAACCCGTAGCATATCTTCTAGAGTTTAAATTGTTCTTTCGCTTTGCCTATCGGTTTGCGGATGAAACGCGGTGCTCATATGTAACTTCGTACCAAGTTCTTCTTAAAAACTTTGCCAAAAATTTGAAATGAAACGTCCGTCTCGATCAGAAACTATGGAAATAAGTACTCCATGACGCGCGACTATCTCGCTAACATAAATCTTTGCTAACTTATGAACAGGCACATTCTCCCTAATCGGAATAAAGTGAACATTCTTAGTTAAACGATCGACCACTATCTAGATTGTATCATTCTTCTTCGTCTTTGGCAATTTCGTAATGTAGTCCATAGTAATCTTCTCCCACTTCCAAACTAGAATGTCTAAAGGCTGCACTTTTCCATACGGCTTTTGATGTTCGGCTTTCACCTTCAAACAAATTAAGCATCTTTCTACGTACTTCACGCAATCTCTTTTCATACCCGACCATCAATAATTTCTTTTCAAATCAAGATACATTTTCATAGCTTCCGGATGAATAGAATACTTCGATTTATGGGTTTCTTCCAAGAGTAATTCTTTAATGTTGCTTCGAAAAGGAATATAAACTCTCCCATACCGTGTCTTAATTCTTCGGCTGACTTCTTCAAGATGAGAAATGTGAGAAGTGATACGTTATTTCTCTTGATTCTCTTCTTTTACCGCTTCCTCCTAAACTAACTTAATCCTATCGAAAAGATCAGATGTGATAATCATTCTCAAAGAGTGAATCCGTATAACATCACTTCGGCCCTGACGACTTAGTGCATTCCGCTACAACGTTCGCCTTACCCGGATGGTAGCGAATTTCACAATCATAATCCTTCGGCAAGTCTAACCACCTATGTTGCCTCATATTCGGATCTTTCTTATCAAGAAAATTATGAACTTCACACCATATAGATAATGCCTCCAAATCTTCAAAGCAAAGACTACGGCCGCTATTTCAAGATCATGAGTCGGATATTTCTCTTCGTGCTTCTTTAGTTGTCTTGACGCATAAGCAATCACTTTACCCCTTTGCATAAGAACACATTCAAGACCGGAATAAGATGCATCACTATAGACCACCATGTCTTCAGTCCCCTCCGGTAACACTAAGATTGGTGCTTCACACAACCTCTTTCGTAACGTACGGAAGACTTCTTCTTGCTTCTCGCCCCATACAAAAGGAATATTCTTCTTGGTGAGTTCGGTTAACGAAGATGAAATTTTGGAGAAGTCCTGAATGAACCATCGATAATAATCCCGCGAGTCCTAGAAAACTCCGAATTTCACCAACGTTCTTCAACGCTCGCCAAATCATCACGGCCTCAACCTTTGACGGGTTAACTTAAATACCATCGGGATTAACAATATGATCAAGGAACTGAACTTCTTGCAACCAAAATTCACATTTCAAGAATTTAGCATACAATCTTTCTTTTCTCAACGTTTCAAGAATTTCTCGAAGATGTAGTTCAGGTTCTTCCTTACTCTTAGAATAGATAAGAATATCATCGATGAACACTATAACGAATTTATCCAGCATCGGTCTACATACACGGTTCATGAGATCCATGAAAACCGCAGGAGCATTCGAGAGACCAAAAGGCATAAACGTAAAATCGTAATGTCCATATCAGGTCCTAAAGGCTGTCTTAGGAATATCCTCCTCTCGAACCTTCAGTTGATGATAACCCGAACGGAGATCAATCTTTGAAAACCACTTCGCACCTTGAAGCTGATCAAATAGATCATCTATTCTTGGCAATGGGTATACATTTTTCACCGTGACTTTGTTCAATTCACGGTAATCAATGCACATCCGCATACTACCATCTTTCTTTTTAACGAACAAAATCGGAGCTCCCCATGGTGAGCTACTTGGGCGAATAAAACCCTTGTCAAGTAACTCTTGGAGTTGACTCATCAACTCGTTCATCTCAGAAGGAGCAAAACGATAAGGAATTTTAGCGATAGGCGTAGCACCTGGAACAAGATCAATACGGAACTCTACTTGTCTATCGGGTGGAAAACCCGGCAGATCTTCCGGAAATACATCATGAAATTCATTATCAATCGGAACGTCATCGATACTTTCCTAGCATTATGGGAATTAGATCAATCTTAAAAACACTCTCATCGATCTCTATCTCTACATTACGATACACGCTAAACACTATAACAACTTTACTATCGGCGATTTCAACTTCTACAGGTATTGGAAGCTTATCTAACGGGGTGGACAATTCTTTACTAAAACTATAAATTACGAAGGACACACTTGTGCCTCAAACATACAAAACACAAACGGGTTTGGAATTAACGCAGATTATACCTGAGACGACATCAGAATCTAACTTCGCTTCTTTGGCACTCATCGGGTAAACACAAGCTTGAGGTTTAGGAACATCAACCTTTTCTCCCTCGATCCAATTAAACGGCTTCGCTTGCTCAAGATTAGCTTTGGGACATTCATTTACCTTATGTCCTTCTTCATTGCATCCATAACATATCACCAAAAGCTTAGGGCAATTTTTCCTAATATGACTAGGATCCCCACATTTATAACATCCCTTCATTCCGGATTTACATTCTCCCACATGGTTCTTACCGCATCTATGACACGGAGGTGGAAGCTCTCCCGCATTGTCCTTCTTTGTTGCATCAAATTTGCCCCGCTTACTAAGTGTTGTTGGTTGTTCTAGCTTTCTTTTCACCTCCTTCTTCTCTTTATCCTTCATCTTATCCAAATCCGCTTCCTGACTACGCGCTCTGCTTAGAAGATCATCCATGGTGGTACCCTTGAAAGGCGATACTATATTACGAATTTCATCTTTGAGCATCCTTTGAAATTTATCAACCTTAAACTTTTCATTGTCGAGATACTCCGGGCAATATTGCACCATATCACAATACTTTCCCCACAACTTATTCACCGATTCATCAATTTGCATAAGGTTATGAAAAACTTCTCTTATTTTATCAATCTCTTCCACGGAAGCATACTCTTTTATGAACACCTCCTTGAATTGATCCCACATGCATGACTCTCTCCAAGCACTACTCTTCTCATTTGCCTTGCCCTCCCACCATATTTTAGCTCGCTCACGAAGGTAATTAGTAGCAAAGTTCACCTTATCCTCTTCTACACAACGACTCGCACGAAAAGCCCTTTCTATATCGGTAATCCACCTAGAACTCTCTAACGGATCAAGAGATCCCGCGAATGTAGGTGGAACACAAGCAGTGAAGTCACGATAAGTAGATTTCTCCTTTCCTACTCCGGGTCTAGCATTTGAATCACTCACTAACTCCCCACTATTCTTGAATTTCTCATTCTCCTCCTGAAGTATCTTTCGCAAGTTCTCGGTGGTTTTGCTAACATAAAAGGGCATAGCCTTCTCGATGGCCCTTTCCACTTTATCCGCTACCAAAGTGTCCAATTCTTTCAACTCAACTCTCATAACACTTCTAGGGTTAAGGTTTTTCGGCATTGACATCGATGGGTCACTATTAGAGAGTACATCATTATGATCATCACTATCATGGCGGGAAAAGGTCGCTCTTAACACCTCCTTACTCTGAATCGCCGCCATCTTTTCTACTATACTGAAATTTAACAATTCATACTATTAAGCAAAATCATATACATAATCGATGCATGACATATCTATCATTATACTAAACACCCTAGAGTTTATCATCCATGTATAGCCTAAATGATTTCAATCTTACATATGTATCATATTTTTATCACTACGGTGGCCAGGCGTAGTCATAAAAATACTTAACATATGTGTTCCCGAAATCACCCAAACAATACACAAATAACAAACACCGATACTAACCGCGTCTACACAAGGCCTAAGTCTAGGAAATCCTAAGGGGAAATCCTAAATCTCTTAGACCGAAGCTCTAATACCAAGTTGTAACGCCCCGTGACAAAAAACGACAAAAAACGTGAAAATTTCTCTTGAAAACACACCCAGAAACTGACATCCGGTTACTCTTTTACGAGCTGACAAAAATCAGTACACATTCAGCCATTGAGGCTATTTTTAGATGAAAGTAGACTCAAATAGCTTCAAAACGATAGGTCATACGACCCATTTCGACTTACGGATTAAAAGATATGATTTTTCAAAAACTGCCCAAATAACCGTGACGCCGTCAGAAAAATGGTGACGCCGTCAAGAAGGCCATCAAGAACAAAACCGTTAAGCCTTGATAGGCCAGAGAATTTTTGGTGTTTAAAGGGTGACGGCGTCAAGGTGGTCATCAAGAACAAAACTGCAGTTTTTGACAGCAAAACACCCAATATTTTGACACCAAATCACCCATAACACTTAACCACAACATGACCATTTAAACACATACATAACTTGACATTCCTAATATCTTACAAAGTTGTTACTAGAAGATTTTGACCCGTAGCCTTCCAAAATGGGTGAGAACCCGTTTATACCAAACACCCCCTTAAATACCATTTCAACTACACACTTTTTACCCATAACCCTTATTCACTACATAACCCTTTAAACTCATTCATGACTTGACATTTCTAATATATTGCAAAGTTGTTAGTACAAAGTCTTGACCCGTAACTTCCCAAAATGGGTGAGTTTGGCTAAATGCCAAACACCCTTCTAATTACTACCATATTCACATAACAAAGGACTTCTTGACATTTACATAAACTTGTCCAACGACCCAACTTAAACAATGATCATGAACGACGACAAGACCGCTAAATGACAAAATGACCATATGAAAGGAAATATACCCAAAACACGAAAAGACACGTCGGGGGCTTCCAACTTCAATATGCTTGGTCCAAAAGAACGGTCTTCTACTACAACTTCTTCTAGTATGAACTTCTACTACATAATCACTTAAATCTTTTCTCTACCTTTGCTAGATCCTTCGGTACCTATAAAGAAAAACATCACAACTAAAAACGTAAGCGAAACGCTTAGTAAGTACATGGCAATAACAAGCTAACAATGTATGATATAAAATCATAACATAACCATAACTAGTCTAACCACTAGTTAAGCTAGCGATATAGGGGCACTTACCTCACGCCGACATAGTCGACCTTAACACAATCAACCCATAAGGTTGAACTTCTTCCCATAGTTAGCCCAACGACTAACTAAACTAAATCTAGTGATGGATCCATACTAGCTAACGCACCCTATACCCTATCCTTCACATTATCATGTAAACAAACATGATAAAACTAACACATAAACCATTATCATACCAAAATATGATAAAGCTAACAAAGACATGTTATAACCAATGTACTTACCTTGATTCTTAAGCACAAACCACACTAATAATAGCTTCCCCACTTCTTACTTGCTTCCTATTTCAAAATCATCTCAAATTAGAGACTAATTAAATAACTAATCATGAATTTCCAACCATTGATCATTATGATCAACTATTACAACATGAACCCTAATTTCATAAATTTGGGGAAGAACACTTACTTGTTAAAGAGATTACAATTAAGGATTCTCTAGTGAATCTTGAGCACTTCTTGATACACAAATGAGCTAGATGATTTACTTGAAGTCTTCCCTCTCTTTTCTCCTTATGAACCGATCATCATAATTAGATGCCAAAGAATGTCCTGGACATTTCTAAAATAATCTAGGCATATGGCATTTAACTAATAAACTTTACCCATTTGGCAACCTTAGCCCTTCTAGTTCTATTCTTTCTATTTTGCCCTCACATTTATTTATTTAGCTAACTAATATCACAAGACTTATAATATACAATACATATTATTTACATAACTAGTACCTTATCGGGATACGGGTGTAACAATTCTCCCCTCCTTAAAATAAGATTTCGTCCTCGAAATCTATGCTTAAAATAATTGAGGATACTCATTCCTCATCTTCTACTCTAGCTCCCATCTAATGCTCGTACTCTTACGATGTCTCCATTGTACTTTTACTAACAGAATTTCTTGTTTCTAAGTTGCCTCACTTGCCTTCCTAGGATTGCTTCCGGTTCATCCTTTGTAAAATCAATTCTGGATCAATTTCTATATCATCTAACGTGACTACACTAGTCTTATCCACTAAATATTTCCTTAAATTTAACACATGGAAAGTATTATTAATACATCTCATTTCTTCGGGCAATTCCAATTTCTTTCCAACATACGGAGGTTCTACACTTTCTAACGTAGAGTATCTCATAGGAGGCATGCCTATACTAGCATAATAACTGTTATTGCAGGCGAATTCCACTAGAAGCAAGTGATCATCCCAGTTACTTCCAAAGTCAATCATACTAACCCGTAGCATATCTTCTAGAGTTTAAATTGTTCTTTCGCTTTGCCTATCGGTTTGCGGATGAAACGCGGTGCTCATATGTAACTTCGTACCAAGTTCTTCTTAAAAACTTTGCCAAAAATTTGAAATGAAACGTCCGTCTCGATCAGAAACTATGGAAATAAGTACTCCATGACGCGCGACTATCTCGCTAACATAAATCTTTGCTAACTTATGAACAGGCACATTCTCCCTAATCGGAATAAAGTGAACATTCTTAGTTAAACGATCGACCACTATCCAGATTGTATCATTCTTCTTCGTCTTTGGTAATTTCGTAATGTAGTCCACAGTAATCTTCTCCCACTTCCAAACTAGAATGTCTAAAGGCTGCACTTTTCCATACGGCTTTTGATGTTCGGCTTTCACCTTCAAACAAATTAAGCATCTTTCTACGTACTTCACGCAATCTCTTTTCATACCCGACCATCAATAATTTCTTTTCAAATCAAGATACATTTTCATAGCTTCCGGATGAATAGAATACTTCGATTTATGGGTTTCTTCCAAGAGTAATTCTTTAATGTTGCTTCGAAAAGGAATATAAACTCTCCCATACCATGTCTTAATTCTTCGGCTGACTTCTTCAAGATGAGAAATGTGAGAAGTGATACGTTATTTCTCTTGATTCTCTTCTTTTACCGCTTCCTCCTAAACTAACTTAATCCTATCGAAAAGATCAGATGTGATAATCATTCTCAAAGAGTGAATCCGTATAACATCACTTCGGCCCTGACGACTTAGTGCATCCGCTACAACGTTCGCCTTACCCGGATGGTAGCGAATTTCACAATCATAATCCTTCGGCAAGTCTAACCACCTATGTTGCCTCATATTCGGATCTTTCTTATCAAGAAAATTATGAACTTCACACCATATAGATAATGCCTCCAAATCTTCAAAGCAAAGACTACGGCCGCTATTTCAAGATCATGAGTCGGATATTTCTCTTCGTGCTTCTTTAGTTGTCTTGACGCATAAGCAATCACTTTACCCCTTTGCATAAGAACACATTCAAGACCGGAATAAGATGCATCACTATAGACCACCATGTCTTCGGTCCCCTCCGGTAACACTAAGATTGGTGCTTCACACAACCTCTTTCGTAACGTACGGAAGGCTTCTTCTTGCTTCTCGCCCCATACAAAAGGAATATTCTTCTTGGTGAGTTCGGTTAACGAAGATGAAATTTTGGAGAAGTCCTGAATGAACCATCGATAATAATCCCGCGAGTCCTAGAAAACTCCGAATTTCACCAACGTTCTTCAACGCTCGCCAAATTATCACGGCCTCAACCTTTGACGGGTTAACTTAAATACCATCGGGATTAACAATATGATCAAGGAACTGAACTTCTTGCAACCAAAATTCACATTTCGAGAATTTAGCATACAATCTTTCTTTTCTCAACGTTTCAAGAATTTCTCGAAGATGTAGTTCAGGTTCTTCCTTACTCTTAGAATAGATAAGAATATCATCGATGAACACTATAACGAATTTATCCAGCATCAGTCTACATACACGGTTCATGAGATCTATGAAAACCGCAGGAGCATTTGAGAGACCAAAAGGCATAACCGTAAACTCGTAATGTCCATATCGGGTCCTAAAGGCTGTCTTAGGAATATCCTCCTCTCGAACCTTCAGTTGATGATAACCCGAACGGAGATCAATCTTTGAAAACCACTTCGCACCTTGAAGCTGATCAAATAGATCATCTATTCTTGGCAATGGGTATACATTTTTCACCGTGACTTTGTTCAATTCACGGTAATCAATGCACATCCGCATACTACCATCTTTCTTTTTAACGAACAAAATCGGAGCTCCCCATGGTGAGCTACTTGGGCGAATAAAACCCTTGTCTAGTAACTCTTGGAGTTGACTCATCAACTCGTTCATCTCAGAAGGAGCAAAACGATAAGGAATTTTAGCGATAGGCGTAGCACCTGGAACAAGATCAATACGGAACTCTACTTGTCTATCGGGTGGAAAACCCGGCAGATCTTCCGGAAATACATCATGAAATTCATTATCAATCGGAACGTCATCGATACTTTCCTAGCATTATGGGAATTAGATCAATCATAAAAACACTCTCATCGATCTCTATCTCTACATTACGATACACGCTAAACACTATAACAACTTTACTATCGGCGATTTCAACTTCTACAGGTATTGGAAGCTTATCTAACGGGGTGGACAATTCTTTACTAAAACTATAAATTACGAAGGACACACTTGTGCCTCAAACATACAAAACACAAACGGGTTTGGAATTAACGCAGATTATACCTGAGACGACATCAGAATCTAACTTCGCTTCTTTGGCACTCATCGGGTAAACACAAGCTTGAGGTTTAGGAACATCAACCTTTTCTCCCTCGATCCAATTAAACGGCTTCGCTTGCTCAAGATTAGCTTTGGGACATTCATTTACCTTATGTCCTTCTTCATTGCATCCATAACATATCACCAAAAGCTTAGGGCAATTTTTCCTAATATGACTAGGATCCCCACATTTATAACATCCCTTCATTCCGGATTTACATTCTCCCACATGGTTCTTACCGCATCTACGACACGGAGGTGGAAGCTCTCCCGCATTGTCCTTCTTTGTTGCATCAAATTTGCCCCGCTTACTAAGTGTTGTTGGTTGTTCTAGCTTTCTTTTCACCTCCTTCTTCTCTTTATCCTTCATCTTATCCAAATCCGCTTCCTGACTACGCGCTCTGCTTAGAAGATCATCCATGGTGGTACCCTTGAAAGGCGATACTATATTACGAATTTCATCTTTGAGCATCCTTTGAAATTTATCAACCTTAAACTTTTCATTGTCGAGATACTCCGGGCAATATTGCACCATATCACAATACTTTCCCCACAACTTATTCACCGATTCATCAATTTGCATAAGGTTATGAAAAACTTCTCTTATTTTATCAATCTCTTCCACGGAAGCATACTCTTTTATGAACACCTCCTTGAATTGATCCCACATGCATGACTCTCTCCAAGCACTACTCTTCTCATTTGCCTTGCCCTCCCACCATATTTTAGCTCGCTCACGAAGGTAATTAGTAGCAAAGTTCACCTTATCCTCTTCTACACAACGACTCGCACGAAAAGCCCTTTCTATATCGGTAATCCACCTAGAACTCTCTAACGGATCAAGAGATCCCGCGAATGTAGGTGGAACACAAGCAGTGAAGTCACGATAAGTAGATTTCTCCTTTCCTACTCCGGGTCTAGCATTTGAATCACTCACTAACTCCCCACTATTCTTGAATTTCTCATTCTCCTCCTGAAGTATCTTTCGCAAGTTCTCGGTGGTTTTGCTAACATAAAAGGGCATAGCCTTCTCGATGGCCCTTTCCACTTTATCCGCTACCAAAGTGTCCAATTCTTTCAACTCAACTCTCATAACACTTCTAGGGTTAAGGTTTTTCGGCATTGACATCGATGGGTCACTATTAGAGAGTACATCATTATGATCATCACTATCATGGCGGGAAAAGGTCGCTCTTAACACCTCCTTACTCTGAATCGCCGCCATCTTTTCTACTATACTGAAATTTAACAATTCATACTATTAAGCAAAATCATATACATAATCGATGCATGACATATCTATCATTATACTAAACACCCTAGAGTTTATCATCCATGTATAGCCTAAATGATTTCAATCTTACATATGTATCATATTTTTATCACTACGGTGGCCAGGCGTAGTCATAAAAATACTTAACATATGTGTTCCCGAAATCACCCAAACAATACACAAATAACAAACACCGATACTAACCGCGTCTACACAAGGCCTAAGTCTAGGAAATCCTAAGGGGAAATCCTAAATCTCTTAGACCGAAGCTCTGATACCAAATTGTAACGCCCCGTGACAAAAAACGACCAAAAACGTGAAAATTTCTCTTGAAAACACACCCAGAAACTGACATCCGGTTACTCTTTTACGAGCTGACAAAAATCAGTACACATTCAGCCATTGAGGCTATTTTTAGATGAAAGTAGACTCAAATAGCTTCAAAACGATAGGTCATACGACCCATTTCGACTTACGGATTAAAAGATATGATTTTTTGAAAACTGCCCAAATAACCGTGACGCCGTCAGAAAAATGGTGACGCCGTCAAGAAGGCCATCAAGAACAAAACCGTTAAGCCTTGATAGGCCAGAGAATTTTTGGTGTTTAAAGGGTGACGGCGTCAAGGTGGTCATCAAGAACAAAACTGCAGTTTTTGACAGCAAAACACCCAATATTTTGACACCAAATCACCCATAACACTTAACCACAACATGACCATTTAAACACATACATAACTTGACATTCCTAATATCTTACAAAGTTGTTACTACAAGGTTTTGACCCGTAGCCTTCCAAAATGGGTGAGAACCCGTTTATACCAAACACCCCCTTAAATACCATTTCAACTACACACTTTTTACCCATAACCCTTATTCACTACATAACCCTTTAAACTCATTCATGACTTGACATTTCTAATATATTGCAAAGTTGTTAGTACAAAGTCTTGACCCGTAACTTCCCAAAATGGGTGAGTTTGGCTAAATGCCAAACACCCTTCTAATTACTACCATATTCACATAACAAAGGACTTATGAACGACGACAAGACCGCTAAATGACAAAATGACCATATGAAAGGAAATATACCCAAAACACGAAAAGACACGTCGGGGGCTTCCAACTTCAATATGCTTGGTCCAAAAGAACGGTCTTCTACTACAACTTCTTCTAGTATGAACTTCTACTACATAATCACTTAAATCTTTTCTTTACCTTTGCTAGATCCTTCGGTACCTATAAAGAAAAACATCACAACTAAACACGTAAGCGAAACGCTTAGTAAGTACATGGCAATAACAAGCTAACAATGTATGATATAAAATCATAACATAACCATAACTAGTCTAACCACTAGTTAAGCTAGCGATATAGGGGCACTTACCTCACGCCGACATAGTCGACCTTAACACAATCAACCCATAAGGTTGAACTTCTTCCCATAGTTAGCCCAACGACTAACTAAACTAAATCTAGTGATGGATCCATACTAGCTAACGCACCCTATACCCTATCCTTCACATTATCATGTAAACAAACATGATAAAACTAACACATAAACCATTATCATACCAAAATATGATAAAGCTAACAAAGACATGTTATAACCAATGTACTTACCTTGATTCTTAAGCACAAACCACACTAATAATAGCTTCCCCACTTCTTACTTGCTTCCTATTTCAAAATCATCTCAAATTAGAGACTAATTAAATAACTAATCATGAATTTCCAACCATTGATCATTATGATCAACTATTACAACATGAACCCTAATTTCATAAATTTGGGGAAGAACACTTACTTGTTAAAGAGATTACAATTAAGGGTTCTCTAGTGAATCTTGAGCACTTCTTGATACACAAATGAGCTAGATGATTTACTTGAAGTCTTCCCTCTCTTTTCTCCTTATGAACCGATCATCATAATTAGATGCCAAAGAATTTCCTGGACATTTCTAAAATAATCTAGGCATATGGCATTTAACTAATAAACTTTACCCATTTGGCAACCTTAGCCCTTCTAGTTCTATTCTTTCTATTTTGCCCTCACATTTATTTATTTAGCTAACTAATATCACAAGACTTATAATATACAATACATATTATTTACATAACTAGTACCTTATCGGGATACGGGTGTAACAGATATAGGATACCGTCTCTAAGCTCGAACCTCTGCGCCGTGCGCCGTATCCGTCGAGCATCTTTTAGCTCCTCGGGCAATTTGCCCTTGTTTATAAAATCGATGATAGGGGTCATCCATGTAGGCTCCTGTTCTTCTATCACCGTAGATATCTCCATCTCCGAGATGGACTTGTTCTTTAGAATCTCCACCAATACTTGTTTTGATAGGTGCGCAAAGCTTGTAGATGCAATCTTGCTCAGTGCATCTGCTTTTTTGTTTTCCCCTCTAGGAACTTGTTTGATTGTAAACCTATCAAAACTTTGAATTAGTGACTTTGTCTTTTCAAGGTATTGGACCATGTTGTCCTCTTTAGCCACATATTCTCCTAACACATGGTTGGCTATTAATCGAGAATCCACGTTTGCTTCTAGGTTGCGTACACCCATTCGAGTTGCAATGCGCAATCCAGCGATTAGGGCCTCATATTCTGCCTCGTTGTTCGTGGCTGTGAATTCAAAACGCAGTGCGTAAGTGAACTCCATTCCTTCTGGATTAGTGAGTATAAGGCCAGCGCCCGACCCATCCATGCATAAAGATCCATCCGTGAATAAGATCCATGGCTCTTGTAATTCTACCTTGCTTGGTGGAGGTGCGGCATCAGTGTCTGGCTTTTCGATAATGAAGTCTGCTAATATTTGTCCTTTGACCGCAGTGCGTGGTCTATAGGAGATGTTATATTCGCCTAGCAGTACACTCCATTTTTGTAATCGGCCCATCGGCCCGATGCGTCAGGTTTAGAGATAACTTGTTTGATAGGTTGGTCGGTAATTACTGCTATTGGGTGCGCTTGAAAGTATCTGCGCAGTCTTTTGGCAGCAAATACTAACGCCAAAACCAACTTCTCCATTGAGCTGTAGTTGATCTCTGTCTTTTTGAGTGCTTTACTCACAAAATACACTGGTGTTTGCACAGAATTCCTATCCGTCAGTAGGACTGCGCTGATCGCTCCTTGGGTGGCGGATAAGTAGATGATTAACTCCTCCCCTGGTCGGGGTGCGACTAGCTTAGGAAGCGCTGCTATATGTTGCTTAAGCTTGGTGAAGGCTTCTTCCGCTTCCGCAGTCCACCGGAAGTCTCCCTTTTTAGTGCACTTCTTGAGTGTTTTGAATAAAGGAAGTGACTTATCCGCTGATTTGGACAGGAATCTGTTCAAACCAGCTAGCTTTCCATTTAGAGATTGAACTTCTTTCAACGTGTGCGGTGAAGGAAGTTGGAGGACAGCGTCTGTCTTTTCTGGGCATGGCTTAATGCCATCTGGTTCTATCAGATATCCCAAGAACATTCCTTCTATAGCACCGAAAGTGCACTTCTTGGGATTTAACTTCATGTTGATCGCCCGTAGCGTTCTAAATGTTTCTTCTATGTCGCGCACCACTTCGTCCTCAGTATGGCTTTTTATGACAAGATCATCCACATAGACTTCTAAGTTGCGGCCCACTTGCTTTTCGAATGCATTATATACCAATCGCTGGTAGGTGGCGCCCGCATTCTTCAGGCCAAAAGGCATCTTTGTGTAACAGTAGACCCCTTGGCTTGTGTGGAAAGCTGTTTTTTCCTCGTCTTCCTTGGCCATTTGGATTTGGTGGTACCCTTTGTATGCGTCCAAGAAACACTTAAAGGGATATCCACACAACGATTCCACTTTCCAGTCTATCTCTGGTAGTGGGTAGCAGTCCTGTGGACATGCTTTATTAAGGTCAGTAAAGTCCACACACATTCGCCAACTGCCATCGCTCTTTTTGACCATCACTGGGTTGGAGAGCCAATCGTGGTAATAGACTTCCCGCATGATGCCAGCGTCCACAAGTTTGTGTACTTCTTCTAGTATGGCTTTTGCGCGCTCTGGAGCCTGGCCGCGCTTTTTCTGCCTTACTGGTGAATATCCTTGTCGGATTTGTAACTTGTGTTCTGCTATCGATCGTGGTACGCCAGTCATGTGTTTTGGTTCCCAGGCAAAGATATCCAGATTCCGCTATAAGAGTGCGCACACAGCTGCTCTGCCTTTGTCAGACAGCGATCCTCCGATCGATACTTCTTGCTCTGGGTAATCAAGGTGAATTGCGACCTTCAAATTTGGAACTTTAGCTGCGATCTGTTCTGGGACGTGCATCGTCTCACATGTAATCGTGTTACATTCTTCTGGTGGCGCAGCGTTGTTGTAAATGGTGACGATGCCACCTTCTACTGGGAATTTGAGCATCCCATGCGCTGTGGATGGTACCGCGCGCAACGCTGAGATCCCTGACCTTCCAATGATGCCATTGTATAGCGAAGGGGATTTGATCACCATAAAGTTCATCCAGGCTGTCGTGGAGTGTTCCTTGTTACCAACAGCAACTAGTAAGCGCAGTTGCCCCATAGGCCATATCTTCTCTCCTGTAAAGCCGGTAAGTGCAGTCGTGGCTGGACTTAACTGTCTTTGTATCTCAGGACGCAATCTCTTGAAGCAATGTTCATACATTATATCCGCTGATGCGCCCCCATCGACATACATGCGGTGGATGTCATGATCCCCCGCATTTATTTCAATGGTAAGTGGCTCTGCCACTGCGTTGTCCGCAGTCAAGGTGGGGAAGGAAATTTCGCTTCCATGAGAGAATTTCTGGCTCACCTTTTGCCTAATCTTTCGCTGCCATGATTGTATCATGAAGATAGTATCAGCTTTTTCCTTAGGCGCTTCCTTCTTGCCCCCGGTTCTCTGCTTGTCTTTCCCCTCCTTAATATTTTTAACGAGGTGGTCCAACCTGCCTTCTTTCACTAGTTTCTCGATTAGTTGGCGTAACTGGACACACTCATTAGTGGTATGGCCCTTCTGCGCGTGATACTCGCAGTATCCGTTCCTACGCGCCGATCCTCAGGGGTGCGCATAGGTGGGGGTCTTGGAAAATTCGCACCTTCCGTCGCGAACATCTCCTTTGGAGTTTTTGTTAATGGGGTGTACTTGTCGTTTCCCCTTCCGCCCCCTGGGTGCGATAACTTTTGTTACGATTGCCACTCTGGTCATTGGATTGTCTCCTTGACTCTTCTTGTGACCTATGGTTCGAGTAGCCTTTCTTGCTATCCGCAGCGGCTGCTTCTCCTTGGACGAAGGACCTCGTGCGCTTCATGAGTTCGTCAAAGGTTAGGGGAACCTTATCGTTTAACTTTTTAATCAAATCTGGGTTATTGATTGCATTCATAAAACCCGATATTTTTAGTATCTCTGGGCACGCCTTGACTTGCATGCATTCGTCCTTAAAGCATTCCATGAAAGCGCTTGTGGATTCCCCTTGTCGCTGTTTAACCCTAGCGAGTTCGACAGGGTTTTTGGCGCACTTCTTCCTTTGAGTAAAGTTTAAGCGAAACGCCTTTCGCAACTCTTCAAACCCACCGATGCTTCTGCGTGGAAGCTTACTAAACCAGTTGCGCGCATTCCCTACTAATGTAGAATTGAACATATGGCACCACACAGGTTGTGGCCAATTTTCGATAGTGGCTGCCGATTCGAAAATTTTTAGGTGATCATCAGGATCACCTGTCCCATCATATGTTTTGACGTTAGCAGGCATGCGCCTTTTCTTATTTTCTGAAAAATCGCTGATGCGCCTAGTAAACGCATCAACTTTTTGGCGGCGCCAGGGAAGAGACATGTCTTCGTCTTCCTGGTCGCGGTATTTTCCTCTTGATTTCCAGTGTCCAGTTTCTTTTTCCTCGTTGTCCGAGGAATCACTTGAGGATGAGCGCACTCTTTTGCGATGCTTGCGTCGACTATCATCAGAATCTGAGCTTGTTCCTCTGCGGCACTTGCGCCGACTATCATCAGAATCAGTGCTTGAAGGGCTTTCATTTGGGGGACACCGTCGCCCAAGCCTATCCTGAATCCTGCGACTGCCAAGCCTAGCGTGGACATTGGCGCGCCGTTCCCCTCTTCATGCTCCTCCAGATGTTGAAGATCGGCTGCTTCATCATCCACAACCTTCCTTCCAATCCTGGTAAACACTGGTTGTTTGCGGCTATCCTTCTCGCGTCTTTCCTTTCGGTAGCGCGGTGGGGATGCCTCATGCTCAGGGTCAAAGTTGAGTCTGGCGTGCAGACTTTGGCTTGACCTCTTCTTTGCCTCCTCTCGCATGAGCGCAGCCAAGGCTTCGTAGTTTTGAGATACGAAGTCACTTGGCGCCAATTCGGGAGTGACCCCTTCTAGCGCGATGGAGTCTGTTTCCAAAACAAGATCCTTGTTTCGGATAGGCGCATTGGGAGGCTCAGTGAAGTTCACCTCTGGCATGGCAAGAGGAGTACGCTCCAGTTCTATCGCGCTAGTACTTGTTGTAATAGCGGGGGTAGTCCTGGTAAGTGATTCCACTGTAGGAAAGACCAGATCTGAGTGCGCTCCTAAGCTTCTAGGCGTGCTGGTTGTCCCAGAGGCCTGCTTAGAGGCCGCATCAGTTTGATGCTTCTTCCCTAGTGGGTCGTCATGCGCTTTCTTCGCATGCGGACTCTTGTGACTTCCGTGTTTCGTCATTCTAGTTCTTGGTAAAATTCTTAGTGTAGGGTCCCACGGATGGCGCCACTTGTTGATACAAAAGTTGGGCGTTCCTTGATTCCGTACCAATTCGATCTTAATGCTTGAGACCTGCGCACTAAGAAAACATAGAAACACCGTTAGGCTTATCGTGGGATTGTCTCCCCCGATTATCCTCCGGCGTGAGAGTAAGTAATCGGTTTTAGGGTTTGTAGAAGAGTTAGGGTTTGTAAGTCGTACCTTTGTGAGGGTTGAGATGCCCTCTATATATACACACGATACCTTAGTCGGTTTCGTGTCCTTCACTCCTCAGCATATCCCGCATAGGGCGGTTATATGATATATATCCATAAATAAGGGATATCTATATCAAAACCGTAAATAGCTTTGGGTTTGGGCCATCGTGAGCCCAAACCGCTATTGTGATGGCCCATTCGTGATGGGTATGGGTCCATTCGTGATGGACTTAAGTATGGGTCGGGTTCGTGACCCGAATACGGACTATACGTCATCAGTTTGGATTTAGATTGGATTTTGGTGTTAGTTTTGTCTCGGCAGAGAGCCAAGAGGCCTCTTTTAGCTTTGAGCCGTGATTAGGATTGATTGTTTTGGTTTGAGGTTGGATAGATTTGGATTTGGTTGTGTTGATGGTTAGGCCGAGAGCCTTATGGCTCGAGTGGGAGTGAGTCGTGACTCAAGGGAGTGACAGCTAGAGTTTTAGTTGAGTGGTTGTGTTGGTTTTGGATTTGTTTTGGGTTTGAGTGTAGCCGAGAGCCCCTAGGCTCGACGGGGAGTGAGCCGTGACTCGAGGCGAGTCACGGCATAGATTTAGAGTAATTTGATATTTGTGATTGTTTGGATGTTGTTTGGTTTTGGACGTGGATGTGTTTTGCGTTATCCGAGGGTCAGACGACTCATGTCGAGTCGAGCCGTGACTCAAGGCGAGTCACGGCATGAGGTTTTAGTTGTTGTTTGTGTTTGGTTGGATTTGGTTAGGTTATGTCGCGGGTTGGATTTGGTTGAGTTGTGTCCTAGCCGAGAGCTACATAAGCTCGATGCGAGTCAAGCCGTGACTCTCGGGAGTCTCGGCCGTGTCGTACTCGAGGTTAGAAAACCTCGATTCAACTTTTATATTAGTTTGTCGTTTATTTTATTTAATTATTTGTTTATCGATATGGTGTTTCGGGATAATATTTGACAATATGGGATATGATTTGGATATTGGACTTGGATATGTGTTATTAACCTATGCTTGAATGAGAATTGGATGTTATTTGATTTACGGTATTAGCCGATGGACCTTATGGACGATTTTGGTACTTGATACGGAAGAGTATGTTAGACTCATAAGAGTTTGACATATTTGGACCCGAACATACACAAAATGGTCGATAAACTTGACAACTAATATATACGCGAATGATAGTGTCCAATTATATATGTTTAACTTGTAAATGTGACGATGAAACTTATATACAAGAGTCGTAACGACTTTGAAATGCTTTATAAATGGACGCATCATGTCCAAATTTTGATAAATCTTTTATAACTTAATCGTTTATAATTATTCAATATCCTAAAAAACTTTTCGAAACTTATATGTTTTCTCCCTAAATCATGATGTTTTATCAACTATTTGGGAAATGGGTAAAACACCGAAACAACCTATTGATGTTTTTCTTTCTTGTGTTTCTTATTTTATTTCGTCTTCTTAATCTTAATTCTTCTCTCTTTTTGTTATTCTTTTCTTCGTATCTGTTTGTGTTAGCCGACTTTTATTACTTAACTCCTTGTATCCACATAAGTCTTAAACGTTTATTCCTCTCAAACGCCATTGAAATAAAACCTTTTCATTTCAAATACGAGTATTACTTTATAAATCGCTTTGAGGTTTATTGCTGAGACATATTATTCACATATTAGGTTGTGCTGAGGTTCATTTGATGTGCTGTACCATCTGATCATTTGTGAAATATTGTTTCTCTACTACTACTAAGGTGTGATTCGTAGCCCCACTTTTACTTTTAAATTGTTTATTAACCCGTGGGGGAGATACATGTTATTTACTTATTTTTATGAGCACAATTGTTTATTGGTATGCTATTCCTGACTGAAATGATAATGCTAAGTACCGTCATTGCCAAAAACAAGTCCCTAGATCATGAACCATTAATCACTTGCGAGCGAGCGCGATTATAGTTTATAGGCCTATAGGAATTGACCCTCCCGCCATGTTGACTAAGGTCGGTCCGCATGTGATGTACTATATTCGAGTTTCACTAGGTATCTGGCAAAGTACCTAGCTTTGGGGGCAACTATTATATTATGAAATTCCGCGGTTGCTGTCGACTTATGCCAAGGTTATTGGTGCTGGTTAACGCTTTGTGTGTCATGAGCTTAGCAAAATTATTTGACGCTTACCCGATATCTGTATTTGTTACATATATCTTCCAGACTTAAAATCTTGTGCTCAACTGTTTATTTATTAAACCTATGGATTACACTAAACCTTTGTGTTGACTTTTTAGCATGTTTTATCTCAGGTAATTGATGCATATTTGTGGGCACCGGGAGTGGTTGAAAACTTTTGATGGCTATCTTGAGCTTTACTATCTATCTCTACTATCTTATCATTCGAAAAACCTTTTTAAACTATGTCTTTTATTTCCACTGCAAACTATGTTTTATTTACGCTGCAAACTATGTTTTATTTTCCGCTGCAACTTATGTTTGAGAGTCTTTTAGACTCTAAATGTTTAATTTTGTATTCGAATAATATGTTTTTTCTAAAACGTCTCGTTATGAGATCGTTTTCTGTGGATGTGACTGTCTTACCCCTCAGGTAGCACCCCAAGCTCCGTTCCACTCCCATATTCAGAGTTGGGGGTGTTACAGAATGGTATCAGAGACAGGTTTATAGAGAACGAGGTCTTACTCGACTATAAACATTTTTGTGAGTGTCAAAACGTATTCGAAATCGATAGCCATCAGCCCTCTGTGCCACTTCGCTCTTTAATTGCTTTACTTAAACTTTTATGTGTGCATGCTTTTGCACTATTATATGCTTGGATTTTCCGCTGCTATCTCACTTCATATAAAACTATTTTTATAAAAGTTTAGCTAGAATTTTTATACTTTTCCCGATACTCCTTGTAGAGTATTATACCTACACCATTCCCTACCGGTCAGTTATAAATTGCACCCGTTGATCACCCACTTGCACCACCGAGTCCAAAGGAGGACCCACACCCTATTGATGTACCTCACCCGGAGGATGATGAGATGGACGATGATGAGGAGATGGACAATGATGAGGAGATGGATGATGATGAGGAGATGGATGATGATGATGATGATGATGACGATGATGACGAGGAGCCATTGGAGGAGGAGCAGGAGGCTCTCCCCATGCCACCTTCACCAGCAGTGTCAGACATTACTTATGAGTCCGATACTTCAGATGCATTGGGTCATGCTCTAGCCACAGAGGTGACGTCTACATTTGAGATTGGCGAGTCTTCGACTGCACAACGAGTTGTCCCTACTGAGCTCAGAGCCGAGCTGAGTCGTTTGAGGCATCTCTTGGTGCCAGGGCCGTTATATGTCGATGTCTAGGCGATTGTGTGCGTGACAGTCAGATGTTTTAGAGTTGAGGAAGGAGATTAAGGGAGATAGGAGAGCTTCATGTGATGTGTACGTAGAGTTGTATGAGAAGGCTGCGAGGTTGAGTTCTACAGAGAAGGCAGATACAGATATTCGGGAGCGTTTGGCGTCATTAGAGCAGAGGATGACAAAGGTCAAGAAGATTGTGGAGAAGTTGGACCTTGGAGCGGTGTTCACTGATATCGATAGTCGTCACTACCAGCGTAGTATTCAGGAGTTGAGGGTTGAGATCCATGCCATGCAGTGGCAGGCGTACTATGATAGGATGACGCATTTCCGTTTTGATGACAGTATTGATGTTTTGGCTATGCATGAGGGAGATCGTTAGTGAGAGTGTAGTGATCATCTTATTTATGGTAGTCTAGTATCATGGTAGTGGTTTACCTTTGTACTTACTACACTGAATAGTTTCAGTTAGTAGATTTTATCAGAAACTTGTAATCGTTTTGCATATCTTGTAAGACTTATAGCAAGTATTAAATCTATGATGTATTTTGGTGATGTACTATTATTGATGTTGAATGTGTGCTATATTATGATGATATCATGGTGTTGTTTATCTTGTGATGTGATTCTGTTACGTTAATCAAATACTTACAGTGTTGTACATTTGTAATGATTGATAGAATTATGCCACCTATGAAGATGACCCCAGCTGCGATCCAGAATTTGATTAATGATGGCATTTCCATGGCGCTTGCCGGGCAAGCAAGTGTTGGCAACCCGAATGTTGGACAAGCATGAGTGCAAGCTGTCAATGATAATCGTTTCTGTACTTATAAGGAATTCATGAATTGTAAGCCTACTACCTTTAAAGGAACTGAAGGAGCTGTTGGTTTAACTCATTGATTTGAGAAAATGGAGTTGGTGTTTCTAAGGAGTAACTGTTCTAAGGATTGCAAGGTGAAGTATGCGACAGGTACCTTGGTGGAGCATGCATTGTCTTGGTGGAACGCTTATGCTCAGGATATAGGGTTAGGGAATGCTTATAATACTTCATGGGAAGAGTTTAAGAAGGAGATGGTCAGGAAGTATTGTTCTCGTAGTGATATGAGGAAGTTGGATATTGAGTTCTACAATTTGGCTGTAAAGGGTGTTGATCTTACTACTTATGTGCGACGATTTCAAGAATTGAAGGTTTTCTGTGCTCACATGGTGCCAGATAATGAGAAATTACTAGAGAAGTTCATTGGTGGTTTACCTTCCAGTATTGAAGGGAACGTGACATCTTACAACTCTCAGACTCTGGATGATGCTATTCGCATATCTGAACGACTTATGGATCAAGTGGTTAAGCATGGCACTATTCAAAAGGGTAACAACTATGACAGCAAATGAAAGTGGGAGGACAACAGGAGAAACAACAACTACAACAACTTTAACAATCGCAACAACAACAGTCACCCTCACCATAACCATCACCACAACAACAACAACAACAACAACCAGTACCGTAACAACAATCATCACCACCAACAGAATAGAAGACAAGAGACTGTTAAGGCTTATGTGGTTGCACCAGCACAAGTTGGAGGGTATGCTGGGCCGCATCCATTTTGTGATAAGTGTAATCAGCATCACGCTGGACCATGTACAGCTAAGTGTTAGAAATGCCATAAGGTTGGACATATTGCTAAGCATTGTAAGGGCAGAGCTGTGGCTACTAGGAGTAACACACAGCCAGTGGTAACTTGTTTTGGATGTGGAGAGCGTGGTCACTACAAGAGTCAATGCCCAAAGAACGCTGGTCGGAGAACTGAAGGCACTCGTGGTAGAGCATATGTGATGGGCAATGGGGAGCAGCAGTAGGATCCGAATGTAGTCACCGGTACGTTTCTACTCAACAATCTTCGTGTTAAAGTTTTATTCGATTCTGGTGCCGATATGAGTTTTGTATCTTCTACGATTTCACCACTACTTTACCTCACCCCTACCTCCCTAGACACCAGCTATAGTATTGAACTAGCTAATGGCAACTTAGTTAAAACTTGCACCGTAATTCGAGATTGTACCCTAAACCTTCTAGATCACCCGTTTAGTATCGATCTCATGCCCATTGAACTCGGAAGCTTCGACGTAGTGGTTGGTATGGATTGGCTATCCAAACATCATGCAAGTATTATTTTTGGTGAACGAGTTGTTCATATCCCTCTCAGTGGCGAAACCTTGGTTGTCCGCGAAGATCGTAGCGGAACCCGTTTGAATATCATATCTTGTATTAAGACCCTGAAATACATTGAGAAAGGATGTCATGCATTCCTAGCACATGTGTTCAAGAAGGAGTCGGGATAGAAACGACTCGAGGATGTTCCGATTGTGCGTTACTTTCCTGAAGTATTTCCTGAAGATATGCCTGGACTTCCACCGGTACGACAAGTGGAATTTCTGATTGACCTAGTTCCGGGAGCTGCACCCGTGGCACGTGCACCGTATCGACTAGCTTCGACGGAGATGCAAGAGTTGTCTAAGAAGTTGAAAGAGTTGTTGGATAAAGGGTTTATTCGACCTAGTTCCTCACCCTGGGGAGCAACGGTGTTATTCGTGAAGAAGAAGGACGGATCATTTAGAATGTGTATTGACTACCGTGAATTGAACAAGCTAACAGTGAAGAATCGCTACCCGTTACCTAGGATCGACAATTTGTTCGACCAGCTACAAGGATCATGCTACTACTCCAAGATAGATTTACGGTCAGGTTATCATCAACTCAGATTCTAGGAAGAGGATATTCCCAAGACAGTGTTCAGGACTCGATATGGCCACTATGAGTTTCAAGTGATGCCCTTTGGTTTGATAAACGCACCTGCTATATTCATGGACCTCATGAACCGAGTGTGTAAACCATATTTGGACAAGTTTAGTTTTCATCGACGACATTTTGATCTACTCTAAGAGTGAAGAAGAACACAAGCAACACCTGACGATAATTCTTAAGTTGCTCAAGGAAGAGCAATTGTACGCAAAGTTCTCTAAGTGTGAATTTTAGATTCGCAAGGTACAATTTCTTGGTCATGTGATTAATAGCAAAGGGTTACATGTGGATTTCGCGAAGATCGAAGCTATTGAGAACTGGCCAACGCCTTCTAACGCCACAGAAATCCGTTAATTTCTGCGATTGGCTGGATATTACAGGAGATTCATCGAGGGATTCTCCAAAATATCTAAACCGTTAACTACGTTAACACAAAAGGATAAGAAGTATGAATGGGGAAAGGATGAAGAAGAAACATTTCAAACCCTGAAGCAAAAACTTTGCAGTGCACCAATTTTGGCATTACCAGATGGAGTGGAAGATTTCGTGGTTTTATTGTGATGCATCATATCAAGGATTAGGAGCAGTTTTGATGCAATGAGGGAAAGTCATGGCATATGCTTCCCGACAACTTAAGAATCATGAGGAGAAGTATACCACACATGATTTGGAGTTAAGAGCAGTGGGTTTTGCACTCAAAATGTGGAGGCACTACTTATATGGGACGAAGTGTATTGCCTTTACCGATCACAAGAGTCTTCAACATATTTTGGATCAGAAGGAATTGAATATGTGGCAACGACGATGGTTGGAAACCTTAAGCGACTATGAATGTGAAATCCGATACCACCCGGGAAAAGTGAACGTCGTGGCTAATGCCTTGAGCCGAAAGGAACGGTCGAAGCCGCTGCGAGTTTGAGCTTTGGTTTTGACTATCAATTCAAACCTTCCCGCCCAGATTCTCCATGCTCAAGAAGAAGCCGTGAAACAAGAAGACCTCAAGAGTGAGAACCTTTATGGTATGATACAGAAGAAGTTTGAGAAGCATTCCGATGGAATTTTGTGTTTTAAGGGAAGAAGTTGGGTACCGCGTTTTGGAGGCTTGCGAGACTTAATCATGCTCGAGTCTCATAAGTCAAAGTACACTATATACCCAGGATCCAACAAGATGTATCAGGATCTCAAGGAGTTATACTGATGGCCAAACATGAAAGCCGACGTTGCCGATTATGTTCGCAGGTGTCTTACGTGCGCAAAAGTTAAAGCCGAACATTAGAAACCGCCTGGTCTTCTGCAGCAACTTGAGATTCCTGAATGGAAATGGGAACAGATTACTATGGACTTCATCACCAAACTTCCAAGGACTTCAACTGGTTTTGACGCTATTTGGGTTATAGTCGATCGACTAACGAAATCAGCACATTTTCTACCCATCAAAGAGAACTACAGTATGGACAAGTTGACTAGACTTTATGTGAAGGAAATAGTAACGAGACTTGGAGCACCAATATCTATCATCTCTGACCGAGACAGCAGATTCACTTCTAACTTTTGGCAATCACTTCAGGATGCCTTTGGCACGAACCTCGACATGAGTACTGCATACCACCCGCAAATCGATGGCCAAAGTGAAAGAACAATTCAGACTTTAGAAGATATGCTTCGAGCATGTGTAATTGATTTTGGAAATGGGTGGGATACCTATTTTCCTTTGATTGAGTTTTCGTACAACAACAGTTATCACGCAAGCATGAAGGCTTCACCGTTTGAAGCATTGTATGGTCGAAAATGCCGATCACCCATTTGTTGGACTGAAGTAGGAGAAGCTCAGCTCATTTGGTCGGATACTATTCGTGAGACGACGAGAAGATCGTGCAAATTAAGAACCGATTGAAAACCGCAAGAGACCGCAAGAAGAGTTACGCGGATGTGAGGCGTAAACCACTAGAGTTTCAAGTTGGAGGTAAGGTTATGTTGAAAGTCTCACCATGGAAAGGCTTGATACGGTTTGGTAAACGAGGAAAGTTGAACTCGAGGTACATTGGATCATTCAAAATTTTGAACAGGGTTGGTCCTATAGCCTACAGACTAGAACTACCTCCCGAGCTTAGTAGAGTACACCCCACTTTCCATGTGTCAAATTTGACAAAGTGTTTATCTGATGATACAGCCGTAATTCCACTCGATGAGATTCAGATTGATGAGCAATTGAACTTTATTGAGGAGCTGTCGAGATTATAGAACATGAGGTCAAACGACTAAAGAGGAGCCGTATTCCCATTGTGAAAGTCCGTTGGAATTCCAAGAGAGGACCCGAGTACACCTGGGAACGCGAAGACGAGTTCAAGCGCAAGTACCCTCACCTTTTTGAAACCAGGACTGATAAGTTTAACTGAAATCCGGGACGGATTTCCCAATATGATGTATGTTGAAAGTCTCACCATGGAAAGGCTTGATACGGTTTGGTAAACGAGGAAAGTTGAACTCGAGGTACATTGGATCATTCAAAATTTTGAACAGGGTTGGTCCTATAGCCTACAGACTAGAACTACCTCCCGAGCTTAGTAGAGTACACCCCACTTTCCACGTGTCAAATTTGACAAAGTGTTTATCTGATGATACAGCCGTAATTCCACTCGATGAGATTCAGATTGATGAGCAATTGAACTTTATTGAGGAGCTGTCGAGATTATGGAACATGAGGTCAAACGACTAAAGAGGAGCCGTATTCCCATTGTGAAAGTCCGTTGGAATTCCAAGAGAGGACCCGAGTACACCTGGGAACGCGAAGACGAGTTCAAGCGCAAGTACCCTCACCTTTTTGAAACCAGGACTGATAAGTTTAACTGAAATCCGGGACGGATTTCCCAATATGATGTATGTGTTGTAACATCCGGTAATTTTCCAAACCCTTTTCGCTAGCCAAATATTTATTTTTGCATCACCTTAGTATGTAAGCTTTTTCCTGAACTTATTTAAACTTGAGAAACGCGAGATATCTTGAGAAACGTGAACGTTATCCCTTATTATGTCAGCACAACCTAGAAAGCACGAAACGAATCAAATTTGCCAAATAAATTAACTTCAAGAAAATTATGCATATTTATACTCGTTTTTACTAGAAAAATTATTTCGAGAACAATGACGCAAGTTTCGTAATTTTTTGATTCCGTTTGGTACGTCAAATGGGTCCCACAGTGATTATTGTAAAAGTTTCACAAACTTGTCACATATACCCCTCCGCCCGAAGTTACACCGCACCCCCTTCACTTTATTTTGTCCACCTTTAGTCCCCCACCCCATATAAAAACTATTTTCTTTATTTTTATCTTAATAAAACACACACACACACACATACATTCTCTCTCTCCCTCCACTACGCCGGAAACCACCGCCGGCCACCAGACCACCATCGCCGAAACTTTTTCCGGCCAACCCCCAAACTTCACCACCATATAGATCGGGACACCCTTGTCCTTTCTAGAGCGTTTGAGCTCACGAGGAGCTCGTTTGATACCCGAACGCCATCACGCCGCCACCACAGTCAACACCACCACCCATCGCCGCTTCACCCACCCCCTTTCTCTCTCCGTAAAACCCTCACGCGGCCCCCTCCCCTTTTATTTTAAATTAAAACCGAAACCCTAACCCTAAATCGTCAATAAAAACGTTTTTAATATTAAAACTTGTTTGTGTTTGGTTGGATTTGGTTAAGTTATGTCGCGGGTTGGATTTGGTTGAGTTGTGTCCTAGCCGAGAGCTACATAAGCTCGATGCGAGTCAAGCCGTGACTCACGGGAGTTACAGCAACTGTCATTAAGTTTGTTTGTGCCGAGTAGTTTAGTCGAGACTCACGGGAGTCTCGGCCGTGTCGTACTCGAGGTTAGAAAACCTCGAGTCAACTTTTTATATTATTTGTCGTTTATTTTATTTAATTATTTGTTTATCGATATGGTGTTTCGGGATAATATTTGACAATATAGGATATGATTTGGACATTGGACTTGGATATGTGTTATTAACCTATGCTTGGATGAGAATTGAACGTTATTGGATTTACGGTATTAGCCGATGTAGCTTATGGACGATTTTGGTACTTGAGACGGAAGAGTATGTTAGACTCATAAGAGTTTGACATATTTGGACCCGAACATACACAAAATGGTCGATAAACTTGACAACTAATATATACGCGAATGATAGTGTCCAATTATATATATTTAACTTGTAAATGTGACGATAAAACTTATATACAAGAGTCGTAACGACTTGAAAATACTTTATAAACGGACGCATCATGTCCAAATTTTGATAAATCTTTTATAACTAAGTCGTTTATAATTATTCAATATCCTAAAAACCTTTTCGAAACTTATACGTTTTCTTCCTAAATCATGATGGTTTATCAACTATTTAAGAAATGGGTAAAACACCGAAACAACCTATTGATGTTTTTCTTTCCTATTTTATTTCGTCTTGTTAATCTTAATTCTTCTCTCTTTTCGTTATTCTTTTCTTCGTATCTACTTGTGTTTGCCGACTTTTATTACTTAACTTCTCGTATCCACACGAGTCTTAAACGTTTATTCCTCTCAAACTCCATTGAAATAAAACCTTTTCATTTCAAATACGAGTATTACTTTATAAATCACTTTGAGGTTTATTGCTGAGACATATTATTCACATATTAGGATGTGCTGAGGTTCATTTGTTGTGCTGTACCATCTGATCATTTGTGAAATCTTGTTTCTCTACCACTACTAAGGTGTGATTCGTAGCCCCACTTTTACTTTTAAACTGTTTATAAACCCATGGGGGAGATACATGCTATTTACTTATTTTTATGAGCACAATTATTTATTGGTATGCTATTCCTGACTGAAATGATAATGCTAAGTACCGTCCTTTCCAAAAGCAAGTCCCTCGATCATGAACCATTAATCACTTGCGAGTGATCGCGATTATAGTTTATAGGCCTATAGGAATTGAACCTCCCGCCATGTTGACTAAGGTCGGTCCGCATGTGATGTTCTATATTCGAGTTTCACTAGGTATCTGGCAAAGTGCCTAGCTTTGGGGGCAACTATTATATTATGAAATTCCGCGGTTACTGTCGACTTACGCCAAGGTTATTGGTGCCGGTTAACGCTTTGTGTGTCATGAGCTTAGAAAAATTATTTGACGCTTACCCGATATCTGTATTTGTTACATATATCTTCCAGACTTAAAATCTTGTGCTCAACTGTTTATTTATTAAACCTATAGATTACACTCAACTTTTGTGTTGACTTTTTAGCATGTTTTATCTCAAGTAATTGATGCATATTTGTGGGCACCGGGAGTGGCTGAAGACTTTTGATGGCTATCTTGGGCTTTACTATCTATCTCTACTATCTTATCATTCGAAAAACCTTTTTAAACTATGTCTTTTATTTCCGCTGCAAACTATGTTTTATTTTCCGCTGCAACTTATGTTTGCGAGTTTTTTAGACTCTAAATGTTTTATTTTATATTCGAATGATATGTTTTTGCTAAAACGTCTCCTTATGAGATCGTTTTCTATGGATGTGACTGTCTTACCCCTCACGTAGCACCCAAGCTCCGTTCTGCTACCATATTCCGAGTTGGGGGTGTTACACAATAGATTCGTCGATGCATGTGGCTCACTTGCTTTTCAAGTGAAAGCCTTAGTGGAATATTTGCATAATTAAACCTAGAATTGATTATTAATAGGTTTTATCGAATAAGTTTGCATGTGGCTACTTGTTTACACATATTAATTGTTAAGTTATGTGCGCATTATTTAGATGTTTATTTTTTATTTTACTTTTTTGTGTGACAAGTTGTAAGCAAAGGGTAATTTTCGAATAGAAAAATAAACCGAACTAAATAATGGTGAAACTTGATTGTGTATAAATTGTAATTTTGCAAAGTCTTATGTGCCGATAGTGGTTCGCTTCGCACGGTAATTTGCTCCCAGGCGAGGCTAGCAAGTTTTATAATTTATAACATGTTTTTAAGAGTTAAGTCTAAAGCTTTTAATTGATTGATGAGTTTTTGTATCAGATAGTTAGAAAGGCTCATCCAAGTATGACAAACTATAAGAGAGGTATAAGGAGGGTACTCATTAAATTGTGACCTAAAAGAAACGGGTTTTTAATTAGCTTTATGCTAAATCTTTGTTTCTCCGCTTCTTTGTGCATCAAATTGGAGTTGCCTACGACTATTTTTTTATGTACAAAATCATCTTAAGGGAGAATTGACCTCAATTTCACGCGCCACATTGTGGTAATTATCCGAATAACTTGGGTCTTTTGACTCATGCAGTAGTACGATATAGTGGACGATAATTGAAGATAATTCTTTGATTGGTGAACCCAATACCTCAAATTAAAACTTTGTTGACTTAATCTTAGTGAAATTGGTTAATAAAAAGTTTTTATTAAAACCTATGTTATGAAGTTGTATGCATGCTTCTTCATACATATTTTGATTATATACATAAAAAACTAGTACCTTTAAATTTAAGTTTATGCCATCTAATTATAAGAAACATTTGAAGTTTCAATTTAGCCTAAGTGAGACCTCACCTAGATTGGAATGACAAGTTGAATTTCCATGATTATGTGAGACCGTACATGGAGAATTTGCAGTTTCTAAATTAGACAAATTAATTGAGTTAGTTAATGAGATCTATGACTCAAGGCATAAGATGGGATGAAACATGCTTACATTGCAAATAGATTTTGGCAAATGTAAATCCCATAATGATCTAGAAATTGGAAAATGTTTGTCAATTATTGTTCGACAATTACCTTGTTGAATACTTTCATTACTAGCAGATCAACTGATGTGATGAAATTATGTCAATTTGGATTATAGTTTTCAAGAAAATTCTATGGTTATATGAATATTTCCTTGGGTATTTTATTTTCTTGAAAAGTTGTATTATCGAAAATACTAATATTTGAATTTTTTTTCAGTAGAAATGGCTCAAACTGATAACACTGCTCTAAGTTCTGCGTTCAAAACATTTTTTGAGCGAGAAAAATTGACTGGCCCAAACTTCAATGATTGGTATAGGTCGCTGAGAATTGTCTTGCGAGTGGCCAAACGACTAGATTATTTGTATCAGCCTTGTCCTGCTGAACCTGCTGCTACTGCAACTGTAGAATAAAATGCAGCATGAAAAGTTGTGTATGAGAAACATAATGATGTTGCTTGTATGATGCTGGGAATGATGACACCTGATTTGCAAAAGCAGTTTGAGCATTCTTTCCCTTATGATATGCTCAATGAACTCATATGTATGTTTAAGAAACCTGCAGCTGTAGAATTGTATGATTTGATTGATACTCTACACAGCTGTAAACAGGAAGATGGTAAATCCGTGAGTGCTCGTGTTTTGGAAATAAAAAGTTATCTGGACCAACTTGAGAAACTCGGCTATCCTTACACGCAAGAAATTTGTGTTGGTCTAATCAACAGATCCCTTAACAAGGACTTTGGTGGTTTTGTGCAAAATTTCAATATGCATTGCGTGGGGAAGACAGTGAGTGAATTGCACGCATTGCTCGTTGACTATGAGAAAGGATTACCTAAAAAGGCCCCTACACCTCAAGTACTTGCTATTCAACGTGGTAGGATTAACAAGCCAAAACCGCAAGCAAACAAGAAGGGTAAAGGCAAAGGGAAGGCTGATAAGGGTAAGCAAGTTATGGCGTATCAACTTGAACCTAAGAAATACCCTCCTAAGAAGAAGGAGAATCCCAAGAAGGATCAGGCTTGCCACCACTGCCATGTGGTAGGACACTGGAAGAGGAATTTTCCTCTCTACCTCGAAGAGTTGCGAACTAATAAGTACAAGAAGTCTGGGAAGGTCGCCAGTACTTCAGGTAACATATTTATGATTGAATTATTTACATTAACTCATAAAATAAATTCCTGTGTATACAATACTGGATGTGGTATTCATATTTGTAATACACTGCAGGGGTTTAGAGTTGAAAGGAAGCTAGCCTATGGGGAGCAATACCTGCACGTGGGAAATGGAGCACATGCAGCTGTTGAAGCCAAAGGAGTGTTTAATTTAGTTTTGCCTTCGGGCTTAGTACTGTCATTAAATAATTGTCATTATGCACCTTCTATTATTAGAGGTGTTGTTTCGCTTTCTTTATTGTTGGATTTTTGTTTTATTCACACTATCACTAGTAATGGAATTTCAGTTTCTTTAAATTGTGTTTTTTATTTTAATGCTATTGCTGTGAATGGTGTGTTTGAGATTGACATGAATGATAATGTATCAAATAAAAATAATTCAATGTTTAGCATCAATAATAAGAGAATCAATAAAGAATTGGATTCTTCTTATCTTTGGCATTGTCGACTTGCTCACATAGGCAAGACTCGCATGGAAAAGCTGCAATACGATGGGCTTTTGCAAAATATCAATGATGAATCATTTGATAAATGCGAATCTTGTATATCTGGGAAGATGACAAAGAAACCTTTTCATAATCGTATGGAAAGGGCTTCTGATCTACTTGGTTTAATACATACTGATGTATGTAGACCAATTAGACATGTGTCAAGGAGAGGTGCTATCTACTTCTTAACATTTACATATTATTTCAACCGTTATGGTTATGTTTACTTGCTTAAACATAAACATGAGGTGTTTGAAACATTTATGGTTTTCAAAGCTGAAGTAGAATTGCAACTAGGAAAGAAGATTAAAGCTCTTCAATCCGATAGAGGTGGTGAATACCTAAGCCAAGAGTTTAAAGATTATTTAGCTGAGAATGGAATTGTCCAGCATCTCACATCTCCATATACTCCACAACAAAATGGTGTATTTGAGAGAAGAAATTGTACATTGCTTGATATGGTACGATCAATGTTTAATGTTAAAACTCTTCTTTTATCTTTTTGGGATTATGCTTTAGAATCTGCAGTTCGTATTCTAAATATGGTTCCGACCAAGAAGGTTGATAAGACACCATATGAGATATGGAATGGTAAAGCTCCTAACTTGTCTTATTTAAAGGTCTGGGGTTGCGAGGCGTTTGTTAAACGTGACTCAGTAGATAAACTCCAACAGAGATCTGTAAATTGTATCTTTGTAGGATACCCAAAGGAAATGATGGGTTACTACTTTTACTACCCACCTGAAAACAAAGTAATTGTTGCTAGATATGGAGACTTTCTTGAAAAGGATCTCATATCTCAAGAATTTAGTGGGAGAATTTATGATCTGGAAGATGATCATGAAGATACATTACCTTCTGAAAGCACCAGCCAACTTCCTGTGGAACCTGAAAGTCTTGGTCCTCCACCTGAAGTTATTCCCATTCGTAAGTCTACAAGGATTGTACGTGCTCCTGAATGTCTATGTCTTAACGTAGAAGTTGAGGAAACTATATTAGGGGATCTTGGAGAACCTGCTAATTATAAGGCTGCCATGAATGATCCTGAAAAGGACAAATGGGTAGTAGCAATGAATGGGGAAATGAAATCCATGATAGATAATGATGTCTGGATTGAAGTAGACCTTCCTCCCAATGCTAAAGTCGTTGGAAGTAAGTGGCTCTTCAAGAAGAAAACGGACATGGATGGCAATGTACACACCTATAAGGCTCGTCTGGTAGCTAAAGGCTTTACTCAAACCTATGGGGTTGACTACGAGGAGACCTTTTCTCCTATAGCAGACATTAGAGCTATTAGGATTCTCATAGCTATAGCAGCGTACTATGACTATGAGATTTGGAAAATGGATGTCAAAACCGCCTTCTTAAATGGTCGTCTAGATGAAGACATCTATATGGCGCAACCTGAGGGGTTTGTGAATCCACAATTTCCAAACCGTATATGCAAACTTCAAAGATTCATTTATGGATTGAAGCAAGCATCAAGGCAATGAAATAAGAGATTTGATGAAGAAATCAAAAAGTTTGGATTTACTTAGAATCTTGATGAGCCATGTGTATATCACAAAGCTAGTGTGAGTGGTGTTACTTTCCTTGTCCTATATGTAGATGACATATTTGTTGGGAATTAAATGTTTTGAAGATTAGTACTACTGAGAAGAATACTCTAACAGTACTAACTGCTAGTGTATATCTGAAGACTTCTCAAGTTATAACTAACAGTACTAACTGAAGTTAGTAATGCTAGTACAAACGAAGGTACTGATGATTCCTACTGCTGGATGGATTAGTGTCGCGTATACTACTGCTGGTTGGATAAGTATAAAAAGATATTTGTGTATAAAAGTCAAGTATATACGGTAGATAATATCTTTGATTTGTAGTCAGTCAATCAAGTTGTAAACATAGATACATGTTGTATCTTAGCTACTGACACACTCAACACATGCAAAGCAAGTAGTTCGACAAGACTTATCATTTATTGTAAAGATCTTCTTTGGACTATAAAAAGAAAATCTTAGACTAGATATTTAGTGTGACTAACCAAGTGCTTAATATATCTATCAAGAACAAAGAACATAACTTATCATAGAAATCATAAGTCATAGAAAAATATAGATTCAAGGTTTTTGTAACCCTAGTGATAGTGAAGATCACTCGTATTATTTTCAATAATATTGAATCGTTTGGTGTTAAACTTTCATTGTTCATTGTTCATTACACAAGCATCACTGTTCCATTTCCGATAACAAATAACCTTCTAAGTGTGGTTTAAGTAGATTCCACATACTTAACCATATTAACTCAAAGTATCACATACACAAAGTTACAAAGGACTAACATCCTAAAAGTGTATCGATTCACCTCGCAATTGGTATCAGAGCAAGGTTGATATCTTTGATTTACAAGACGAAGAAGAAATGGATGTGGAAAATACTCAGGCTACAAATATTGCTGCAAAGTTACCTATGCTCAAACAGAATGAGTTTGAGTTGTGGAGGCTAAGGATTGAGCAATACTTCATGGTTCAAGATTATGCTCTTTGGGATATTATTCTATATGGTGATTCTTTTACACTAGGTTATACAGATGTCATTCTTGAAGGCAAAACAGTTCGGAAAATAAATATTGGACCAGTTACCAATGAAAATAGGATACAGAAGAGGAATGATCAAAAGGCAAGAAATTTGCTGCTTATGACCATTCCTGGTGAACAGATGCTATCTTTTAGCAAGTATCCTGATGCAAAAACTCTTTTTGAAGAGATTTGTGCATGGTTTGGTGGTAATGAAACTAGCAAGAAAACACAGAAGACATTGCTGAAACAACAATTTGAAAACTTTAGTTCAAATAGCAATGAATCTCTTGATAAGCTGTTCTCAAGATTACACAAGCTTGTCAGTCAGTTAGCTGTGTTGGGAATTGAGATAGCCAAGGAAGATCTCAACATGAAGTTTTTAAGAAGTCTACCTGATGAATTCCATGCTCATGTGGTTTTCTGGATGAATAAGCAAGACATTGAAACCATGAAACTCAATGATTTGTACAACAATTTCAAAATTGTTGAACAAAGTCTGAAGAAGTCTGGAAACTACAGTACTAGTTCTGGGAATGTGGCACTTTTGTCATCTCCCAATTTTAGCAAGTCAGAAGAGGTAGATGAAGATGAAGGTGGTTCTACTGTTAACTTTGGTGGTTCTACTGCTAGTTCATAAAAGAATGTTGCTGGACTTGGAGATTCAACATTCTATGCATTTGTTACCAGTCAAACTAGTGGTTCTCTTCTAACTCATGAAGACCTTGATCAGGTGAATGATGATGACTTAGAAGAGATGGATATAAAGTGGCAAGTTGCCTTACTTAGTATGAGGGCTAAGAAGTTTTGGCACAAAACTGGAAAGCAAATTACCATTAATGGTAATGAAACTGCTGGGTTTGATAAGATGAAAGTAGAGTGTTTCAATTGTCACAAGTTTGGACACTTTGCAAGAGAGTGCAAAAAGCCAAAAAGGCAAGATAATACGACCACTTGGTATAAGCAAGATAGAAAGAAGGAAGTAACTGTAGAAGAGCCAAAGGCTATGCTAGCCATTGATGGTGTTAGCTATGATTGGAGCTTCATGGCTGATGATGAGGAAGCACCAAAAGAAGCTGCAATGGTAGCAACTGAGACTGCATTGATGGCATCTTCTGATTTAGAAGTAAATTCTATAATCAAGTGTACTGAATCCTGCTCTGCTCTTAATGCTTATGAAAAACTTAAAAAGGAATTTGATGATCAACTAGAAGAGCTATATAAAACAATGGCTAACTTAGCTAATCATAAAAGAGGTCTAGCTGTTCTTGAAATTTTTTTTTGTATTTTCAAGGAAATGAATCTAGGTTTAGTGATGACATGGCTACACTAAAAAGAAACTTAGAGTTCAAAGAAGAGTGCATTAATGTGCTGAATGAATCACTAGCAAAGCACAAAAAGGCAAATGAAAATGTTAAGATAACAGTAGATACTCTAGCTTATGCCTCAGATGGAATCAATAAGATTTAGGAAGCTCAAGTTATTAATAAAGCTAAGTCTGGTATAGGTTACAAATCTGTTCCTCCACTATACAGAGGTGTTCCTTCACCTCTAGGTATTGACCTAGCCCACACAGGATTAGCTAAATTTCAAGACCCAATAATGGAATATGGTTCTAAGTCTACTGAGAGTCCTAAGGTAGAGAAAGTAAGTGAAAGTATAAGTAATACTTCACTTCCTGAGGACAAGGTGTCCTTTAATAGGAAATCAAATGGTCCAATCATAGAGGACTGGATATCTGATGATGATGATGAAGATGAACAGGTTATGTCTAAACCTGAAGTGGTTAAGAAAGCAGGAACAAGTGTTCCTAAGATAGTCAAACATGATAATGTTAGGCCTAAAATCAATGTTAAACATGCTAGGCAACCAGTTAGGTATTGTGAACAATACAGAACCACAAAAAAGCCTAAAGGCAACCAAAAGAGTTGGAATGGCCTTAAGTCTCACCAACTAGGTGATGACTTTGACTTTTATAACAAAGCTTGTTTCATATGTGGAGAATTTGACCATCTTGCAGCTTTCTGCAACCAAAGGGTATCTGGGTATACAAACAATAGGGTGAATTTCAAAAGGCAAACACCTAAAAGTCACTCTAATAATACTAGAACAACACCCAGAGCAGTTTCATCAAAGTCTGGACCAAAAGCAGTTCCTACTGCTAGACCAAAAGATTCTACTGCTAGATAAGCAGTTTCTACTGCCAGACCTTTTTACTCTGTTTACCCAAAACAAGCAGTTCAAAATGCAAAAATAACTTTCAAATATGCATCTAAAACTGCTTAAAGACCTTTTCAATCAAAAGCAGTGGTCCACAAACAAATTTGGAAAGTGAAGGGTACAACTGCAAAGCCAGCAGTTTCTACTGCTAGGCATGTAGTTCATACTGCTGCTTGGGAAAAGAGAGCAAATGCTGTTAAGGCCTCAGCATATTGGGTTTGGAGACAAATTAAACCCAATGGTGCATCAACCATTCTTAAGAGATTAAATTACATTGATGCACGAGGCAGATCCAAGTCAGTAATGGCTTGGGTCCCCAAAGGAAACTAATATTCCTCATTTCTGTGCAGGAACATTCAACTGATAAACAAGAGGATCAAAGATACTCGGATAGTGGATGTTCAAGGCACATGACTGACAACATGTCTTATCTCTCAGATTTTCAATCAATAAATGGAGGATATGTTAGCTTTGGAGGAGGTATTGGTGGCAAAATCTCTGGTAAATGTACCATTAAAACTGGAAATTTAGATTTTGAAGATGTGTACTATGTGCAAGAGCTTAAGTATAATCTTTTTAGTGTCTCACAAATGTGGGACAAAAAGAACAAAGTTCTTTTTATTGACACTGAATGTCTTGTACTTTCTTCTGATTTTAAGATGCCTGATGAGAGTCAAGTACTTCTTAATATTCCAAGAAAAGGCAACATGTACAGTGTTGATATGAAGAACATTGTCCCTAAAAAGGCTCTTACATGTCTAGTTGCAAAGGCCACATTGGATGAATCTATGAAATGGCATAGAAGGCTTGGTCACATAAATTTCAACACCATAAATAAAATTTTTAAGGATGGTTTGGTAAGAGGTTTACCTCAAAAACGATTTAAAAATGACCAAACATGCATTGCTTGTCTTAAAGGCAAACAACACAAAGCCACTTGTAAGCCCAAATTTTTTAACTCTATTGATCAATCATTGTTTATGCTTCATATTGACTTATTTGGACCTACTTCTGTTAGTAGTATGATGCATAAAAGATATTATCTAGTTATTACAGATGACTATAGTAGATTTACATGGGTTTTCTTTTTAGGTTTTAAGGATGAGACTTCTAGCATCCTTAAGACATTCATTACACAGATAGAAAACCTAGTAGACAAGAAAGTAAAAGTCATTAGATGTGATAATGGGATAGAGTTTAAGAATAGAGTTATGGATGACTTCTGCAAGGAAAAAGGTATTAGGAGAGAGTTTAGTGTAGCTAGAACTCCTCAGCAAAATGGAGTTGCTGAAAGGAGAAATAGAACACTCATAGAAGCTGCTAGAACCATGTTAGCCGACTCTAAGTTGCCTATCACTTTTTGGGCTGAAGTAGTTAATACTGCTTGCTATGTTCAGAATAGGGTTTTGGTTGTCAAGTCTCACAATAAGACATCATATGAACTTTTTAGAGGTAGAACTCCTACAATAGGATTTCTTAGACTTTTGGATGTCATGTGACAATTCTTAATACCTTAGACCATCTAGGAAAGTGTTATGGTAAAGCAGATGAAGGATTCTTAGTTGGATATTCTCTTAATAGCAAAGCTTTTAGAGTATACAACTCAAGAACTAGAAGAGTAGAGAAAACTCTGCATGTGGAATTTTTAGAGAATAAATCCAATGTAGCAGGTCAAGGTCCTAATTGGCTATTTGATCTTGAGTCACTAACCCATTCTATGAATTATGTGCCTGTTGTTGTTGCAACTAATGAATTTTCAGGTTCAAAAGGAGATGAAACATCAAATGAGGCAGGGTTAGACAAAGAGAAAGATCAAGATTATGTATGGATGCCAATATGGACAAGTACAAGTGTGGCTTCAACTTCAACAAATGATGAATCTTCTTCAGATAAAACTAAAGAAGGGATTGAAGATGAAAACAAGGAAGATGATCAAGAAGAGCAAGTCAGCAGTACAATCATTATTCCTACTGCTGAGCCAAAAGTTCATACTGCTGAGACAGAGCAAGCTACTGCCAGGCAAACAGTTCATACTACTAGGCCAAATGTTTCTACTGCTGGCCCATCAAACTCAACTGAAGCAGATTTCTCAGAAGAAGAGGTGGATTTCAATCATCTTCCACCTAACTATCATGTTCCTACTACACCATACTCAAGGATTCACAAAGTTCACTCCCTGGACAATTTGATTGGAGATGTACAATCAGGGGTGAAGACAAGACAACAACTGATGTCTTCAGACCAACTAGGGCTTCTTGATGCCCTTTATGCTTCAAAGCAGCATGAGTTTGTAAACTCTTGCTTGTTTGTATGTTTTCTCTCACAAGCAGAACCAAAGAATGTTCTTAAAGCCCTAGATGATTCAAGCTGGGTAGAAGCTATGCAAGAAGAGCTTCTTTAGTTCAAGATTCAAAAGGTATGGGTGCTAGTTGATTTACCCAAAGGTGTAAGGGTAATTGGCACTAGATGGGTTTTCAGAAATAAAAGGGATGAAAGGGGCATAGTGATTAGGAATAAGACTAGATTAGTAGCTCAAGGGTACACACAAGAAGAAGGGATAGACTATGAAGAGGTTTTTGCTCCAGTAGCAAGAATAGAAGCCATTAGGTTATTTTTTGCTTATGCTTCATTTATGGGCTTCACAGTTTATCAAATGGATGTCAAGAGTGCATTTTTATATGGTACTATTGAATAGGAGGTATATGTCTCACAACCTCTAGGGTTTACTGACCCAGACCATCCAGACAAGATGTACAAGGTAGTTAAGGCTCTTTATGGCCTTCATCAGGCTCCAAGGGCATGGTATGAAACACTGGCTTCCTACTTAATAGAAAATGGATTTCAAAGAGGGAAGATTGATCAGACATTATTCATCAAGAAGCACAAGAATGATCTTTTGCTAGTTCAGGTGTATGTGGATGATATCATCTTTGGATCTACAAGGAAGGAGATGTGTTTAGAGTTTGAGAAACTTATGCATAATAAGTTTCAAATGAGTTCCATGGGGGAACTTACATTCTTTTTGGGTCTGCAAGTTAGGCAATCATGTGAAGGCATATTTATTAGTCAAGATAAGTATGTTGCAGAGATTCTAAGGTAATTCAAATTTGCTGATTCAAAAGTGGCAAGCACACCAATGGACTCTGAGAAGCCACTTCTTAAAGATTTAGATGGAGAAAATGTAGATGTACACACATACAGATCTATGATAGGCTCTTTGATGTATCTCACATCATCAAGACCTGATATCATGTTCACTGTTTGTGATTGTGCAAGATTTCAAGTAACTCCAAAGGTTTCTCATTTAACAGCTGTCAAGAGGATTTTTAGATATCTCAAGGGTCAACCTAGGTTGGGTATATGGTATTCTAGAGAATAACCTTTTAACTTGGTAGCATTTTCAGATAGTGATTATGTAGGTGCAAGCTTGGACAGAAAGTCAACAACTGGAGGATGTCAATTCCTTGGGTGTAGAATTATCTCATGGCAGTGTAAGAAGCAAACAATTGTGGCTACTTCAACAAGTGAAGCTGAATATGTAGCTGCTGCAAGTTGCTGTGGTCAAGTACTTTGGCTTCAAAATCAATTACTTGATTATGGGTACAATTTCATTAACACTGTCATACATATTGATAATAGTAGTACAATTTGCATAATTAAAAACCCAGTACAACATTCTAAAATAAAACACATTGAAATTAGACATCATTTTATTAGAGACTGCAATGAGAAAAAGTTGATTCAACTTCTTAAAATTGATTCTGATCACAACTTTGCAAATCTTCTTACAAAAGCTTTTGATGTTGGAAGGTTTCAATACTTAGTAGCAAGTATTGGAATGCTTAATCCTCAATGATTTTAAACTCTGTGTTTATGTATATAAATTTTTGTTTGTACTGCTAGCTTTGTAAATTGGTACTGTTATTGGAAAGTTTGTAGTGCTAGTACAAATTTTGTTTGTTAAGTTCATACTGTTAGTCATATATCGATACTGCTATAAGACAAATGCTCTGTATTTTGTTTCTTGGTTTTGGACTAACAATTTCAGGTATGAACATTGAGCATAAAGGAAGTTTCAAGTGAAATGGAAGCAGCAGAATGATTATCTTAGTTGCTGATATAATAGGTTTATGATGGACTGAGTTTGGGAATTCATTAACAAAGATTTACATCTAAGTTAATAAATTCTTTAAAACTTATTTCTTGAAACCTGATTATGATATTTCACATTGACTTGATGGCTCAGTTGGTCAGATAGTAACTGACACAACTCACTTTCTATCATTTTATACTTTAATTAGTATAATGAGCAAGTCTAAGGACATCTGATAGAAAGAACAACGAACAAATGTGCATCTAACACTTGTGTTAGATGACACAATTGTCACGAGCTGGAAAACCTGTCAAGAAAGCCCTTTGAATGGGTTTATCTTTACACAGGCAGTTATTTATAACTGAAAACATTGGTTCTCACACAACCAGAGGTTAAGTTAAACCGAATTCTTGATTAAGTGTCTGTTACACACTTAATCCCTTCAAAATGGTTGAGAGCAGTATGACTTTTCAATAATAAAATCATATTCATACTACTAAGTCAAAAGTTTCTTCAAAAGAATTTTTTTAAAGTGGCTCAGAAAAACCATCAAATGATGGATAATGAGTCAATGCCCCATGAATCACCTCTTACAGGAGTTAACACACCTGGAAGTGATGAGAGCAGCAAATAAACTCTTAAGGAATTGATGGCTACATGTACAACATTTTCTAAAAACATGTTCTAATTGGTAGATCAGATGATGGTGAGAGATCTTCCAAACAGGGGAGGAAATGATAAATCTCAGTGGAGGAAATATTTTGGTACATGGTGAGAGATCTTCCAAGCTCAGGGGAGGAAACTCAAATTGGTTGTGTATGCTCAGAACCAGGGGAGGAAACTCAAATTGATCAAGTTAAAGAAAAGACAAGAGCATACAAGATGATGATGTCAGCTTTTTGAGAAGCTAACATGTCTTATTATTCAGCCAATAATAAGAACAAGTATTCAGTTGATGAATACAGGGAATAATCTTTTTCAGTTAATGGAAACTGGGAATAAGCTCTTCAAATGAAGAAAGTTCAAATGAAGATTCTGGAGTATTATATATATTCAGAAGGGATGAAGCATTCAAATGGAGAAAGTTCTATCTAGGTTCTTTCAGTTTCAATTTTAGTTCACTACGTTTGTTCATCACTTGCAATGGCATGCTGAAAGTTGATTTGACTTCTTGGAACAAGCATCCAAGATACACAACACCATTGCCTCTTATAATTCCTCCATCCAAGGAAATTGCACCATCTTTTATTCAAGGTATTGATTGTGTTCAAGACAAAGAAAGATGATGTTATTACTGAAAGAGATTCACAGAAAGCATATGAGTTAGACAGAAAGATATTTAATCTTGAAGAACAAAGGAAAGCTCGGATCAAGAGTCTGACTATGAAGTGTTTGAAAGATCCTCACAATCAGAATTTAATTCAGAAGAAACATGTTGATTTAGGGAAATCACAAGTTTAGGGGAGGATTGTTGGGAATTAAATGTTCTGAAGATTAGTACTGCTGAGAAGAATACTCTAACAGTACTAACTGCTAGTTTATATCTGAAGAATTCTCAAGTTATAACTAACAGTACTAACTGAAGTTAGTACTGCTAGTACAAACAAAGGTACTGCTGATTCCTACTGCTGGATGGATTAGTGTCGCGTATACTACTGCTGGTTGGATAAGTATAAAAAGATATTTGTGTATAAAAGTCAAGTATATACGGTAGATAATATCTTTGATTTGTAGTCAGTCAATCAAGTTGTAAACATAGATACATGTTGTATCTTAGCTACTGACACACTCAACACATGCAAAGCAAGTAGTTCGACAAGACTTATCATTTATTATAAAGATCTTCTTTGGACTATAAAAAGAAGATCTTAGACTAGATATTAAGTGTGACTAACCAAGTGCTTAATTCATATGCTTAATATATCTATCAAGAACAAAGAACATAACTTATCATAGAAATCATAAGTCATAGAAACATATAGATTCAAGGTTTTTGTAACCCTAGTGATAGTGAAGATCACTCGTATTATTTTCAATAATATTGAATCGTTTGGTATTAAACTTTCATTGTTCATTGTTTATTACACAAGCATCACTGTTCCATTTCCAATAACAAATAACCTTCTAAGTGTGGTTTAAGTAGATTCCGCATACTTAACCATATTAACTCAAAGTATGACATACACAAAGTTACAAAGGACTAACATCCTAAAAGTGTATCGATTCACCTCGCAATATTAATTATGGGAAAAAACATTCCAAGATTACAAGAGGTTAAGGCATATCTTGGAAAGTGTTTTTCTATTAAGGATTTAGGGGAAGGAGCATACATTCTAGGAATCAAGATCTACAGAGATAGATCACAGCGGTTAATTGGACTAAGCCAAAGTGCTTACATTGATAAAATATTGAAGAGATTCAATATGCAAAATTCCAAGAAAGGATATTTACCAATGGAAGTAAATCATGGCTTAAGTAGCGAAGTCTATGCTTCAACACCTACAGAGGTGGCATGCATTAGTAGAATCCCTTATGCTTCGGCTGTAGGATCTATCGTGTATGCGGTAAGATGCACAAGGCCAGATGTGGCGTTCGCTCAAAATATCACCAGTCGATATCAACAGAATCCAGGTGAACTTCACTGGACTGCAGTTAAACATATTCTCAAGTATTTAAGAAATACAAAAGATATGTTTCTAATGTATGGTGAAAATCTAGCTACAGAACTTGATGTTATAGGTTACTGTGATGCGTCCTGGCAATGTGATAAAGATGATACGAAGTCTCAGACGGTTTATGTCTTTGTCATTAATGGAGGAGTAGTAGACTGGAAGAGCAAGAAGCAGAGTATAATTGCGATGTCTGCAACAGAAGCTGAATACATAGCTGCTTCAGAAGCTTCAATGGAGGCTGTTTGTATTAGGAAATTCATTTCAGGGCTTGGTGTTATGCCTTCAATTGAATCGCATATTAATATGTATTGCAAAAATTCTGCTGCAATCATATTTGCCAATGAACCTGGAGTCATGAAGGGCACCAGATATTTTCTACGAAAATATCACTATGTTCGAGAACAAGTCCGCATAGGTGAAATTAATCTACTGAAAGTTCACACATATGACAATCTAGCTGATCCTTTTACGAAGGTTTTACCTCATGATAAGCTCAGTGAACATGCCAATGGCATTGAAATTCGTTTAGCTAGTAGTTTCATGAATGATTGTGATTAGTATTTGGATAAAGGATATTGTAAACAATTATTATTTTAATAAAATAAAGTATTGGTTATGTTTATTTTTTAATATTGTGTCTTATATTTGCATGTTTAATTCGTGAATAATTTAGTTATTCTAAAATAGTCCGTTTTCAATTAATGATATGGGAATATCATTGAATTAAGACAAATCTGAGTTTTAGTAGAATATAGTTGAAAGTACATTGATGCGTTGACATGCCAATTTTATATGATATTCAATGAATTGAATATAGGACTTATCCCAACTACATGATTGTACTTTATAGATCTTGTCATCAAATCATGAATAGTTATCCTCAGACTTGAGATACCAGAGAACTTTCATTAATGTAGTGCTTTCTATGGAGCAATTTACCGCTATACGTAACTGGTAGCTATAAGGATTGTTTTCAGAAGTGTTGCAAAATTCATAGGTTTTGCTTGTAGTCAATAAAAAATTTGTTCCTTCAAATTGTTTTGAAGTTTAATACTGTTGGGCCCCTCGTAGGGTTGACAAGATGTTTGCGTGGCCACGCCTAAGATCTATCTCGAAGATTTGGTAATCTTGCTCAATCGTATACAACGAGAAATAGAATAGTTAAATAAAGGAATGACTTACATCTATATCCTTATTTAACATGGTATTAGAAACAAAAGGATAAGTATGATGATGAATGATCAAAAGGTTTTTCCAGGAGACCATAGTCGAGTTGTACTGGAGGCATTGGCATGTTGCTAGACGCTAACCAATGTCATTACACTATTAAGATATGTCAAAGTAGGAGCTGTTAGTTTTATGGACGATATTTAATATGTGTATGTCTATAATCGAACTCGAGACCACGGGATTGCACACTTTACGTATAAAGAATTAATGATTAATAATTAATATAAAAAGTTATATTTAATTATTAAATACACATAACGACTAACGATCGTTAAGTAATTAACGGAAATTGACTAACGGTTAAAGAAAAGGGCTAGAGTGAAAATTAAATGTCAAGAAAGTTCTGGAATCCCCTTGTGGGGATTAGGCCGATCGGCTAGGGCATGGGGAAACCCAACCCAAGTCTAACTTGGACACTAAGTTTCTCACCCTATATAAACAAGGCTAGAGATTCATTGTTTGGTGACTTTTGTACACACACTAAACCATAATCTTGTTTTTCTCCCTCTTTTGGTGTTTGGACGATCGAACAAAAACCTCACAAAGGGTCGATCGGTTTGTTTTTCCAAAAACAAACGTTTTGTGTTTCTTGAAATAGCATTCGCATTAATTTGGTATTAGTACGTGTGTACAAGAACGTGATGCAAACACACTACTGTTTGCATCTTGGTTTGAATTGAAAAACGGTAAGGCTTAATTCATTAAACCACATAAACCCTAATTAGGGTTCTTAAATTGATCTAATTAATTGCTAGCTTGGAATTGCAAAAAGTATGCATACTTTTAATTTTTTGGTTAATTAATTGCAATTATATGATTTTACGCTTCCGCATATTCTTTAATTTTTTGTTGTGTATAAATTTATGATTGTCATGTTATTTCATGTTATTTAATTCCAACAATAATCATATTCAACTCTTGACTATAGTAATGGCAAAGCTTCATTACAAATTTTTGAAATGCAAGATTCAACTCACACGTAATCATATTCAACCAACTCTTGACTGTAATAATGGTAAACATTACAAATTTTTGAAATGCAAGATTCAATTTACCATATTTACATGTGAGTTGTTTCCAAAATTTGTAATGTAATGTTTAACAAATTTATCAATGTTTTATATAGAAACAAAGTTATTTAAGTAAACAAATGTATTCATTTTAGGGTTTTGCTAATCTCTGCCTACTGGGCAAAGAATTAAGTGCAATTAGTGAAGACAAAATTTCATTTTAAATCAAAAAATGCATTTAATAAACATTTATTGATCTCTACAATTACCGTAATTCATCATTATTTTGATATTAATTAAGTCCAATGTTCCTTATATATAGCTAATCATTTTTATATGTTCAAAAAAAAAAGCTAATCAAGCAGAGATTAGCAAAACCCTTCATTTAATGTTATAAATTTGTGTCATGACAAAAGTTAGAAAAAACCATTTTTTTAAGGTCTGGGTATTTAATATTGTTTGTTACCAAAATCTCAATAAAAATGATTACGGGATATTTCAATTTTTTTGAAACTTATGTTTGTCAACTATATCTAAGGTATGATTCAATAAAAATAATGATGACATGTAATCATGATAATGAAAATGAGTTACATAATGCATAAATTATAAATGGATCCTTATATATTTTAGGCAATAATAATGAACGAGTCGTAGAATTCGCATTATCATATAGAAAGTATCAAAATCGAACCAAAAATTATAAAAGTAACACCACAAAACTAAAAATGTAGCTAGGTTGCCCATCATGGCGCACCCATTATTTGATCAAACGTCGGCTGGTTCCATGGAAGGGGATGGTGATGGTGCCTCAGCTTTTCCCACTTGATAACGACTGCAATATTTTTGTAGCAACGGAGGGAAAGATGGAGTGTTTGGAAACATTCGACCCCAACAATTTGAAGTTATGTCATTAATCGCCAAACAACACGAAGGGCCAATAGTGATCCCTAGCTTCCCACTCACGAAAGCTCTATAAACTTCTGCATAGCAACCCACGACTTCTTCTACAGATAACCAACATTGTTCCAAGTTTCCTATGGTTGTTTCCCAAGTAGGTTGTGGTTCAAGCTCGGACAACGGGTTCTCCTCTTGACCTAGCCCTGATGGCAATGCTGCTATGAGTGTTGCGATCAACAAAAGAACGAGAACTGACGGTTTGAACGAAGCCATGGATGAATGTGTTTGTGAGAGTTTTGGATGAAAGCTTGATAGAATGGTGATGAATTTATAGTTGCAATTTGTTGTATTTTGGGAAGGTTATAAAATTTAATATGTTGTTTATTAAACTTAAATGATCAGTATTGTGTTCATATTTTTATATTAATGTTATTATTGAACTTCTATATCAGTAGTAATTATATGTAACCGTTTTAGCTATGAAATCCATTTGTTAATGTGTTGGGAACAAAATGCTTATAATTTACAAAATCATTTCTGTCCAATTTTGTTACCAAAACTTTAATATGAATTCATAAACTATAAATCTTTTGACGTCTATGGTAAAAGTAATAATCATTCGTAACTTACACCATCCACGGAAGTTTTGGTGTAGGCCTATAAAATGATCCATTGTTGCTACTAGCAGGGTACCCGTGTGTTGCAGCGTCGGATAATTTATAATAAAATCTTTACCGACCAATGTTTCAATTATACACTAGCAGGGTACCTGCGCGTTGCGGCGGCGGGTACCATGCAATAAAAATTTTCAACGTGAAATGTTTTTTAGTTCCATATTTTACGATACAATATCTTTACGGATGATGACAATTTTAGTTTTTAATAATTTTAAGCAATAACAAATTAACTGATATAAAAATTATAGATTATACACGTGACGTTATGGCAATACATGGTATATTATGGAGGTATAAGGATAAAGTAGCTGACAATGGCTAGTAGTTGCAAGTTATTTATTAAAAAAAAAAAAAAAAAAAATCATAGCGAATTTTAAAAATCAATTATATCATGTTGAGAAAATTTAATTCTCTAAAAATACACCTTATTAGTTTTTTTTTTGGGCACTTATTTGAATTATCAACATTGTTTATTATATTTATCCCACATAGGTAGATCATACAAGTAGAAGATTACTTATGGGGAGTGTTAATGTGAGATCAACCTTAAAGTTCTAAAAGTAAGACTCAATCTAGACCGTTGGATCATTGTATATGTGTTGGATGAGATTAACATTAAATGAGTGACATTAGAGTAGGCGGAGTGGTCAGCGGCTTGGCAACGGGCTGGTTTAATCCGCTGGGGAACACCGCCGCCGACCTAGCGGGTTGCCCAGCGGTTTGGATTGCACGGGTTGTCCATGTAGCTGCGGGTTGAGGAATTAAACACACACATGACCGTTACTTGCATTAAAAAAAAAACAACCCTCCCCAAAAAATAAACTCAAACTTCCTTCTTCCCTTCCACACCAAAACGCAGCCAACAACAAAAAAAAAAAAAAAAAAAAAAATCCGGCGAGCCATGGATGCGTGGAGAGGAAAACAAAAACCACAAAACGTGGCTAGTGGTTCACGAGGTCGAGGTGGAGGTCGGGGTCGAGGCGTTATTCGACATGAACAAGAACAATATCAACAACAACATCAACAATATCAACAACAATATCAACAATCAAGCTCACAATACTATGTTCCCGAACCACCAATTCGAAGGCAATCTTTTTCTATACCGGTTTCTCATCCTCCCGCAATGGATCCTCGACATTACGGTGTCCACCAAACGGCGGAGGTAGACTTGGAACATTTTGATCCATTCGCTTTCCGCAACCCACCACCCGTTATCGACGAGGATGATGTTGATGATGTTGAGTTCGTTCCAGAAACACAACAAGCTCCGTTTGGTATGTTTTTATCTACATTTGTATCGTATATATTGACTATTTTTTATCTACATTTGTTCGTTCCAGAAACACAACGATGATGATGTCTCTAGTTTCGGTTTGTATATATAGGTTTGTCTCTACAACATCAAATGAGTTAGAAAAATGGGTTAGAAATGATGCGCGTAACCTGTTTGATAAAATGCCTGACCCGATAGAATGCGTTAGAAATGGGCTGGTTTGACTAGTTTCGGTTTGTATATATATATCAACTTGTAGACAAGTCGGTAATGAACAAGGTCGAGATAGATTTTGGGGGCGAATATTGGAGCATTTCACAAAGGAAATGGGGGGCACAACTCGATCTAAAGATAGTCTCAACACGAAATGGACGACGATGAATAACACATGCACGACATTCAACGGATGTTACATCCAAGCGGTATACTTTAATTACGTGAATTATATGTACATATGTTTTAATTACGTGAAATATATATATATATATATATATATATATATATATATATATATATATATATATATATATATATATATATACTTTAATTACTTGAATTATATGTATGTAGGGTGGTTTAAGGAGAAGTGGATGTGATGATTTGGATGTGATGACCGAAGCGTTGAACGACTTCAAAATCAAGACCGGCAAAGATTTCAAGAGTGTTGGAGCGTGGAAGGTTTTAATGAATGAAGAAAAATGGAAGGAGACAATCCAAGTTGGGCAAGCAGGGTTGTCTCATTCGGAAAAGCGGAGAAAGTCATCGGAGGGAGGTACTTATGAGGCGTCTAGTAACGACGTTGATGCTACTGTGTTGCCGGATTTGAACGAGGACAGCACTCCTACTCGACCAAGGAAAGGCAAGGGGAAATCTGTGAGTGGTGCATCATCGAGGGGGGATGCTTTTGGGGTAGACGTCGCTGATTACATTTCAAAGAAAAAAGCAAACATGGATGAAGCGAACGCGAAGAAGCAAGAACTATTGGACGCACAACTCCAGCATCAAAGGTCGAAGACCGCCAGGAGTGATTTCAAGTTCTTCCAAACCTCACACGCAAACATCACCGATCCAAACCTGTTAGCGTGGATGCTTGAAGAAAAACGGTCGATTGCGGCGAGGCATGGATGGAAGTTTGATGAGTGATTTTATGTAATGGATGATTTTATGTTTTATGTAATGGATGATGTTTATGTTTTATTAAATAGTTTTATGTAATTAAGTGAAAAAGAAAATAAAAAAATTTGGAAGGGTTGAAAAAATCATGAATGCCTGAGAAATGAGTTGAAAGGGTTGGTTGGGAGGGTTGAAGGAGTAAAATGAGATGGAGGGCTGTGATTGGAGGGATTTGGGAGGGTTGCCCATGTAGTGCTACATGACTCCCCCCCCCCCCTTATAGTAATTAAATAGGGTTTCAAGGGTATTTTCGTCTTTGTTTCATTAAATGTGGTCAATTTTTTTCATTAAATGAGTGACATTAAATGATTAACATTAAATGTGGTCATTTTTTTTTTCAATTTTTCGTCTTTTTTATACAAAAAACTGGTCCACATTTTTTATACAGTAGCAGATTCCGGTACACCGAAATCCGTGCATTTTTACCCGGAATTTGATACAGATGAAATACATATACATATATGTGTATCAAGAGCCTATCTAAAAAAATTGCTACACTACTACAATAAATCTTCAAACAAAAACTGAACAACAGCAGATTACGGTACACCGGAATCCATGCGTTTACCCAGAAATCCGATACATAAACAGATGAGATACATATACAGATATGTGTATCAAGAACCTATCTAAAAAAGCTACATTACAATAAATCTTCAAACCAAAACCGAACAGCAGCAGCGGCACCAGCGACGTGTCCGGTGTATCGGCGATGTATCTGGCGACACATACCACAATGTATCCGGTGTACCAGCGATGTATCTACTGCTACAGCAGCGGCACCAACCCACTATGTATCCGGTGTATCGTTGACACATTATCTGGTGTACCGGCGACAGTTGCGACACAACGGCAAGCGACGGCGTGGCAAACTGAGCCATCAAGTGTCCTTCAAACAAAACGACTGATACTTCAAACGAAATGACTAGATCTGTAAAAAAAACCTATATAACCAGATTTGTACTTCAAACAAAATGAAAAATCGGAACAACGAATCTGGTTGTTACACTCGACACATATCTATTTCATAAACAAATCGAAACAAAGAATCTGGTTGTTACACTCGACACATATCCGTTTCATAAACAAATCGAAACAACAAATCTGGCTGTATAACGAGTCTCACCAGAAAAACAGATCCGGTACACTCGATATCACCTACTAGGGCTGTGGTCACAGATCCGGTACACCGGATAAAATCCACGATGGTCACATATCCGGTACACCGGATAAATCCACAATGGTCACAAATCTTGTACACCAGATAAATCCACAATGGTCACAGATCCGGTAAAACCGAAAGGGACGGGCAGTGGTGGCTGTTCCGGGCAAAAGGTAAACACGGATTACAAGTATCACCGGCGGTCTGATATTACAAACATCGACGGCGGTCGATGGTAAAACAGAAACAGATCCTTCGCATATAACTGTTCAAAAGCGGATCGACGGCTGATATGATTATGGAGGTGGGTTAGATAGCGGCGGCTTTTAGTCGCCGGAAAATAGACAAGAGAGAGGTGAGATGGGAGGAAGGCTGGTGAGATAGAGAGAGAAATGAGGCCGGTTATTTTAATGAGAGAGAGAGAAATGAGGAATTGAGTGAATAAAGGGTTTATTAAGGTTAATGTATACATTTAATGAGTTGGTGAATTCCCGAAGACGCCCTTTTCATTTAATTGTTAATTACATTTTAAATTATATTATTTAATTAATAAATGGGACACTTGGCTTAATCTTATTGGTTCTTTAATGTATCTTATTTTTACAACTTTAATATTGATCTTATTTGATCTCAATTCGATTACTTATAAAGATAAAGAAAATCTAAATGTTCAAGAAATCATGTGGGGTAACTTTAAATAGTATGGTTATTGTAAAATGTGTATATGTTGGTGTTAGAAAGGAAAGGATAGAGGGGATCAGTCAATACATCATTTCCCTATTTAGAAGATTGTCTCCATCAATTCTACAGCAAATCACGGATCAATTTTCAGCCAATGCCTCAACATCTTTTCTATATTTAGCTCATAGTTACCTGTATAAATGGGGCCTTAGTTTATCATAATGTAATTCAATTCTTCACAAATAATAAAAACAATATCAGTTTACCATTGTTGACATGGTACCAGAGAGCGTTGCGATCTCATCTTTTACCAGTTAATCACCTTGATAAACCATCAAAAAAACCCTTGAGCCACCATGTCCGGAGACGGCAGCTCTGGGTCTGATCTTGCTATCCAATTAGCAAACCTCCTGAAAACTAATATCAACCAACAATCACAAAACCCAAAGTTATCCGATAACCTTCAAATCAATCTCAAACTAAACAACCAAAATTACGCTCTATGGACCCGGATGATCCGAGTTGCCATTAGAGGCAAATCAAAAGCATTACTCTCCCATCTTACCAAAGAACCCCCAGAAAAAACAAGTGAAACTTACGAGACATGGGAACAAGAAGATTTAATCGTGTTCTCATGGCTCATACAAAACATCGAACCTGTAATAGCCGGCAACCTTACCGAGTACCCCACTGCAAAAGCATTGTGGGATGCCCTGGTAACCACATCTAGCAGTGGAAAAGATAAGTTAGAGATATTCAATCTTCATGTAAAAGCTAATGAACTCAAGCAAAATGAGAAATCTCTCGAAGAGTTCTGGATCGCTCTTCAAGGGGTTTGGGGAGAAATCGATAGAATCGATCCAAACCCCATGACATGTGCTGAAGATATCAAAATATATTCAAAAGTCAGATCTGAAAAAAAGCTTTTCCAGTTTCTTCATGGTATGGATCGGAAGTTCGACCCGATTAAACGCGAAATACTCCGACTTGACACTCTTCCATCCACGGAGACCGCTTATGCCACCGTTCGCAAAGAAGCCGCTCACCAGAGTATTCTGGGAGCAACGAGCAATGAATCTCAGGGCATAGCCACTGGACTTCTCGCTGGTTCCGGTGAGACGGAAGGTGTCGGCCTAGCAATCAAAGGCTATCGCCGGAATGATGGGAAGAAACCGTTCATCAAAGAAGATATATCACACATTACCTGTGAATGTTGGAGTATGCTCGTGTCATAATAAATAATTATATGACTAGACATATGTGAGCCTATGGGGTCACACACTTATACACAGAGACATCATTTTATAGATTGTATTTATCGTATTTAGTATTTACAATATATAAATGACTACGTAACTCGGGATCTATAACTGGCCATTAAATACTAAGTTAGACTTCGCATTTTTGGAGTGGACCAACAATGGGCAAGCCCATTGTGGGCCCACTATATGGTCGGCCTAAGGGGAGGGCATGGAAGGGATTATGGAGCTTTTCTTGGGTGATAAGTGTAACATGTAATGATAAGATCAATCACCATTAATCATATCAATTACACATTATTACTTACCACATTATATGAGAAAATCTCTCCCCCTCTCCCTCTTATCTCACGGCAAACATAACCCCCCCCCCCAGGGTTATTTTTTTCATCCCTCTTTGCATAATTCTATTTTAGGTGTTGCAAGGATCATTGTTACAAGTCAAGACTAGCATCAAATTGGTAATCAAGGACGTGTAGTGTGTTTCACACACAGAAGGGATCGACCTTATTGATCTCTTGGGGTTTCTCATTACATCCTGTAGGTATTGGTGTGTTGGTGAATCCGTGATCACGCTACAAAAGTATAAATTGTTATATTTATTTATTTGATTGATCATATGGCTATATGGATCCGTCTCTAGGTGATGTTTCCGCTATGTTTATTTAGTTTAATATGTTTTTCATATTCAACGTCACCTATAGTGGTATCACGAGCCATCATATGTGTCATATGATTATCGGGTATGCATAAAAATGGCTAAAACGGGTGTTTTTTTGATGATTTATGAAACCACAATTAAAACAGCCCCTAGGGATCCATTTTCTCACAAATGGTCGACCCTTAAGGGGTCTTAAGATGTTTAATTTTTGACCTCATAGCCATTTGTTATGCATATGTTAATTGGTATACTTGTCGGGTACGTGTAAAATGGCCTAAAATGCACTATTTTGATCGATTTATGAAACGATTTCAAAACAGCCCCTATGGCTTAATTTTCTGTGGTAAAATGATAATTAGAAGTTCCTAAGTTCAGTGGGTTTTGAACCTAAGGCCATTTGACACGAGTACCAAACGGGGTTTTTAATTCTTGTTAATTAATTTCTTCGTTTCGTTGGCTAAATATTTTATTCTTATTATTAATTTTTGTATCCATGGAAAATACATGCATGTTTGTCCATAGAGTTAGCCAACACCTTGTTTTGTTCATAATATTATTGTATTATTATATGTATATGCTAAGCCGATGAAAACCTAGACCACTTGTGCCATGTGTTGTTGTGATTTGTCGTTAATTTCTTGTTTTTGGGTTTGCCATTGTTTCGGCTCTTATGTAATGAAATTTCATTTTGGTTTTTGCCATTGTTTGGGCATTTTTACAGTAGATAGGAAGTAGATTAGTTGTATTTTACTTCATATATAATGTAACCGAAGCTTGGAAGGAATAGCAAAAGAGTGAAAGACATAAAAGCGAAGAATGGTTGTTGGAACATGCTGCTGTAAAACGTAGTTTCCAGGCGATTGGTAAGGAGTTATGGGCTGAAATCTTTTGTGCAGGTACACAAGACATGGGCCTACAACTTTGCAGTTTGGACCTAAGAGTGGGGAAGATTCCTTCCAGGCGTTTTGGGCCTCCCAATACAGAAATTCTGGGCTGACAGAATCACTATTTCATGTGCATAATGGGCCTCTACTTGCTCTTGATTGTCTTGGAGCAAGTGGGAGCCCTCCATGTGGTTGTGTAACTTGTCCCTAGTTGACCCTTGGTTCTCGTGATGGCTCACGAGACCGAGCATAGGATTTTCATCGGTTGAGGATTTGCATATTGTGGTTGTGTGTTTGTTTATTTGCTTTTATATATGCTATGATTGTATGTAAAATGCAAATTGTTTTCTAAAAACTTGAAACGAAACACAAATCAATTTTTTTTTAAAACTAAGTCTTATGATTTAGTTTAACTAAGTTTAAATATGGATTTGAAACTTAAAATCATTGTTTTCTAAATAACACTTAAACTTGTTATGCTTGTTATTTATTTTATGTATTGTCCAAACTTATTTATAATCTACTTAGGATTAATATTAGTCTTGAAAATGGAAAACTCGACACACATAAATTAAAATAATGATTAGACTTAGGTTAAGAAGAGTTTTTAACTTGTGCTACGAAGAATGAATGCATGCTTCTTTCGTACACTTTTTGATTCACATCAAATATTTTACCCGTCACAAATTTAAGTCATGTCGTCCAATCGTTTGAGAACATTTGCAATTATATTTTGCCTATGCGTGGGACCTAGGTTGAATTGTAACCCAAGGTGACTATTCTCTATGCGTGGGACCTAGATATATTCTCACACGTTCTCAAATTGGATGACTTAATCGAGTTAAGTTGTAAGACCTTAACCCGAGGCAAAGATGGGACTAAATATGCCAGATTGACACTAGTTACTTGTTCACTAGTGCCATGAGTCCCATAAAGTTCTAAGAGTTGCACTTGTAATGCAATTGGTCAACGTTACCTACCTATTGAATCCACCATTGCTAGCAGATCAACTGATGTGATGGTGGAACCTCAATGAGGATCTTAGCCTTTTCGTAAAGTTAATTGTTTTAATATGGTAAACTTGGGTAGTTAATTTTAAAAAAGATTAATTATTGAAAATTACTAAAATTTGAACTTTGTTTATTTTGTAGATGAAAACTCCTAATCAAACCATCAACAACTCGTCAATCAGATCAATTCTCGAGAAAGAGAAATTGAATGGTAACAACTTTTTGGACTGGTATTGCAACCTGAGGATTGTCCTCAAGGCTGAAGAAAAGTTTTACCATCTGGAAGAAGCTTTACCTGAAGCACCTCCTGCTAATGCCACTGCTACTGTTCGTAATGCCTACACTCGTAGGGTTAATGAGCAACAAGAGGTGGCTTGTCTCATGCTGGCAAGCATGATCCCTGAGCTCCAAAAGAACTTAGAGGACCTTGCAGCATTTGACATGCTGAGAGAACTGAAAACCATATTCGAACAACAAGCTGAGCAAGAACTGTTTGACACTATCAAAGCTTTTCATGCTTGCAAGCAGGAGGAGGGCCAATCGGTCAGTAGCTATGTCATGAAAATGAAAGGCTATCTAGACCAGATGGAGCGTCTGGGATATCCCATGCCTCAAATCCTTGGAGTGAGCTTGATTCTTACCTCACTGTCGAAGGACTATGATCAGTTTGTGCAGAACTACAACATGCACAACATGGGGAAGACTGTTGCCGAACTGCACAACATGCTTAAACTTGTAGAAAAAGGCATGCCCAAGAAGGCTCCAGTGGTCCTAGCTATCAAGCAAGGCAGAATCCAAAAAAAGAACAAGTCGCTGACACATGGCAAGGGACAATGAAAGGGCAAGGGTAAGTGTGCTTACGCCCCCAAACCAAAAGTACCCCTACCTGCCAAGAAGGAGCACCCGGTTAAGGACACCCCGCTGCCACCACTGTGGAGTGAAGGGGCACTGGAGATGGAACTGTCCGGTCCACCTAGAAGAGTTAAAGAAGAACAAAGCTAGCGGCACTAGCACATCAGGTATCTTCACTATAGAACTCTATACTTTTCCTAACAAATCCTGGGTATATGATACAGGTTGTGGTACTCACATTTTTAATAATGTGCAGGGTCTTAGGGGAAGTAGGAAGTTGAAACAAGGAGCTTTGAATCTGTACGTTGGTAATGGCAATCGTGCAGCTGTCGAAGCAATAGGGAGCTTTGATCTCATCTTCCCTAATGGACTAGTTATTGTTTTGAATAATTTCCATTTTGCACCTACTATTACTAGAGGTGTTGTTTCACTTTCACGTTTGAAAGATGATGGTTACATTCATACTTTTACGGATTTTGGCATTTCAGTTTCTAAGTATAATGTTTTTTATTTTAACGCTATTCCTCGTGATGGTATTTTTGAAATTGATATGCGTGATTCTATTTCAAACAATGGTTCTATATATAATTTTAGCAAAAAGAAATCCAAACGTGACTTGGATTCCGCCTTTCTATGGCATTTCCGTCTTTGCCATATAAACAAG